>PPOC02000520.1:304951-349546 GCA_003709265.2 Grigorovia yakushimaensis | reverse complement strand
AACAAAATTAATAAATTTATAATGAATTGTATAATGAATGAAAAAAATGTATAGTTGTATATATTAATATTATAATAATAATAATAATAATAATAATAATAATAATAAATAAGTGTAAACAAGAATCTTCTGTAAAATTTCGATAGAGTATATTGTGTATGAATGTCTATTGGTACTTTGAAATATTTGTAACTGCAGATGAAAAAGATTAGATTAATAATATTTTTTTACTTTTCTCATTCATTTATTTGCCAATTAATTAATGATGCTTTTCATCATCGTTAATTGTGCAATGATTAGTTAGATGGACGGCTGAGACAAAATTAACACCGTTAAATAACTACTTTCATCGGAGAATACCAAAGGAATTTAAATTTTCACTATTGTTGGAAATTCCATATTGTTAAAATATTGACATTTTATTGGACGCAGAAAAATTACACTATTTGGATTGTATTTAGGCCATTATAATTTAAACGATGTTGTTACTAAAAAGATTCTTTGATACAATAGAAAAAGTGCTACACAAAATTCTAAGCTTGCATTTTAAAAATCTAGAACTCAGGCAAATATGCTATCAATTGTGATTAAACAAATTAAGTAATTGATAACTTATCGACGGCCCAAAATTGATAAGGAATTTTTCAAGAAAAGCAACAACAAATCAAAAAATACCCCGCAGCCGGAGAAATTTGTTTCAGTGATCAAAAAGGACAATTTCGTTATCAAAAACGTATGATTTTGTCCTAAAAGGAAACTTCACACCGGATGACTTGATTTTCATTTAAATTACACCTTAAGCCAACGAATCCAGGTGCATGAATTGTTGAATTTGAGAAATGCCGTTTCATGTTGCCAATTTATCAGTTGCAATTGATAAATGGGAATTAATTGGCACTCAAAACTATTTAACCGTTAATGATTAACTGATGAAGAGTATGTGACCCACCTTCTGTTCTACAGTGTATTCTACGTAGATTTGAATCGTATCTTGTCAGTTGACCAGGGACTGCAGTATTTGTTGCGTAATTTGCGACCCGTTCGGTTTTCAATTCATCGATGAGACATATAATTTAACTATTTATTTATTGTCGTCGACTTTCATTGAAGTTTATTTTTGTGGAAGTTTTGCCATATATATTTATATTTATATTTATGTTTATAATTACTTATCCAGAGTTTCTTTTCTTATCTTGTTCTTCTAACTATTCAAACGAAAGAAAAAGTTTTATACCTCGGTACATATATAGTACACATACACAAAATACACTAATAGTTTTTTCTATTTGAGATACACAAATATACATTATACTAAAAAAAAATATAAACCATGCAGTTCAGTACAATTTTAAATGCTGATAACCGTAGTCATCAAAATGATATTAAGAATTTGATTAATCATGATGTACCAATTCAATCAACTAACATTTTACCAAACACAAAAGTCAATTCTACTAATAACATGACTTTATCTAATCATACAATCACTAATACGCATTCATACATTGTTCAAAATTCTCAAAATAATATTCAATTACCAAATTTATCAACTACACCAACAACCAATAAATCAGTTTCAAAATTAACAATGAAAGACATTGTAGATAAAGAAACTCATAAAGGTAAAAATCCATCATCTTGGGATCCCATGGATGATATCCTTTTGAGGCATTTGAAAGAAATTAAAAAAATGGGTTGGAAAGAAATTTCTTTATATTTTATTAATAGAACACCAAATGCTTGCCAATTTCGTTGGAGACGGTTGAAGTCTGGTAACTTAAAATCAAATAAAACTGCATTGATGAATGTTACCATTTATCCAGGTGAAATTAAAATTTTAAACAAAGATGCTTTGTATACCACAACTTCAAGAAAAAATAATACCAATAATAATAGTAATGATAACAATGGTATAAAACCATCACAACAAAAGGAAAGGGATGGAGATAGAAAGCATTCACCTTTATCGGATTTAAATACCACGTTAGATACAACTAACACAAATGTAAATACTACAATCAATAATAACAATTCTTCCTTTTCCACAACATCTCCAAGTCCATCAATGATGGCAATAAAACAAAATTCTGTTTCGCATATTTCACCAAGAAATTCATTTTCATTACATCCACCACCAACTATTAATAGCGAAACTTCTAACAGCGTTCTTCCTTCAACTGATATGAAAGTTGCCCCTATCATTCTTGAAAGAAATAATAGTATGGACATGACAAAGAATAAATTCATAAAACCAAGATCTTATTCACATTCATTATCTAAACCAATTGCTGCAGTAGGTATGAATAGAGTTAACTCAACTAATTCAACTGTAAGTAACAGTCATAATAATTCTAATAATCATGGTATTCCAATTAATTCAACAAGTCAACATCATAATTATAATCGCAATCACAGTCATAATAGCTATTTAATTTCATCATCACCATTAACTTCATCACATTCAATAAGTCGTACTAATAGTATGAATAACAGTAACATGGATAATGGTAGTAACAACAATGATCAACCATTACCAACAACTAATGAAAATGAAAATGTTGGATTCATACCAAAAGTTTATGTAAGAACACGTAGATCATCATCCATTTTATCACCATCATCGCCTAATCAATTGAATTATATGAATTTAAACTCACAACAACATCAACAACAATCACATCAAACGCAATTTACTAATTTCAATAACCAGATATTTAATGGTAGCTATGCAAACACTACTATGACAAGAAAAAATTCATTTATTAGCAGAAGATCTTCGTTCAATAGTAACGCCTCTTCTAGAAGATCGTCAATTATAATGGCGCCAAACTCGATTTCACAGTCAAATTCAAATTCTTCAACTCATTTACCATCAATACATGGTAAAAGTAAAAGGAGAGAATCATTCATTTGTAAAAATAAATCGATTGGTTTTCTGGCTAATGGCAATACAAATAACACTTATATTGATTTACCTAAAAAGGTCAGTAATACAAATGACTCAGTCAATAGTATACGTCAAAGAAGTGGCACAGGTATCAAATTAAGTGATAATGCCGATAAAAGAAAATGGTCAATTGAAGAAAACCAGTTGTTATTGGAAAACAAAGAGAGAAATTTATCCATTAATGAACTATCTATTTTATTACCACAAAGAACTGAATCAGAAATTACTGTTAGGCTAACTCAATTGAATAATAATGACACTACAAGTGAAAATAACGATATAGATATTATTGATGCTGATGACAATGCTATTGCTGATGATGATGAGGATGATAATGCAGTGGTTTCAGAAGCTAGTATTAGTTCAGACTCATCAAATGGCAAGATCTTCTTATCACCTGGCAAGATTGATGACAGTAAAACCAATCATTCTAAGATCATGGAAGATATGGCTCCTGCCACCGGTAGAGAAATGACAACCACTGTTTCTATGACGTCTTCGATCAAAGACGTTTCTCCATCTACATTTTCCCAAAACTCTCAAGATGACAATACTTCAGTCATAAGTACCGCTACTAGTCAAGAAAATTTCAAGGACTTTAACCACTTGTTAAAAGTGACACATCAAGATAATAATGTAGTACCTATTAATGTTACAAATCAATTGAATCAAAGCCAAAATTTACCAGGTATTAATTCAATTTTTCAAAATATGTAATATGATGTAAACTATTATAAATAGGAAAGTTTATTGGTTAAAAAGAATAATAAACGTCTAATGAAAAAGTAATGAAATCGTAATCCTTCAACCTTATAAAAAATTAATAGAGAAGTCCTCAAATAAAGTTATAAAACGTTAATAGAAAAATATAAAGCCATATAGATTCAAAAAGTACACTTTTTACGCATTTGTAAATAACTAGCATAAAAAACATTTTTTTAGATTACCTGTTTTCAGTTAACTTGAACTGGAGTATTTGTCGATTCAATGAAAATTGGACAATTCAAAATCGTTTTACAAAACGTCTGTTCTTATTTTGTAAATCCTATTCACGAGTTATGAGAAAGCCTCAAAAACCCAAAGGCGTTGCATGACTTTCCTATTGGCATTACGTAACAACAGGTTATGCACTTGTTCTTTTCCAAAATAGATGAGGCTTAACAATTCGCGTAGAGAACTATTCATGTGAAATTTTTAAATTAAATTCCGAAAGACCCTAAAAAAGAAAATAAAACTTTTAAAATTTACCGTAACGAGACAATAAAAAAAGATAAAAAAAAAGAACGAGAACTGATTGTAAAGAATAGTTTTCCATACTGAGCATTTTCAATTGTGTAAACATGTGTTCTTTTTCCTTCATAGAGTAAAATTAAACAAAAAGATGTCTTGAACTTAAAGTTTTGATACTATTTTTATTTGGTCAAAATTTGGTTCAATGTTGTTTACTGAATAACAATAGCTATTGTATTCATAACAATGAGGGATTTCTTGATAAAATGTAATTGAAAAACTGAATTTGTATTCAAGCAGATAAAAATAGGGACAATTAAGATTTTTTCTTTCCAGTTAACTTTCAATAAACATATTTTTTACTTAATTTTGATCAAGATTTTAGAAATAGGATTGTTATAAGAGAAGAAAAAAGAAAGAAAAAGAAAGAAAAGAAAAAGGTATATACTTAAAAGCTATCTCGAAAACTTTTCGAACTTGTTAATATGTAATCGATTAATTATACAATTTCCTTAGTGCACTTTTCACAAAGCAAATTTTCTATTGAATAAAAAAACAAGCTTCCGACTTAAAAAAGAGATTTACCAAAAGTTCAGTTTACTTTAGTATTTTTGAAAATGCCGTCTCTTTGAAACAACAAAAAATTTCCTTTGTGGAAGAATAGAAGTTTGATTATCATAATATAAACATGAAATAAATTAAATTTTGCTGAAAGAAACCTCAATGTGAGTTACCAATACTGGCTATATAAATATATCTTGATTTCCTTTGAGTAATCTCAGGTACAGTTAGCTTCTCGTCAGAATAGCCGTAGTTGATCAGAGAAGCCAAACTGGCCAATTTTGAACAATTTGAAAATCGTATCACGTGCTGGTAGTACTCGTACTGGTGTTACCCGCACAACGCAACGTGTAAGTAAATCTGAAATTTGAATGTCAACTTCAAATTTAAATTGTATTTAACATCAAATATATTATATTTAATTGATTATTACCCTTCAAATAATTAAATTAAAGAAGTAATTTAATTCAATTACAACCCATTATAATCATGTCCTCAACTCCACCAGGTGGTCAACGTACTTTACAAAAAAGAAGAGCCGCTCAATCTGCTAAAGATAAACAATCTAAGCAAACACCAACTTCCAGTAGAGCTGCTGGTCATGGTGGTTCATCAAATTCAATTTTAAAGATTTATACTGATGAAGCTAATGGGTTAAGAGTAGATCCATTAGTTGTTTTATTTTTAGCTGTTGGTTTCATTTTCTCCGTAGTGGCCTTACATGTTGTCTCTAAAGTTACTGGTAAAATATTTTAAATTTTGATAAACTAACTAATTTTACTTTAAATACAATATTTGTGTATCCATAATACAATAACAACTACAATAATATTAAATACAATAAAAACAATAGCATATATGTATGTGTGTATGAATATATATATATATAATTTATGAGCTTCTAATATATTAATTTCATCAAGTTTCACTATTCAGAAATTTTACGAGAAAAGGGTGTATTTCATTTGAACTTGTAATACACTTATTGTTAAATTGTATAATCATTTATTAAACATTTGTATTTGTTATATATTTCATTAAGAGAAAAAAAATAAAAATTCTATGCGATTTATGCATCTTTTTTTTTATCCATTATTAAATAAACATTCCATTAATCGATAGATTAATACTTTAATAATTTTTGGTAAACCATGTTATCGGTTTCGTCATAATATTTATAGCCTAAATCTTCTAAGAATTTTTGGAATGTCAAGTTTTCTCTTGGTGGCACGGAAATACCAGCTAATACTTTACCAATATCGGCACCATGGTTTCTATAATGGAATAATGTTAAATTCCATGATTCACTCAACCCATTTAAGAATTTTGTTAAAGCACCTGGTCTTTCTG
Organism: Grigorovia yakushimaensis; assembly: GCA_003709265.2. NCBI lineage: Eukaryota > Fungi > Ascomycota > Saccharomycetes > Saccharomycetales > Saccharomycetaceae > Grigorovia > Grigorovia yakushimaensis. The sequence goes on along the minus strand of PPOC02000520.1, from coordinate 343,458 downwards.
GGAATTCAAATGAAATAATTCTTTCATTTGGTACTTTTGAAGCACCGCCAACTAAATATCTACCATGTGATTTAGCTAATTCATTATCTGAAATATCAATGGCTTCGAAACCTAATGAATGTAATTGTTGCATAACTTGTTTAATTTCCTTTTCACGATCGACAACACTGAATGATGTGTAAATGTAAGCCTTTGGTACATCAGTACTAGAATCATGACGATGTTCATTGTAACGGTAAGAAAATTCGGTAACGGCTCTTGGATGAATAACTTGTTGCAATTTCTTAAATGAGCCTGGGATATCTGGAATAGTAACTAGCATGAAAACTTCTTTACCTTCACCTAAGACAGCACGTTCAGAAACGAATCTTAATCTATCAAAATTCATATTAGCACCAGAAAGGATTGGTACATAAGTGTGCTTAGAGTGATCAATTTCTGGATGTAAATGGGTAACATATTTCTTCATACCAGCAACACTTAATGCACCAGATGGTTCCACAATAGATCTAGTATCTTCGAAAATATCTTTGACAGCAGCACAAATTTCATCAGTGTTGACTAAAACAACTTCGTCTACAACTTCTTGACAAACTCTGAAAGTTTCTTCACCAATCAAACGAACTGAGGTACCATCAGCAAATGTACCAACAGTAGATAAATTAGTTCTTCTACCTTTTTGTAAAGAGGTGTGTAAAGTAGCAGCATCAAAAGTTTCAACACCAATAATCTTAATGTGTGGTGCAATTCTCTTTAAATAAGCACCAACACCAGCAACTAAACCACCACCACCAACTGGAACAAAAACGGCACCAATTTTGTTAGCATTATGAATTTGTCTTAAGATTTCCATAGCGACAGTACCTTGACCAGCAATAACATATGGGTGATCAAATGGTGGGATGTTAGTTAAACCACGTTCTTTAGCTAATTTAGTACATTCACCCTTGGCTTCATCGAAATCGTTACCATAAAGAACCACTTGAGAACCTAATCTAGAGACATTTTGATATTTAATGGATGGAGTAGAGACCGGCATAACAATGGTAGCTGGGATATTTAAATGTTTGGCAGCAAATGCAACACCTTGAGCATGATTACCAGCAGAACAAGCAATAACACCTTGGTTTCTTTCAGCATCATCTAATTTAGCAATCATGTTATAGGCACCACGTAATTTGAATGAAAATACTGGTAATAAATCTTCTCTCTTTAACTGAACATTTGTGTTTAAACGTGATGATAAACCAACACCAGTTGTAACAGGTGATTCGTCGATGACATCATAAACAGAAGTTCTCAATGTTAAACGAACATAATCTGGAGTGTTGTCGGTTTGTAATTCATCTAATTTTAATTCAGAATGTAATTTCACTAAACTTGGTGATAGTTGTTGGTGAAACTTAGCAGTCAAATTTAAACTTAATCTTTTGGATACAAGATTTAAACTTGTTGGTGTTACTAATCGTGTGTATGACATACTTCAAACCTATATGAGTAAAGTAATCACTGGGTATTAATTAGTTAACTGTAGGTAAATAACTAATCAAGTAGTTAACTTTTGTTAATGAGTCAAGAAATAAAATCTCGAAAAAAATTGCAAAAAGCTTCAATTTCCTTTTTCGGAAAAGATAAGATTTTTTCAAAAAGATAAAGCAATTCACTGATCTGATAAAATTTACACAAAGATATTGATTTGAACAAGCGACAGACTAGTGTAAAAGGACTTGTCATGTTATTTTATATTTACCTTAGAGATTTAATAGATCTAGATGATTTTACCTAATATGTAGAATTTTTTTGTGGGCATGGTTGAGAGCGAAAAAGATACTATTTATACGTAAAAAAGCTTCCCTTAGTATTGTGTCATATAAACTGTCACAAGCAAATAAATATTTACTAAAATCAGAAAATTATTTTTTTTTTTAACTTTTCTTCAGCCTATTATTTATGTATCTAATTATTTGTTTTAAGGTTTGTGACATTAAAAAAAATAATCAAATTTAAAAATCTCAGAGAATTGCATAGCTAATCAAAGACGAAGTCAAGAAAATGAAGCCCACAAAAGCAAATATAACCTCAAACGCTATTTTTTTTGATTGGTCACTTTTCCTCAAAACATTTTATAATCAAGACAAACTTTATAATTCAAAAATACTACAAACGTTATATAATCAAAAGATTAACGATAATGAGAACAAAAATAATTACGTTTTTGATTCCATTGATCTAAATAATATAATAAAAGTTTTTGGAATTTGGCCCATTCAAATTCTAGACAATGAAAATGTAAACGCAAATTTTGACAAAAATACATCTCTCAAATTAGAAGCAATAGAGGCTGATTTAGCATGGTTAAAAGAATTTGTCATTGAATTGAATGAGAAACATAGTTTAGAAATTAATAATTTAAAAAAGAAGCTTGTTTTCTTAGATAAAGAGCTAACGAATTTGCGGAAATCACATCCACCAATAATTACTAAATTAAGTGAAATTGAACTTGAAAATATAATTAGCGAAAATGAAAGTTTTGCCAACGACACATTTTATAACGAGACTTTCTACTCATGTGTATGAAAAAATATGAATTAGAGGAATAAAGGAATAAAATATGATTATTGAGAACTTTTTACTTTTACTATTTGAATTATTTGTCATAAATATACTATATACATAAAAAAATATTTTTATAATCATTTAATTAATAAATAAAATTAGTCTTCAAAGTTCATCTTATTTTTCAAAGGTTTCTTTTTCTCCTGTTTCAAATATCAAAATAGTTTAACTAAGCAATAATTTCATTAAAACTCATCCTCCACGATGTTAGGTTCATCTGGGTCAATTTGGAAAATTTTATCAGGATTCATTATTCTATTAGGATCGATTGCCAATTTAATTTTTCTCATCAAATCAATCACTTCGATCTTCAATTCTTTTTTCAAAAAATTTCTTTTACCAATACCAATACCATGTTCACCGGTACAAGTACCCTCTGCATCTAATGCTCTCTTGACCATATGAGCAACCACGGATTTACATTTAGCTAATTCTTCATCATTTGAATAAGTGATGAAACAATGGAAATTTCCATCACCAGCATGACCTACAATACCGTTAATTAATTTTGTTTTGTCCAACTCTTTTTTAGTGTCATCGATAACTTTGGCAAATTTTGAAATTGGAACTGCAACATCAGTTGTCCAAATTTTAGCATCTTTAGAAATTGTTTTAGCATTATCTAATACAGACCATAATGCCACTTTACGCGCTTCCCATAATTCTAATTTTGATTCAGCGTCACGAGCAAATTCAAAATTGTCAGCACCATTTTTCATTGAGATTTTTTCCATTTCTTTGATTAATTCATTTAAAACTAATTGTGAATTGCCACCAATTTTAAAGAAAATGGTTGGTTTTTCAATCCAATTGCTCTTAGTTGTACCGCCATTAATATTGACTAAATGCATCATTTTTTCATCTAATAATTCCATTGCATTAACATTAATACCTTCTTGTGTCACTTCACTGGTACATTTTGCCGCTTGGCCAATTGTTGGGAAAGCTACAACGACAACATTTTCGAATTTAGGTTTAACGTGACATTTTACTATGACTTCAGTAATTACACCCAGTGTACCTTCTGACCCAGTAAATAACCCATTGAGGTTATAACCGGCACTTGATTTTTTTGGTCTTTTCCTTGTTTTTACAATTGTACCATCAGGTAGAACAACAGTTAAACTTATAATATTTTCCTTTATGGTACCGTAACGATAAGCTTTAGTACCAGAGCATGAATTTGCAACACATCCACCAATTTCCGCACCTGGACCAGGATCAAACCCAATTAAAAGACCCTGATCTTCCAAAAAATCATTTAAATCTTCCCAAGGTACACCGGCCTGCACTGTAACATCTAAATCAGTTTTATCAAATTTAATAATATTATCCATATATTTAGATACATCAATTGAAATTGTTGGTGAACGTGTTGGTAAGTAATGACCCTCTAACGAAGATCCACCAGAATAAGGAATAATTGGTACTTTATAAGTATTACACAATTTTACAATTTGCGATATTTGTTCTGTGGTATGAGGGAACAAAATGATTTCAGGTTTTTGATTCTCTAGTGGATGGTGTGTATTGAAAGCTGAATCACTATGTTGTAATAGTTCATTTTCTGTGATTGAGAAATTGTTTTCATTGTTATCTAAAATATCTTTCAATTTAATTAATAATTCTTTGATTTGCTTTGGATCAGTATTATAATGCAAAGGTTCTAATTCATTTAAAGGTATGGTACTTTTTAAGACATCGTTATTTTCATTCGACTCAGTAGTTTGTCTTTGAATCCCCCTACTGCTGTCTTGTTGTTTATCCGATTTTTGTCCGTTCAAATTATCAACAGATATAAAATTTAACAAAGAATCGAATTTTTTACTTAAATAGATGTGATCCTGTAATACATATACAAGACCAAGTGAAGATAATAAACTAGTGATGATTAAAAATTTAAACCACCCATTATTTTGCTTTTTGCTGAAAATTTGGTTTGAAGGAGTATCCTGAGCAAATTTCCTTTTTGTTATTGAATTAATCTTCGTATTGTTACCGATATGCAAACTTGTTAAACAACGATAATTAGTTTGCAAAATATTGTACGATTGCCGAGAGGCAAGTCTCTTACAATATATAGTTAGCATAATGTGTTTCGAACTAATTCAAGCAACAATGTTGTGTAACCTTATCCATAAGATCTGTAAATGATAATTACAAAAGATATAAAGGGATCAAAACGTTGTTAACCGCCTTGCATGGATGCTTTTCAACCAATGAGAAAAATGTTTTAAAACAATAGAGATGCGGCGATGACTTAAAGGGACGTTTGACTGCGAACGTTCGTTGAGTGTAAAATGGAACTTTCGTGTTTAGTGATAGACGGAGGCACGTGCTTTACCTGGCATTTTTCCGTGTCCGTTTCCTTTAGCTTCCCGTCCTTTCTGCAAATTTGCGTTCCAGAAATTATCCACCGTTTGAATATTTTGTCCCACGATTTGTCATAATGCGGGGTATCAAAATTAATGTGGTGTTTCCAAAAAGGCAAAGCAAATTTTGAGAAAAAATTTACTTTTTTTTGCATTTTTCAATTGGGGAAACTGAAATTCCATTTGACATTTTATGAATTTGATTGAAACCACTCTTTTTATTATTAAATCTTATCTTATCTTTTATCAACAAAAACATTTTTGCGGCATCATTTTCAACCATATTCTCAATATATATCTATACTATTTCAATAACTAATTAGTAGTTACCACTAAAAAAATAAAAAGTTTTCTAAAATAATAAAAGAATTAAAACTATTGGTAACTAACTCATCTCAACAAAATTAAAACTTAAAACTTCAAAAGATAAACCTAAAGTTTCAAAATACCATACGACAAGAAACATAATGTCACAAAGCTATAGAATTTCAACAGGTAGAGGTGGGGCTGGTAATATACACAAAGCAGACTCTAAAGCATCGCCAAAAATTATACCAGAAGGCTCAGAAACCCCAAATATTTTATCGCCAATTTACTCTACAGGTAGAGGGGGGGCTGGTAATATGAGACGTAACGTTAATCCTAAAATAACTAGAAAGGCACAAGATGTAGGCGATTTACCATCATCTGATGATGATGACAATGATCGTATCATTATTAACAATAACGATAATAACACTTCTAATAGGGGTCATCATTATGATGATGATGATACAATAAATAATGAAAATGCTATTGTAGATGAAGAGGATTTTATCACTCCAATTACCAATGAAGATCTCTTTGAATCGAATAATAACATTACTAATGCCTTGTCAAGAGTTAAGTCACATCTTTCACCTGTGGCTTCACCATTAGATCATTTACATTCAAATAATTTGACTACAGCTAAATCTAATCCATCACATACTAAAATTAAAGTAGTAACAAACCCATCTCATCATTTAGGCTCTAATAAGGATAAAGATTTAGAAAAAAAGAAAAAGAAAAGACTTTCAATGAGTAATACTGGTAAACCAAATGATAAAATAATTACCATTGGTCGTGGTGGTGCTGGTAATATCGTTTCACCAAGTAATTCTCATAGTAATACTTTAAAGAAAAAGAAAACTATCGATTCAAACATACAAGGGGACAAAAATACCTCTAACAATGATAATTCAATTAATAGTACTAATAAATCTAAAAAAGGGTTATTGGCATCTATTTTTGGTATATTTGGCTAATCATTTACTTTTTTTTCATCTTTATTATATTTTCATCACATTCTATCTTTTTACTTATTCTTCAATTTGTCATCATTTATATATATAAGTCATATATATGTATTATATTATTTCACAATAAAAACAATCCTGATTTTAAAACAAACTTAATTCAAAACAAACTAAAGTTCAGTTCATAAGAAATTAATCCATTTCCTTCAAAGCTTTACAGTTATAAGCTGGAACTCGAATCATACATAAAACAAAAAATAATAAATAAATATTCTACTTTACATCATAATAAATATATTAATAATTGTTAAATAAATAAATAAATAAATAATAAATAAATAGTAATAAGTATAATTTGTTTAATCTAAAGTTTTCATTAATTGATGTATTTAACATCATAATAACAAATTAAAACATCATAATATCATATTGTTAGGCAAATTAATACAATATTATAAAAAATAGGCAAAATTAATGTAATAATTGTTGTTACTTATCAACATAATTAAATTGGTTTAATAAAATATTTTAGTTCAATAAGTAAACTACATTGTTTATATTTTATGATTTTTTTTTCTTTTTATTTCTTTTTTAGTTTCGTTATTAAATGGACAATAGTTTACAATGGTTGATTCTCTCTATCATAAATGCATTAAATTAGTTGATGTTATCTCAAGCTTGAGCATTTAATTCCTCTAGGTATCTGAAATCTCTTGGAATTTGACCACCAGTTTCTGGTAAGTAACTAACGTCATTGACATTTAAGTATTCGTCAATGGAACGAGCACACTTTCTACCTTCTTGAATAGCCCAAACAATTAAAGATTGACCTCTTCTACAATCACCAGCAACAAAAATCTTATCATCATCATTATATTTGTAAGAATCTGGCTTGGTGGTCTTGATATTACCTCTGTTGTTGGTTTCAACTTGTTTATTAGTGGACATTTCTGGACCAACAAAACCCATGGATAATAAGACAATATCAGCTTCGTAAACCTTTTCACTACCTGGAACTTCAGTCATTTCCCATTTACCAGCATCGTTACGTTTCCATTCAACTTTAACAGTCTTGATACCAGTAACATTACCATTAGCATCACCAGTAAATTCTTTAGATAAAATACAATATTCACGTGGATCGTTACCGTAACGTTCTTTAACTTCTTCATGACCGTAATCAACTCTCATGATTGTTGGCCATTGAGGCCATGGATTATTGTCATCATTTCTCTTTGGTTCTGGTTGTGGTAACAATTCAAAATTGGTTACACTAGCAGCACCATGTCTTGCAGAAGTACCTAAACAATCATTACCAGTATCACCACCACCAATAACAATAACATTCTTACCTGCTAATTGTTCTTTAACTTTATCTAAACCACCATCTAATAAAGCCTTAGTATTTTGTTCTAATAATGACATAGCAAATTCAATGTTCTTGAACTCACGACCCTTGATTGGTAAATCTCTTGGAATGGTAGAACCAACAGCGAAAACAACAGCATCAAATTGAGCCTTTAATTCATCTAAAGTAATATCCTTACCAATTTCAGTATTGTTAATAAAGTTGATACCTTCAGCTCTCATCAAGTCAATTCTTCTTTCGACAACAGATTTTTCTAATTTCATATTTGGAATACCATACATTAATAAACCACCAAATCTGTCAGCTCTTTCATAGATAGTAACGTTGTGACCAACCTTATTTAACTGATCAGCACATGCTAAACCAGCTGGACCTGAACCAATAATAGCAACCTTTTTATCAGTTCTCTTGGATGGAACTTGTGGTTTAATCCAACCATTTTTGTAACCAGTTTCAATGATTTGTTTTTCAATAGATTTAATACCAACAGAATCTTCACCAATACCTAAAGTACATGAACCTTCACATGGAGCTGGACAAACTCTACCAGTAAATTCTGGGAAGTTATTAGTAGAAAGTAAAGTCTTCAATGCAATTTCCCATTCACCTCTAGCAACTAAGTTATTGAATTGTGGAATCAAGTTGGAAACTGGACAACCGTAATTCAAATCAGATTGACAGAATGGAGTACTACTAATCCATACATCTGGAAGCTTGAACCTTAATATCCTTTGTAGTTAAGCCGTGTTGGAATTCTTCCCAACCTTCTAATCTCTTCTTAGCTGGAGTAGTGATTTGTGGTAACTTACGTTTGTACTTGATAAAGTTGGCAACCTTCTTCTTTGGAGCAGCCTTCTTTTCTGGAACATAATCTTCCAAGTCTTGTAATTTTGGTTCGGCAACAGTAGATTTGTGAGAAGTAGAATTACCATTGGATTCAACAGCAGCAACAGGAGCAGTGGCAGCGGTTTCAGCTTCAGCCTTAGCAACAGCTAAAGCTCTTTCATAGTCTGGAGAAATAACCTTGGCAAAGTTCTTGATCTCAGCATCAAAGTTATCTAAGATGTATTGACCTCTCTTGGAAGCGGTCTTGGCAACCAAAGTTTCAATCATCTTCTTCAAGTAGGCAACATCTTCAGCATCATTTTCTTTAACCTTGACAGTATCTAAGTTAATATTTTCAACGAAAGCATTCTTGTCTTCAACATAACAGTAGATGATACCACCAGTACAACCAGAGAATGCATTAGTAGAATGCATTTGAGTTAAAACAATAGCTCTACCACCAGTCATATATTCAAAAGCATTACCACCAGCAACAGCTTCAATAACAATTTCAGCACCAGAGTTACGAACAGCAAATCTTTCACCAGCAGAACCACAAATAAAAGCTTGACCAGAAGTGGCACCGTAGAAACAGGTGTTACCAACAATACAGTTATCAGCACTGTTTAATGGAGATTCCTTACCAGGTTTAATAGTTAAGATACCACCACTTAAACCCTTACCGACATAATCATTAGCATCACCTTCCAAGTTGAAAGTAATACCATTTGGTAAGAAGCCACCCCAGGATTGACCAGCATGACCATGGAAGTTGACGGTAATAGTGTTTTCAGGTAAACCGTTTTCACCGAAATTCTTAGAAACATGATAACCTAAAGTTGGACCAACGGCTAAATCAGTGTTAATAATCTCCATACCATCAATAGTAGTTGGAGTACGAGAAGTTAAAGCAGGTTGGGCCTTTTCAATCAAAGTATTATTCATGTGACCTTCAAAGTTAATCTTGTTTCTCATGTGGTTAGTGATACGAGTATTGGCTCTCATTTCATAAGATGGTTTTAATAAAGCATCAACGTTAATTAAAGAAGCCTTTGGACCTAAATCAGATCTCTTTCTTAATTTTTCAGTGTGACCAACCATTTCTTCAACAGTACGGTAACCTAACTTAGCCATAATCTTTCTAAAATCTTCAATTAAGTTGAAGAAGAAATTGATAACATGTTCTGGTTGACCCTTGAACTTAGATCTTAAGTATGGATCTTGAGTAGCAATACCAACAGCACAAGCATTAGTATGACATCTTCTTAACATAACACAACCCATAACAATTAATGGAATAGTAGCTAAAGTGAAAGATTCAGCACCAAGTAAAACGGCAACAGCGATATCGAAACCGGTTCTTAATTGACCATCAGTTTGTAAAACAACCTTTTCTCTTAAATCGTTTAAAACTAAAGTTTGTTGAGCTTCAGCTAAACCTAATTCCCATGGACAACCGGCATGTTTAATAGAAGTCCATCTAGCAGCACCAGTACCACCGTCATGACCAGAAACAGTAATGTGATCAGCCTTTGCTTTAGCAACACCGGAAGCGACAATACCAACACCAACTTCAGAGACTAATTTGACTGAAACTTCAGCAACTGGGTTAGCACATTTCAAATCGTAAATTAATTGTTTTAAATCTTCAATAGAGTAAATATCGTGATGTGGTGGAGGAGAAATTAAACCAACATTTGGAGTAGAGTGTCTAGTTTTAGCAATTTCTTTAGAAACCTTGTGGGCTGGTAATTCACCACCTTCACCTGGTTTGGCACCTTGGGCAACCTTAATTTGTAATTGATCAGCATCAGATAAATAGTAAGAAGTAACACCGAATCTACCAGAAGCAACTTGTTTAATTGCGGATCTCATGGTATCACCATTAGATAATTTTTGAGATCTTTCAGCATCTTCACCACCTTCACCACAATTGGACATAGCACCCATACGATTCATGGCAATAGCTAAAGTAGTATGAGCTTCTGCAGAAATAGAACCGTAAGACATAGCACCTGAAGTAAACCTCTTAGCAATGACAGTCCAAGGTTCAACTTCATCGATTGGAATTTCAATGGAGTTTTCAAAATCTAATTCTAATAAACCTCTTAAAGTACAGTCTCTAATAACAGCCATTTCCTTTTCAACATACTTAACCCAAGCATCGTTGTTCTTGTTTCTAACAAAATCTTGTAAATTGGCAATAGCAGATGGATCGTTAATATGTTTAACACCACCATGTCTGTAGTGATATTCACCATTGTATAAGACAGTAACTGGCTTAGATGGTAAGATGTTATCTTCCTTTGGATAACCACGTTCATGTAAAGTAAAAGCATCTTGAGCTAAAACTTCAAAAGTAGCACCTTGAATTCTAGAAGCAGTGTTAGTGAAACATAAATCAATAACCTCATCATCTAAACCTAAAGCTTCAAAAATTTGAGCACCCTTGTAAGAGGCTAAAGTGGAAATACCCATCTTAGACATAACCTTCATAATACCATGGTCAATGGCGTAGATATAGTTAGCAACAATCTTTTCATCGGTAACTTCTGGGGCATCTTCATTCTTAACAGTATCACGTAATAAACCTTGCTTGTTTAAAGTGATTAAAGTGTCCATAGCTAAACGTGGATAAATAGCATCACAACCATAACCTAAGATTAAACAGAAATCATGGATTTCCTTAGCTTCGCTAGTTTCTAAGACTAAAGCAACATCAGCACGATTTTGTTGTCTAATTAATTGATGGTGAATAGAAGAAACAGCAATCAAAGAAGAAATGGAAACTCTGTCTTTGTTAACGTTCTTGTCGGAAATAACAATAATTTGTTTGTTGTCCTTAACAATTAAATCATTAGCTTCCTTAATAATTCTTTCAATGGTGCCTTTGGTAACCAGCTAAACCCATTGATTTAGGGAAAGTGATATCAATGGAACCAACAGACCAAGATTTGTGAAATGATTCAATGTTAACAATTGCGTTATATTGTTCCTTGTTTAAAATTGGACTAACTAATCTTAATCTTTCACATTGATCTTCATTCATATCTAATAAATTACCTTGTGGACCAACAAAACATTCTAAAGACATAACGTTGGCTTCACGAATTGGATCAATTGGTGGATTAGTAACTTGAGCGAATAATTGTTTGAAGTAATCATATAATAAAACTGGTTTTTCATTCAAACAAGCTAATGGAGCATCGTTACCCATAGAACCTAAAGCTTCGTTACCAGTTAAGGCCATTGGACCTAATAAAAGACCAATCAATTCAAAAGTATAACCATTGGCTAATAATAAGTCATTGTCTAAAATTTTTTCAGCAGTGTCAACTTCTTCCGGTAATTGAGAAACTAAGTCATCTAATTCAATGGTCTTGTTCTTTAACCAAGCACCGAAATTTTCTCTAGTGGAAATAGAATGTTTTAACATTTCTTGGTTAACAATGGTACAGTTTTCAGTATCAACAAGGAATAAATCACCTGGTTTTAATTTACCTTTGGCAATAACTAAAGAGTCATCTAAGTCTTGAACAACACCTACTTCAGAAGCGACAATAATTCTATCATCAGAGGTAACATAATATCTACATGGTCTTAAACCATTTCTGTCAACTCTAGCACCAATGTATCTACCATCAGTGAAATTTAATAAAGCTGGACCATCCCATGGTTCCATTAAACAAGCAGCCCAGTCGTACCAAGTCTTTAAAGCTGGGTCCATTTTATCGTTATTAGCTTCTGGAACCATCATCATAATAGCTTCTTGAAGAGTTAAGACACCTTCAGTGACTAATAATTCTAACATGTTATCAACAGCGGCAGAATCAGAACCCTTATCAGGAATAATTGGGAAAATTTCATTCAAATCACCTAATTTATCAGATTTCATAGAACCTTCTCTAGCTTTAACCCAGTTAATATTACCACGTAAAGTATTGATTTCACCATTATGGGCCATCCATCTTAATGGTTGAGCTCTATCCCAAGATGGGAAAGTGTTAGTAGAGAATCTAGAGTGACATAAACCCATGTGAATCTTGAAATTTGGATTTTCTAAATCATATTTATAATATTCGAAAACTTGAGCTGGTGTTAATTGACCTTTGTAGACCATAATTTTGTCAGATAAAGAACAGATGTAAACTTTGCTGTTGTCATGGTTGTAGATTTTTTCTAATTTCTTTCTGAACATGAATAATCTTTGTCTTAAAGTGGTCTTAGCATCTTTGTTGTTACAAACAAAAATTGGTTGTAAAATGGTAGCTGGTTCAATGTCACGGAAATCTGGGTTTAAGATAGAACCATCTACAGGAACTTTTCTCCAGTTAATAATTTTTAAATCTAATTCATTGGCTAAGTTATTCCAAGTATCTTCGTTGAAATATAAGATGTTGTGAATAAAAATGTTACCAGTAGCGTAATCACCTTGATTTAAGTAATTAATGTTGAATTCAGTCATTAAAAATTCATGTGGTATAGAAAGTAAAATACCAGCACCATCACCAATACCCTTGTGAGAAGCACCACGATGTGTCATGTTAACTAAAATTTGTTTAGCATCTAATAAAATATTGTGAGATGGTTTATTTGATTTAGTTGTAACGAAACCAACACCACAAGCATCACGTTCATAATCTGGATCATATAACCCAATTTTCTTTTCTGGTAATCTCATTTTGTAAAAAGTTTGAATGTGAATGAAAATAGAGATTAATTAGTTATAATAAGATAAATAGAAAAAGAAATGGTTTATAAATAAATAAATAAATAATGTGGGATATTAAGGATTAATAAATAAATAAATAATGTGAAATAAAAAAATGTTAATGCGTGTGTGTATATTAAATTATATTTTTGAGATTGGAAAGATACTTTGAAATTAATTTTTATTATTTGCCTATTTTAAAAATTAATTATTGAAAATGTAACCTTTTTCCTTTGAAAAAAAATAAATTTAAATTAAGATGTGTTGATGCACTTGATTGAAAGTACTGAAATGGAATAGAAATAAGAAAAGTTAAAATTTAAAATTAACGGTAATTAAAAAGTCAATAATGAAATAAAATTAAAAATTAAAAATAAGATAGATAAAAGGAAACACCAAACATAAACAAACAAAAGATAAGAAATTTGGAAAACAAAATTTTACACATTTATATATAATTGCAATAAAGAAATAATAAATTAAATAAAATTAAATAGTGTTAAAACACATCGATTCAATTTCCCGATGCAAAAAAAAAAAAATTAAATCGGAATAAATCAAAACTTATTGCAAAGTCATCAAGTACAAGTAAAACTCTTCGATGTTCACAATGGGATTACCACTAAATTTAAGGATTTTTTGCATGCATTACGAAGAGCCACACAATACGCTTAATCTACCACTTACTTAAACGGGAACTAGTTCCATTTACAACCAATGAAATCAAAGTATTTGAGAATTCTGCGGCCGAGCTTACTGCAAATTTAGATAACGTTCTTTAATATTATTGGTTGAAATCGAGATTGTTGCGGGGACCCACTGTCAGATTGAATTTGGCGAAAGTTTTTCTTTTTGAAATATTGAGTGCATTGAATTTTCTACCTGTAATTCTGAGTAGGGAGGGCATCGGGAAATTTTGATTTTGTAAAAGTTTCGCTTCTTATTAAATTACCGATTTGCTCCGATGAGAGAAACGTTGAGCGGCATTGTGAGTATATCGACCGGTCTCGGTATATACAAATGAGAATGAATTAGTGGAGTAATTATGTAAGGAGTATCATTCTTAGACTTAAATTTAACAACAAATGGCCATGATGACTATTATGAGGACGATATAAAATTGTGAATATTATAATACAGCCACATAGTAGTCTTTTAATATGGTTATAATATCCTAATGAGATGGTACAAAATGTTTGTCCAGCAACTACAAAAAAAGCCTGAGTGTCAAAAGTGCTGACTGGATGCAAGTCATCACCTAGTCACATAACCGCTAACCGCTTACTGCATTTACTGGAAAAGCCATATAAGAAATCGGAATAAGCTAATTTAGATTTGTGTTTTTTCTCGCCATGATCGGTCTCCGCGGTTTGTCGTAAAATATTCCTGTTGCATGTGATCACATAAAATTTGTTTTCTTGGATGGGTTGTAGTCATGTTTTTGTTACAACTTGTTGCGCTTCAATGATCGCTACTATTTTTTGGCTGTGTCCTTTTTGAAGATCTTAGGCAAGATGTTTCCACTAAATTTATGTATTGATCAATTTAATACTATACAACATAATGAATTAAAATATATTAACGCTCTCTGATATTATATCATTCTCACTGGTATTTTACTCTTGTTGGAATTTAATTTTAAATTGAAACATATATCAGTTCCAATAAAGTCTGTTCTTGGGATGATCTATTAGCAGTAGGAATTAGACAAGTATCATGTTAGCAATAAATAGAATATCTGTCAATGAATCATTTAAACCATCAGCGCCAGTAGAAAATATTGAATCTTTAAGAGCTTACTCAGTATGGCAAATTTAGGTTGTACTATCTTCATCCGAAATATTGTGACGAAATTTACTAAAGTTTGAAATCTCATATTCCTGGTTCTTAGAAATTTTGATGTTACACGTATGATGACATAATTGGAAGTATCGACCCTCTTAGTAGACTGAAAGGTTGTCTTTGATGTCTAATTATATACATCAAATTGTTTCAAATGCAGATGTAAATGCTATAGCTTACTATATATATATAAAGTAATAGCGTTTTTTATTTTGTTTAGGAAAACTTAAGACATACTTTTTCCAGACGTAGTTTAAAACTAAATATTAAACAAATTATAATTTTTTTCAAATTAATATAAGCGCTAGTATTGTTCAACCTGAAAGACAATTCTTTTGTGGAAAGCATGAAACCAATTGAATAAATATTTCATAATAATACTAAATTAATGCTTATATAATGCTTGAAAATTGAGAGTTCAAGGTTTAAATTAAAGAATTCATAATTTAAATTTATAAAATTGCAATTTCAAAATCATCCATTACATAACCAATTTAAATGTGAAATATGTTGAGAATCACTATTATTATCTACATCTATATCAATAATTTTAATATCATTTACCCCGTTATTCATCCAAATACCGTTTTGATTTTCACTTTCCAAAGATATACAATTACTAGATTTTCTTCTATATCTATTCTTCATTAATGAATTATCAATGAGATAATTATCAATACTATCCTCTTGAGCATCAAATTCAACTTTATAATTCTGTTGATATTGTGAAACAAACAGATCTTGATTCCAATTAAACCCCTGTGATTGAGATAACACAATGTAATATTTACATACTGCATTACGTGATAGCATCTTGTGAGTATTGACATTTCGCTCATCTTCATTTTTGTCTTCATTGTCACTATCATTATCACTATCATGCGTATAAGCATGAGTATAATAATATGGATTTGAGCCTAAATATACTATTGGTAATTCATTTTCTTTCAGAGTAGAAGACACATAAGATTGTCTGCGCATGTTTATTATTTGTAATCTCGTAATGTTCGTTATGCTTCTTCACAGTGAACTAAAGCTTAAATTTCATTTATCTTTTTATTTGTTACAAATTTAAATAATCCCTAAAAATTGACACATTACTTGATAAGCATTTTGTTGGTATCAATTTTACCTATGAGAGAAGTACTGCTTAAAAATTGGGGGTATTGGGCTAAAATTATGGCTTTTCATAGGGTGATGTGTAGTCTCGTTGTAACCATATTTTGAACTTAGCTAACTTCAGTTGAAGTTGAACGTGAAGTACGTTCAAAGACTCATCACATGCACATGACTTTGAAATAGGTTGTGAACATTGTGTCAACTTTTCGAAAACTATCCACAAATAAATGATATGATTGCAAAAACCAATTTATACATCCATCTGAACGTGAAGACAGTTCTTAAACACCTGTAACTGTCCATCCACCATTCTGGCAGCCTTCATTTCCACTCAACGCGAATTTAACGCGATTTCATGCCATTGGAAATAATTGAAAAATAAATCAATTTGAATGTTCAGTTTTAGTTTGAAAAGAACTTGTATTTTGAATAGGAAAATTATTTTGAATAACCAGTTGTCCCATAGATATATTTATTGTTTATTCGTCATGAAACAATCTACTCTGGGTAATTTTTTCTCTTCCATGAAGAAGAAAGATAATGGTAGTTCTACTATTAAAAATACTTCGATAATGGACAATAAATCTATCGATGATGAAAAGACAAAAATAAAAGAAGAAGAGGAAAAAATTGAAAACACCAGTACACTGGACACAGTAGATAAAATATTGTCTACCACAAGCAACAATACAACCAGCTTACTATTAAATAATAAATTAAATGATAAAAAAAGATCATTGATTGATTCAACTGTGGTACTGCAACCGAAAAAACTATCAATATCAAAAGATATCAATAAACAAACTAATGATAAGGAAGGTAAATTTTTTTCCAACATCCCATATTCTGAATTATGTAATCTTTTCCAAGAAATTGAATCTGTATCATCAAGGCTAACAATCATAAAATTATGTTCAGATTTTTTAATCAAAATAATGCAAAAAAATCCAGCTAATTTAATACCTGTCACATATCTTTTTATTAATAAATTGGGTCCCGATTATGAACCAGGCTTAGAATTGGGTCTTGGTGAAAATTTGTTAATGAAAACAATTGCTGAATCTTGTGGTAGATCGCTACAACAAATTAAATCCAAATATCATGAAATTGGTGATTTGGGTCAAATTGCCATGGAGGCAAGAAATGTACAACCTACTATGTTCAAACCTAAACCACTTACTGTAGGTGAAGTATTCAACAATTTGAAATTAATTGCTACAACACAAGGTAAGGATTCACAAACTAGGAAAATGAAGTTAATCAAGAGGATGTTGACTGCTTGCCAAGGTGTTGAAGCAAAATTTTTAGTCAGATCATTAGAATCTAAATTAAGAATTGGGTTGGCCGAAAAAAGTGTCTTAATTTCGATCTCCAAAGCATTATTAGTTCAAGAATTTGACAAGAATCCTAATATGGAATTAGTTGAAACAGCTGAACAGAAAATAAGAGATGCATTTTGTCAAGTTCCAAATTATGAACTTGTTATTAATGCCTGTTTAGAACATGGTATTATGAATTTAGATAAACATTGTTCATTAACTCCCGGTATACCATTAAAACCTATGTTAGCTAAACCAACCAAAGCTATAAGTGAAGTATTAGATCGTTTTCAAGGTGAACACTTTACCTCAGAGTATAAATATGATGGTGAAAGAGCTCAAGTTCATTTATTATCTGATGGCACTATGAAAATATATTCTAGAAATGGTGAAGATATGACTGAGAGATATCCAGAAATTCACATTAGAGATTTTATCAAAGATTCTAACCTTACAAAATCTTTGATTATAGATTGTGAAGCTGTTGCTTGGGATAAAGAACAAATGAAAATTTTACCCTTTCAAGTTTTAAGCACTAGAAAGCGTAAGGATGTCGACATTAACGAAATTAAAGTTAGAATTTGTTTGTTTGCATTTGATATTCTTTCACATAATGATGATAAGTTAATAAACAAGTCATTAAGAGAAAGAAGGGAAATTTTACATACTGTTACCAAAGAAGCTAAAGGTGAATATCAATTTGCGACGGAGATGACAACCAATTCAATTGATGAATTACAGACATTTTTGGATCAATCTGTGAAAGATTCTTGTGAAGGATTAATGGTCAAAATGTTAGATGGTGAAGAATCATATTATGAACCAAGTAAAAGATCAAGAAATTGGTTAAAGTTGAAAAAAGATTATTTAGCCGGTGTTGGTGATTCATTAGATTTATGTGTCCTAGGTGCTTACCATGGCCGTGGTAAACGTACTGGTACTTACGGTGGGTTCCTTTTAGGTTGCTATAACCAAGATACAGGTGAATTTGAAACAGCTTGTAAGATTGGTACAGGGTTTTCAGATGAACTTTTACAACAATTATATGATAGATTGAGCACTACTGTTATTGATGGTCCTAAGGCGACTTATGTTTTCGATTCAAGTGCTGAACCAGATGTTTGGTTTGAACCAACTTTATTATTTGAAGTTTTAACTGCAGATCTATCTCTTTCACCCATTTACAAAGCTGGTTCTTCAACTTATGATAAAGGTATTTCATTAAGATTTCCACGTTTCCTTCGTTTGAGAGAGGATAAAGGTGTAGAGGAAGCCACATCCTCGGAACAAGTTATTGAGTTTTACGAAAATCAAGCAAATTTGAATAATTAGAAGAGAATACAATTGAATCTTATTGATTAACGGACATTAATATGTATACTGAGATTACCTCCTGGAGACAGCTCCTTCCCAAGTCATTGTCATTTAGACACCTTTGATGTTTCAAATTGTTCTTCAAGATTTTTTATTTTTATATATCGAAAATCAAATTAACGGGGTTGCACAGACAGTAAAGGTTGCAACAACGAGTAGATTAGAATAAAATCACATAAAGACTTATTGATATCAGTCTTTTGAAAGACATTATTATCAAACAATTAATAGAATAACTATTTAAACATATATACATCACATTGCCATGTTTCAACACAATTTGGTATTGGCAACCCATAATTTTAGGGCAAAAGTCACAAAAGATAAGGGATCCATACTATATAAGAGATGTTTCATGGAATTAGTCAAGAATGCCTTGGGCTTAGATCCACCTTTGGGGCCAGATGTACCCCAAATATCCAATAGATTTTACCCCTGGGATAAATCACCAAGTCCCGAAATTAGAGAGAGAGCTGCCAAAATTAAGTCTATTGCAAAATGTCCCGTTACTGGATTGGACATAAGATATACATGTCCTTTATCCGGTATTCCAACACACCATTCTAAGGAAGCATGGGAACAAGATACCAATTATCATCAAAATAAAATTTATGAATACTTAAAGAAAGTAAACATTTATGAACATGATTTGAGAAGTGGTAGATCATTCCCAGAATTAGAATTTCCCAACGAACAAACAAGAGATCGTGCCGTAAACTTAGAGCACTGGGATTTATTTTTTTACACCAGACAATTTTATTCTATGGACACCGAATTTCAATTAGCGGCTGCAACTAAAATGCTAAGTTATCCAATTAGTATTGCATCTATTTTACATGAATATTCACCTTATGGATTACAACCCAAGGGACCTATTACATTAGAAGGTTTGAAGTCAATTGCCGCTTTACGTTATATATTATATCCACAAATACTGAAGAGCGATTTAAATGACAAAAAACCCATGAGAATATTTATAGTCGGTGCTCGTGCTGAATCACAATTACCAGGACATGTTTGGAAACAATTGCAATATTTATTCCCTAAGAAAAAACTTGATTTAATATTTATTGGGCCTGAAAGTTGTTTGTTGGAAGGTAATTTAGAAAAGATACCCATTGAACGACATGTTGATCCAACATTGAGATTATTTTATTATCCAAATTATTTCCATGAATTACACCATGCACAAGATTTTTTCCCATATGATCCATACAATGATGTATTCTTTTTGTTCCATCCAGGTTTTGCAAATGAAGAATTGAAACCATATTGGTTTAATGATACCTTACCAAATCTATTAGACACCAAATGTGCAATTTTCCATACTGGGTTACATGAAAATGATATAATGAAAGATACTCAACTTCTACAAAAAGAATTTGGTGATAAACTAGATACACTGATAACTCCTACCAAGAATGTTTTTGGTTCCACTAAATGGGAATTGAATGATTATAATCCGCAAGAGGTTTATCAGTTCAATATGTATCTTGCTGGTTTCAGAGGCAAGAGATACCAAACAGTAAAGTACTAAAGAGATCTTTAAATACACATTAGTGTATAAACATATCCTTGTTCTTATAAGTTCATTCATGTAAATATATATAATTTGAATATCATATTATATATTATAACTTTAATTAATATCATTCAATCACTGGTTTGGCGTTGGATTATTCATTTGCGTATTTATCCATTTGATTAATTTGTTGTCAGTATATAAGAATTACATAATAGCATTATAAAACAATATAAAGTCTCTTTGGCATTTTTCCCAGCGTTGTGGATCAAAAAATACATAAGAACCTCTTTCACTAAGACCATCTTGCGACACTATAGGTTCCATCATAGGATCTTTAGTTAACCAAGCCTTTAATGTCTTATGATATCTCCAATTTCTTTTCCTTAACTCTAGATAAGTCAATTCTTGTAACACTGTTCCCGGATGTTTGTAAAACAAGTAAAATAAAGTCTCATCTTGGAATAATGCTACACGTTGTTGATCCATTTGGATAGAATTAAACGCTGGTGGCACTACCTCGCTTCCCAAGACATTTGGTATCTTTTTGAATGATTCAGGTGTATAGAATTGTGGTTCCACTTCACTTCTACTTGTTTCTGCCCAAGGTGATTGGAAGGTATCAATTACTCTTGGATGCGTACGTTGTGTATTATATATACCTAGAGAATGTAACATTGATGATAAATCTGCCCCCAATGTCATAGAATGATCATACTGTGAGGTTTCTTGTGGGTCAGTTGGATGTAAAAGGGGTACCAAGCTCTTCAAACCAAATTTGTTCATCTGTAAAGGTTGTTGTAGTTGCTTGTGGTGTTTTGTTTCTTTGTGGTGGATTGGAAAAGTTGAGTCTCCAAACTGTTTAATTTTTCAGGTGAAACTTTTCAAATCGTTTCGATGAAAAGAAAACTCTGCAAAAATTCAAGTGCAAACGTTTGATTGATTGCTTTCTACAGTTTGTATTCAGTACACAGACCACATATTTGGTATAGTTTACACATTTAATCTGTTTTATTCGAGAAAAGTGACATTTAGACATAAAATTCAACTTAATTAATACAAAATTTTACTAAAAGAGATGGCCAATAATAGACACTTACCAAATATTATAATTACTGGTACACCAGGTTGTGGTAAATCCACTACATGTGAACTATTGCAACGTAACCTTTCTAAATTTAAATATTACAATATATCAGATTTCGCTAAAGAACATGATTGCTACGATGGTTATGATGAGGCTCGTAAATCACATATTGTAGATGAAGACTTGTTATTAGATACATTAGAACCATATTTATGCCAAGGTGGTAGTATAGTGGACTGGCACGCCTGTGATGTCTTTCCAGAAAGATTAATTGATCTTGTTGTTGTGTTACGTTGTAACAATTCTGTACTTTTCGATAGATTGAATAAG
The DNA here is from genome assembly GCA_003709265.2 of Grigorovia yakushimaensis. Classification (NCBI taxonomy): domain Eukaryota; kingdom Fungi; phylum Ascomycota; class Saccharomycetes; order Saccharomycetales; family Saccharomycetaceae; genus Grigorovia; species Grigorovia yakushimaensis. The sequence continues at coordinate 321,695 of PPOC02000520.1, read as the reverse complement.
AGAAAGTATCATGATGCTAAGATTCAAGAAAATTTAGATGCTGAGATCATGGGTGTTGTGTTACAAGATGCTAAGGATTCATATGTCGAGGAGATCGTAGTGGAATTATCTAGTGAAAGCACTGAACAAATGGAGAACAACGTTGAGAGAATTGAACAATGGGTCAATATGTGGCTAGAACAGCATCCAGATGGTGTTACAAATGAATTACCAGAGCATTTAAAAGGTAAGAAGTATGCATCCAGTGATGATGAAGATAATGATGACAGTACAGAACAACGTGAAGAGGAAGAACAGAATAATAGCAGCAAGAGTGGCAGTGAAAGCGATAGTGAGAGTGGGAACGGTGAAGAAGAAGAAGAAGAAGAAGAAGAGGAGGAAGAAGAAGAAGACAAATAAATGTCTGTCTAAGTGAGTTTTGGTGTAACACATAGCCCAGTACAACGCACCACACAGACCACACACCCCATCAAAGTATATACAAAAGATATAAAACACACCGCAGAGGTGACTGCCACCAGCGAATTTTTCAGCGATGAGCAAAAAATTTTCATTTCTACAAGAAAACAGCAACCGTCGACTACAGCAACAACAACTCTGACGTCCAACAATGTTCTATGTGTTGATTGAATTGAATCTGGCACATTCTAGGGAGACCCCCAAGGATCATACATCCATCACGTCTGCTTGTTTCAAAATTGTAGATGCCCAGGATATGGTTGTCAAATGCAATGAGACTGCTAATTCGATAAATAATTTACAAGATTGGATAGATCAATTGGATAAGAGCATAGCCAATTACATACCCAAAACTACTGAATTTCTTATAGTGTCTTGGTGGTCCACTTGGCATTTACGTGTTACTTTGCAAAGACAATGCAGAGACAATAATATAATTTTACCTGATTATATGGTGCAGTCTAAGATACTAGATCTTTGGAAGGAATTTGATCTTTGGAGAAATATTGTATCTGAGGAAAAAGATCTTGCTATGACAAATACCGGGTCCCAGTGGTGGCAATCCAATGATGGCAGCAAAATGAAAGAATACTTAGAAGTTATAAACATTTTGAAAAATTTGGACAAAACAACAATACAATCTGATAATTTTATTGAACCAGTAGATGAACAAGACCAAAATCTTCAAATTGAAATTCATTGTCCCAAAATAGATTGTACTTATAATATAATAAAATTTTTGCATGATTATAAAGAAGATAACAAGTCTAATAACGAAAATTTGAATAAGTTATTATCAACACCATATGATTTACAAATTGATTATTCAGTTTTCAATGTAGAACAATCAGCGGTATTATATATGAATAATTTGCCACCTGATACCACTCAGAGTGAATTAGAATCGTGGTTCACCCAATTTGGAGTGAAACCAGTGGGTCTTTGGACTTTTAAGACACAATTGGATGGAAAAAGTAATATTAATTCTTCCAACTCTTTCAATATTAATAATAAAGCATGGTTATTACATCCATATACTGAAGAACAAGATAGTATATCTGGATTTGTTATTTTATCCAGTTTTGAGAAAGCACAAGAAGCACTACAATTAAATGGCCGTTCCATCTTATCTAATGTAGCCAATATAAAGCAGCCAAGAATTGTTGAATATGTAGTGGAGATACAACCATCTTCCATGCAAGTAATTGAACTAGCTCAAGATGTTTTAATTTCATTCCCTCAAAGTAAGAATAAACCAAGACCAGGTGATTGGAATTGTCCATCTTGTGGATTCTCTAATTTCCAAAGACGTACTGCTTGTTTCAGATGTTCATTTCCTTTACCAACATCTATGCAAAAAACTTTTATAAATGGTAATAATAATAGTAATAATAGTAGTAATAATAATAATAGCATGCCAGTTTTGAACGATAATGGTAGGAAATTTAATTCAAATATGAATAACATGAATTCTGGCATTAATAATTTCAACATTAATTACAATATGAATAATAATAATAACAATACTAATAGATTTAGTAATTCACACATGAGATATTCTTCAAGTAATGGTAATAATTTTAATAATAAAAACAATAATAACAATAACACTAACAACAGCAATAATAATAACAATATTCATAATGGTAATAACAATAGTAATAATATTAACAGTAACAGTAATAACGGTAATAATAATAATAGTAACATTAATATTATACCATTCCGTGCTGGTGATTGGAAGTGTATAAATTGTGAATATCATAATTTTGCTAAAAATGTTGTTTGTTTACGTTGTAATGGACCAAAATATAGAAATACTGGTATTAATATGAATAATGTTGGTATGGGTAATACAAATATGAACAAGACTAATAATAATAATAACATTGATAATAATACTAACGGTAATATCATTAATAATGTTAATTTAAATATCAATTTAAGAAATTTTTCACGTTAACTTAGTTCAGAGATATTTGAACAACCTTCATGCATAACAATAAAACGGATTAATAATAATAATAATAATAATAATGTTAATAATAACAATAATAATAATAATAATAATAGTATAGATAGATAGATAGATAGATAGATATATACACACAATAAAAAGCATAATTTATTTAAGAGAAGTTCTACTAAAAAGAATTGATATCATTTTATGATATTACAAATGAAGAAACCATGTGTATTTATATATCTTATACATATTATAAAAAAAGTATAGGTTAATTAAATGGAAATGTATAAACCAAAATGCTATATAGATTAATTACGATAAAATATTAAAACTAAAGAGTTAAATTTAGAAATCTAAAACAGTTCTTAAACAATCACCGTGGTGTAAATCTTCGAAACCTTGATTGATTTCGACGAAAGGTCTCTTATGAGTAATGAATTCATCAATCTTAATTTTACCAGCTTGATAGTCTTTAATTAAACCACCCATTTCAGATCTACCTTTGATACCACCAAAAGCAGAACCTTTCCAAACTCTACCAGTGACTAATTGGAATGGTCTAGTGGCAATTTCTTGGCCAGCACCGGCAACACCAATGATAATTGATTCACCCCAACCTTTATGACAAGCTTCTAAAGCATCTCTCATGACTTTAACATTACCAGTACAATCAAAAGTGTATTCTAAACCACCATCAGTCATATCAGTTAATCTTTGTACGATAGTTTCACCATCATTTAAATCAGTTGTTGGATTAATAAAATCAGTGGCACCGAAATCAAAAGACCATTGTTTCTTATCAGAATTAATATCAACGACAATAATCTTGTTAGCACCACGAGCCTTGGCACCTTGTACCACAGATAACCCAACAGTACCAGCACCAAAAACAGCAACGTTATCACCTTTTTGAACATTAGCAGTCTTAATGGCAGCACCGTACCCAGTGGTTACACCACAACCTAAAAGACAAAGTTTCTCTAATGAAACGGTTGGATCGACAGCCACCAAAGAGACATCAGCGACAACAGTGTATTCTGAGAAAGTGGAACAACCCATAAAATGTAATAAAGATTCACCTTTATCATTATGGAATCTAGAGGTGCCATCTGGCATGACACCCTTACCTTGAGTGGCTCTCACGGACCCACATAAGTTAGTCTTACCTGACTTACAGAACTTACATTCACCACATTCAGCAGTATATAATGCAATGACATGATCACCTACTTTGACGTTTGTCACGTCAGGACCGACAGATTCTACGATACCGGCACCTTCATGACCCAAGATACATGGGAAGGCACCTTCTGGGTCAGTACCAGATAAAGTGTAGGCGTCAGTGTGGCAAATGGCAGTGTGAGTGATCTTGATACGAACTTCGTGTTGCTTTGGTGGGTCGACAGTGATTTCTTCGACGGTTAGCGGTTGGCCAGCAGCGTAAGCAACAGCGGCGGTACATTTGATAGGTTTACCAGCGGTGGACATGTCTGAGGGTAGCAGTGTAGAGCGTTGTGTGGAGCAGTTGCAGTGTTTGGAGTTGCAGTTGCAGTGGTGGGCTTTGCAAGCAGAGAAATAAATAAATTATTTTCTTAAAAGCAGCTGTGGAGGAACGCAAAGCAAAGCAACGCAAACAGTTGGAAATGCTACGTTCAGCTAAGAATATCGTGAAGGGCTACTCGAGCACGCAGGTGTTGGTGCGTGATGCAACAGCAAATAACTCTGTGGATCCTTCGCACGACACTCTGGACGAGATTGCCTCGAAGTCCTTCCAGAACGTGGAGTTTTATGAAATAATGGACATGTTGGATAAGAGAATAAACGATAAGGGTAAGTACTGGCGTCACATCGTCAAGTCGCTGACGGTGCTGGATTATTTGGTCAGGTTTGGCAGTGAGAACTGTGTATTGTGGTGCCAAGAAAACCTATTTATCATTAAGACACTGGGTGAGTTTACCCATGAGAACGAGCAGGGTATTGACGAAGGCCAGTTGATTAGAGTGAAAGCCCGTGAACTGACCACTCTGCTACAGGACCCAGAGAGATTACAACAGGAGAGACAATTGAATCTACAAAGAAGAAACAGACGTAGACGCAGTAATAACAACAATAGAAGAAGGGCTGACAACTTTGACGATGACGACCTGCAAAGAGTACTTAGAGAAAGTGAATGGACTGCCCAAGAGGATGAAGAAAGACGTAATAGGGAAAGGGAGGAACAAGATAGAGAAAGGGAAGCTGCACTTCAATTATCGAAAGAAGAACAAGAGTTGAAAAGGTTGCAAGAATTACAAAGACAACAACAGTTGATGGCTCAACAACAACCTGTTTACTACGACGTTTTTGGTAATGTGATTACACCAGAAGAATATCTACAATATCAACAACAGCAAGCATTATTACAACAACAACAAGAAGCAATGTTACAGCAACAACAACAGCAACAATATTATGCTGCTCTACAACAACAAGCCATGTTACAACAACAAGCCATGTCGATGCCACAATCGCAACAATTATATGGCATTCAACAAGGTAACTTACCATCTGGTTCTAACAATCCATTTGCCCTAAATAATATCAAAGACAATAACAATAACAACACAACAATTAATGATAATGATAATGATAAATATGACGCCATGAAGACACAATCCGCACCTGTAACTGATAACAACACAACTAATGAAATAACAAGACCATTGACAATGACCAAGTCAGGTAGTCAAATAATGAATGAAAAATATGGTAAATTAAATAATATGTTAGCTAATGGTACTGGTATTGATACTTTTGGTAATGTGGGTAATCAAAGAGTATCAGCACAACACACGAAGACGGGTACGTTTATCAATTCACAAGGTACTGGTTATAAACAGGTTACTGATGACGATTTGAATAAACCAAATCCATTTTTAAACTATCAATACACCGGTTTACCCAGTACTAATAATAGTATGTTACCAGTGTCTACTGGATACGGGTTTGATAATCAATACAATAAAACAACTAATGTTAACAACAATTCAAATAATTTATTAGATTTATAATAATCATGTACAAATATGTATGTATATATATATATGCATATATGATCTGTGGTGTATTATTTGTATAGTATAATATGATATAATATAATATAATATGGTATGATATAATTAAGTTTAACAATGATCAAATTGCAATACTCGTTTACATATCCAACAACAGCAACCCAATAATCCTTGCAATATCGTTTTCATTCAACTCAGCATCATCAATACCATTAATCTTGTTCTCCTGTGAACGATCGACCAATTCAAGCAGGAATAAATTCATATACTCAGTGACTTGTGCCACGACATCGTCGTCTATCTCGACAGACTTATCCTTCAAGTGGTTCAACATGACACTGCGAACGACATCCTGCGACAGCATAGAGAGATACACAGACACGTTCCGGTACGCAGAGGTGTGTGGAAGACTCGAAGAATTGTGAAAGAAAGATTAATTAATTGTATATAGAAAAAAATAAAACTATATAAAATTATGTTATTTCATTGATGGTGGTGTCGTTGCGATGTGACCACCGTTATTCTTGTTAAGTTATTCAGTTAAGTCGTTTATCTGTTTACAAGTTATCCTTGTTTTGTGCTAATAATGCTGCATTGTGATGCTAAAATTGTGGCATAGTTGGATAATTTTGTGGTGGATAATCGTGTTGCTGTTGTGGATAATTTTGTTGCTGTTGTGGGTAGTTTTGTTGTGGTGGGTAGTTTTGTTGCTGTTGTTGAGATTGTTGTTGTGAGTTAGTAAATTGTGGGTGGTTATGTTGTGGTGGTATTTGTATTTGTTGTAAATTATTCGTATCTTGCATTTGTTGTTGTTGTTGTTGTTGTTGTAATTGCATTTGTTGCTGTTGTTGCAGTTGCTGTTGTTCTACTGGAACTGGGACAGGTACCGTTGATGGATCATCAGCAACGTATAATGATTTATCGATGGTAGCCGGTATAGCAGCAATTTCTGTACCTAATTCTTGTTCAATCTTATAAAGGTTAAATCTATCGTTCCAATTAATTAAATTAATGGCTAAACCTAAATGACCGAATCTACCAGATCTACCAATTCTATGTAAATAAGTTTCTGCAGTCTTTGGGAAATCAAAATTTATAACAACATTAACTGCTTGGATATCAATACCACGAGTTAATAAATCTGAACAAACCAATGTTCTTACTTTACCTTGACGAAATTCATGGAAAACACGATTTCTTTCCTGTTGTTTCATTCTAGCATGTGAATAATAACAAGAATAACCTAAATCTGTAATCTTTTTAGCTAATAACTCAACTCTATTTGTTGAATTACAAAAAATGATTGCTTGATTAATTTGTAATTTAGAGAATAATGTATTTAAACAGTGTAATTTTTGTCTTTCTTCAACGAAGGCATAATATTGTGTAATACCCTTTAGGGTTAATTCTTCCATTAAATTAATTTCATATGGTTTAGTTAAATGATTAACCATAAATTCTTTGACAGTTAATGGGAAAGTTGCAGAAAATAATAATGATTGATGTTTCTTTGGTAAGAAATAAATAATTTGTTCAATAATTGTTTTGAAATCCCGAGAAAGCATTTTATCAGCTTCATCCATAACGAAAAGTGAACAATTTGATAAATCAGCAATTTTCCTGGAAGCTAAATCAAGTACTCTACCAGGTGTACCAACAAGGATATGTACAGGATCATTTAAACGAATAATATCATCTCTTAAATTTGTACCACCTGTAGTTACCATACAATTAATATTACAATGTTTCCCCAACGTCCTAACAACTTGTGACGTTTGTAATGCTAATTCTCTAGTGGGGACCATAATTAAAGCTTGAATTTTATTTACCTTAGGTTTCACTTGTTCCAAAGTAGGGATCACAAAAGCTGCTGTCTTACCAGTCCCATTCTTGGCACGAGCCAAGATATCCCTCCCGGTGATTGCCACGGGGATAGACTCCTCCTGAATGGGTGAAGGTTTCTCAAACCCAGCTTCAAAAATCCCCATCAACAACTCCCTCTTTAGATAGAAATCTTCAAAACTGTTGTTCTTTGTGTTGAGCACATCCTCTGTCTGTGGACGTGTGTCTCTCTGTGGGATGTTCAATTTCTGTCTCCAATCCTCCATCTTGCAGTGGTCTCTTTGAGTGTTCACTTTGAGTAGTTTTGGTGGTTTGTTTTGTTTTGTTTTGTTTTTGAAAATTTTCATTCCTGCTATGGAAAAACGCACGTCGCACTAAAATTGCTAAACACACCAGCGAATTGCCAGCAACCGTCGAACGTTGAAAGTCTCTCTGGCTACACCACCCGTGCTCTCTGTGTGTCCCCGTTGTGTTGCCGTTACTGCTGTTGCTACTGCTACTACCGCTGCTTAACTCTGTGTTTGATCCTGTCCCCTCAGAGACTATCTGTGCCCTCTTTCCTCGCGCGTCACTGACTAACTATCGCTTTGCCTCCAATCAAGTTTCCGTGCAACTGACTGACATATACACTTAATCTTATCTACACTTAAACGTACTTTCACTATGGAAAGCAACCCATTCGCTAAGAGAACTCTCCAGAGAAAAAACCTCAAGCATTTAGTGCTTAATAACAACTCAACAGATTTGGAGAACAACTTACATCTGCTGTCGATACATGGTGTTAACAGTTTGGATTCAAGTATTAATTCTTCACCGCCAAAATTGAAATTGCCCTCTCATTTAAAGAGCAACAATCATAACCAAAACCATAACCAAAACCATAATCATAATCATAATCATAATCATAATCAAAATAATCACTCTCTACAGGACAATATTAACAAAAATAGCAGTATCAATCAAACAACTTTCGCTAACATAAATGACAATAACAATAATAATATTCAATCACTCTCTATCAAGAATACCTTAGGTTTAAGAAGGAAATTCAATCGTCACTTGACATTATCTAATTCCAATTTCGATCCAAATTCAAACCCAAATTCAAATTCAAATGCAAACTCTCACTCTATGTCAAATAACACTGAATTCGATAATAATATTAATAATAATGGTAGAGCTAAAGAAGTAATTAGTTCATCACCTTCCTTATGCTCTTCAAGTGCAAGTGACTCATCTTGCTCACAATCAATTTCACCATCCCTGTCATATTTTTCAACAACATCAAAGTTAAACAGTGAGAAGAGACAATCACAACAATTGTCTTTACAAAATTCACAATCACAGGATTATTATACCGCAAGAGATGGTTTCACTTTACCCAATGATGACAATACTTTCAACAATAATAGTGATAACACTTTTAATGATAACACTTTTAATAGTAACACTTTTAACAATAACAGTGATAATACTTTAAATTGTAATAATAATACTCTTAATAATACTAATATTAACCCTAATAGTAACAATAGTAGTAATGCTAATACTTTAACTAGTAATCATGTCAATAACACTAACAATACCAACAACACTAACACTAACACCAACACCAACAATAATAATCAAACTGTAGGTAATAATGGCATCACTATCACTAATAACAGTACGATTAACGTTAGAATATCAAATGAAGAATTAATACTAAATAATGACTGTCAATACCAATTAGAAGATTTAGTACAACTAGGTAAAATTGGTCAAGGTAACTCTGGTACCGTGGTTAAAGTCCTACACGTTCCAACATCAACAATTTTATCAAAGAAAACTATACCAATTGAAAAAAATAATTCAGTAATAAATAAACAATTACTAAGTGAATTATCTATCATGAAAAGTGTTAAACCTCATCCTAACATCGTGGATTCATTTGGTGCTATGATTAACCATACCATTAGTGATGAAATTGTTATATTAATGGAATATATGGATTGTGGTTCTTTAGATAAAATTTTGACAACCTACAAAAATTTTCAAAAGAGGAAACAGACTGGTACTAGTAATACTGTAACTAGTAATACTAATAATAGTATGTCCAACACAAATAATAATAGCCCTAATTCATCTACTAGCAATACATCTAATAATACTCCTAATTTACACACTAGTTATGTTACAAAACCATTAACTTCACAAAATAATCATTTGAGTACCATTTCTACTAATAGCTCGAATTCAAACCCAAATTCAAATTCAGCTCCAAATACTTTAGATCCTAATGCTAATATTAGCAAAACCAACAAGACAACAAGTAGTAATCGTAAAAAATTAACATGGTTTAATAATCCATTGGTCATATCAAAGATATCGTTTGCTGTATTAAATGGATTATCATATCTTTATGAAAATTATAAGATTATTCACCGTGATATTAAACCATCAAATGTTTTAATTAATTCACATGGTGATGTGAAAATTTGTGATTTTGGTGTCTCTAAAATGTTAAGTGACTCCATTGCAAACACATTTGTAGGAACATCAACTTACATGTCACCAGAAAGAATTCAAGGTAATGTATATTCAGTAAAAGGTGATATTTGGTCATTGGGTCTTGTTATTATCGAATTAGTTACTGGTGAATTTCCCTTAGGTGGTCATAATGATACACCACATGGTATATTAGATTTATTACAAAAGATTGTTAATGAAAAATCACCTAGTTTACCAGTAAATGAATATAATTTCCCATCTGGCATGATCGATTTTGTTAATAAATGCTGTCTTAAGGATACTAATATAAGACCATCTATTAATCAATTAATGAAACATGAATTTATCTTAAAATATAATAACAATTTAGATGATGGAAATAATGTGAAAGAATTTAAACACTGGTGCAAGAAAATTAAATATAAGATAAGAACTGATAAACAAATTAGGCGTGAAATCAACGAAAGACTTAAATTGGAGAGACAATTAAAGAAATAATTTTGATAATATTTGATACAATTAAGAGATAAACTTTTTTTTCTTGCTATTTGTTATATATTTGTATATCAAATATGATACTTTGTATTATACTAAATGTACATAGTGAGATATACATTCATATATATATATATATATATTTGGTTTTTTAATGATCGTTCTTTGGGTAAAGATCCAACTTCCAGTTATAAATCCATTCCACAGTTCTATAAACACCAAGGCCTAACACACCAACACCAGCAAATCTTAAACCCCTTCTCCACCAGAGTGGATGTAATTTATTAAACTGAGATACACTCAATTTTGGATCCTTACGAATCAATGAGCCGCTGCTTAAGATAGATCCACCAATTAATAAGAAAACAGAATTGAAAATATCACAACCAAGACAATTTTCAATACTTTTCGTATCATTATTACCTAGTGATAAGTTATCATTACTATTGTCAGTGTTGTATTCATTGTCCTGACCAAATTGGAATAGTTTGAGTATATTACTGCGCATCGTGATGAGTGGTGGTGATGACAAGTTGAGTACTTTCCAAAGGAAAAGATTGGAAAATATAAAGAGGAATAATGAATTGTTACAAAGATTGAATTTAAATAAGATTATTGATTTACCTAAGGGTGACATCAGTGATAGAAACAAAGTAAAGAAGAAGAAGAAGCAAACAGATGGTGCAAAGAAACCTAGTAAGAGGGGGACCAGTATCAAGTTGGAAAATGGTACTGCACCGGTGAGAAGATCTAGAAGATTACAAGGTCAAAAGGCTGAAGAAGTGGAAGATAATGGATATCTGAATAGTAATCTAGAGCCTAACTATAATCCCGGCACAGTTAAAAACGAAGTAGAAACTTTGGAACCAGTGGTTATGGTAGGTGATATTAAACTGTCAGATTTAGTGAAAGATGAAGAAACTTTACAAAATCTAAACTCACTTAAAGTATCTAGTGGTGATTTCTTCAACGAGTTACGCAAACTACAAGTTGATAGTGGGGAAATTCGTTCAGATATAAAAAAAGAGTATGACAATTTTAACGATATGACTATGGTTCAATCTAAAGTCATCTATGAAAGAATTTCATCTTTGTTTTATCATCCTAGTAAAGATCAAGATTTAATTATAGCTGGTGATGTGAGTGGATCTGTTGGGTTATGGAAGGCTAATCTTTCACAGGACGAGGTATTACAAGATGACAATATTACTCGTTTTTCAATGTTCCGTAAGAATGTTAGTAAGATTGATTGTGTTCCTAATCATATGGAGAATTTGATAATTGCTAGTTATGACGGTAGGATAAGGTCTATGGATTTGAATAAATTACAAAGTAATGAAATCGTGAATTTAACAAATAAATATAACGAGTCCTTGGGGATTAGTGATTGTCAATTCAGCTATGAAGATGCCAATTTATTATATTTAACTACATTAGGTGGTGAATTTACTATGGTTGATTTAAGAGAAGATAATAGTAAACTAACAACAGATAAATTACAAATAAGAAGGTTATCTGATAAAAAAATTGGGTCTATGTCAATAAATCCCCAGGATTCATATCAGATTGCAACTGGTTCCCTAGATAGAACATTAAAGATTTGGGATTTAAGATCTATTGTGAAAGAACCTGATTGGTCACAATATGATGATTATTCTAGTCATGACATTGTTAGCATTTACGATTCACGATTAAGTGTTTCTGCTGTATCATATTCACCTCGAGATCAAACGTTAGTATGCAACGGTTATGATGACACCATTAGACTATTTGATGTGAACAAAAAGAATTTGCAAAAATCCGAGTCATTAGAACCCCAACTAACGATAAAACACAATTGCCAGACTGGTCGTTGGACTTCGATTTTGAAAGCACGTTTCAAGAACGACAGAGACTTGTTTGCCATTGGTAACATGTCTCGTGCGATAGACATCTACACAAGTCAAGGTAAACAAGTTGCACATTTGAAGACACCTACGGTTCCTGCAGTAGTGAGTTGGTCCCCATTCCACAACCGTATAGCCGGTGGTAACTCTAGTGGGAAAGTATTTCTATTTTCCAAGCAAATCAAGTCTGAGACTGACGATTAGTATGTATATGTAGATATAGACGTAGATGTAGAATTAGATGTAGAATTAGATGTAGATATATAGCATAGTGTAGTAAATACAGTGTACCAAACATACACCACAACCACCCACACCACGCAGCTGCAGACGCAACTGATGCTTTGCGTTGCGCAGGGCGATTTTGAAACATCGAAAAACGAAACAAAAACAAAAACAAACAAAGTTTGTTTACAAAACAAAACAGACTGAACACAAACACTTGCAACTTACATCTCTTGCTGCTCATCTACGTGGCTGCTTACAACATGCATTCTATATTAAACAAAGCTAGCATTCATCATAGCACTAATTTGAACAACAACAACAATAATAGCAATAACAATAGCAATAATAACAAAAACAGTAGCATAATTGATTATAATATAGATACTAACAGCAACACTAATAATATGGACAATAAAGAAAACGAAGTATCTATAGAATACAATAAACATGTAAAGAATAGCAGTATTAGCAGTAACAACTCATACACTAACAACAATGTACTATCGTCACACACTAACTCGGGGCTGAGCTCTAGAAACTCACTGAATTCAAATACAAATATACAATTAACTAAAAGGAGATCAATTTTGTCTGATGTGACACAGAAAATAGAAAATAAACAAAATACAATCAACAATAGTTATAACAGTAACAACAATATAAATAATATTACAGATAATAAGAGTAATAATAAAAAAAGTAATATAATAATACCGCAAAGACATGAATCAGATCATAATGAGATAAAAAAATTGAATGATATTGTAAATATTGATTTTAATGAAGAAAATATTGATGATTTGACCTCATATAGCGAAGAAACAAAAGAATTACACAATGATGAACTTAATACAAGTAATGATACTTTTAAAAAAGATAATAGTAATCAATACAAGGATAGTAATGAATCATATATTCAAAATACAAGTAATCAAGAAACTAATGAATATTCTGCTGTTGAAGAGGATGATGATAATTTATATATTAAATCACCCATTGAACCAATTTATGATGAATCAACGCAAATATTATTAGATGAATGTTACAGGAAATATTATAGATCTGTTCCTGATCCAATGGACGAGGATACTTATGATGTAGTAATGGTTTCTGAATTGAGTAATGAAATTTTCAGTTATTTGAAAACTTTGGAAGAGAAATATAAACCTGATCCAAACTATATGCATTATCAAAAAGAATTGAAATGGTCATATAGAAGAATTCTATTGGATTGGATTGTAGAAGTACATAATAGATTCCAACTATTACCAGAGACATTATATTTAACTGTAAATATTATTGATAGATTCTTATCGAAAAAATCAATTATACTGGATAAATTTCAATTGGTGGGTGCATCAGCATTATTTATAGCTGCAAAATACGAGGAAATCAATTGCCCAAGTTTAAAAGATATTATTTATATGTTAAATGGTACATATACTGGAAGAGAAATTATTGAAGCAGAAAGATTTATTATTGATAGCTTAGAATTTGAAATTGGTTGGCCAGGTCCCATGTCATTCTTAAGAAAAATCTCTAAAGCTGACGATTATGAATACGATATTAGAACATTGGCTAAATATCTACTGGAATCCACAATTATGGATTCTAAATTAGTTTCCGCTAAACCAAGTTGGCTGGCCGCAGGTGCTTATTTTTTGAGTAAAGTTATATTAGGTTACAACACTTGGTCACAAAAGCATATTTATTATTCAAATTACACACAACAACAAATATTACCGTTAGCGTCTATGATTTTAGATAATTGCAGAGATGCTACATCATATCATAATGCAATTTTTGAAAAATACTCACATAGAAGATTTGGCAACTGTTCACAGATTGTTTCAAAGTGGATTGCAACTACTGAGAAAAAAATCAGAAAAATTGATAGTGACAATGATAATGATAATACCAATGATAATGACAGTGCTAATGACAATGTTGAATTTCACGATAAAGACAGTAATTAACACTAGTCATAACACTAACTATCTTTATTAAAAGATTGATGGTAGTGATAAGAAAAAAAACACCATAATATTACATTTGCATTTATAACTAATCTTAGATAACATTATTTACAAGAAACATCATTTAAATTTAATACATGAAATTTAACTAATCACATTGGATAATATAGCTTGACTACTTGTTTGTAAAGCTGTAAGCACTTTGAAGTTTCCTTTCAAATAAATTTCAGATTTTCAGCTTTCTCTTTGGGCGGCTAAGATCTTTATCTTGAACAACAAATAATAAAGAACTTGAAACATAATTTGACTCCAAAATTTATATAATGGACAGTGTGGACCAAACCGAGTACACTAACGAATATAGTTTTGACTGTGACAATGATATTTTGTTTTGCATGGAGATAGTTCAGGATCATTTAGGTTTGTCTATATTAAATTTACAGAATGGTATCTTGTTTACCACTCCGCAAGATTTCAAGCTGACCGTTGATTGCGATTCAAGCAATTTTGACGGCAGTGGTAAATACATTGCAGAAATCAACAGCATTGTTCAGTTTATAATCAGGCAACATTTACCTACAGTTTGTCTGCTATCTAACAGGTTGCACGAAGATATTTATAATTTTATTGATAATAAATGTACGAGTAAGGATGATAATAACTGTTGCAATGATTTACAATATAAGGTTGTTTTACAGAGTAACCAAAACATGAAAAGATATAACGAATTGAATTCTGTAAAATTTGACAATAATACCAAATATAGCCACATTGTCAAAAATTTGATATCTCAATCAACTGATTTAACAAGGGCAACAGTAGCTACTATAGGCTGTATTATAAATTTCATAAGACATCAATCAAATTTGGGTAATATTGAAGAAGATATTTCAAGTAGAAAAATCGATATGGCCAACAATTTATCACAACCAATTCAACAGATTGACTTGATAAATATAAACGACACAATGATTTTAGATAATGACACAATTGCATCGTTACAAATATTACCCCTTTTGCAAAAGACTGGTCAAGATAATTTTATCAAAGATGGCTATCTGAGTATGTTGGAGCTATTAGACCACACATCTTCAATATATGGAAAAAAATTATTAAGATCTTGGCTACTGACACCTTTAACAGATATTAATAAAATTAAAGAAAGAACTTCAGCGATAAAAATTTTACTTGATGAGAAAAACAAATTGTTGTTTGATGACTTGAAAAATCAACTGAAAGGAATCCCAAATTTATTTCCCGTTATAAACCAACTAAGAAATGGTAAGGAAAATTATAATACTTGGATTAATTTTTGGAAATTTATTGAAAACGGGTCATCTCTTTACCAAATTATTGCCTCTTTCCCAAATCCTGGCGAGAAAGATAATGTTATTTCAAAGATTAAAGATGTCATTGATATAAGTGTTTTCAGAAAAGTTCTAAAAATTTTATCTTCAGTGTTAGATATAGACGGTACTATAGACAGAAAAGAAATCGTCATGTTGAATGGAGTTGATCCTAAATTGGATGAATTGAGATGCATTTTCCAGCAATTAGAGGAAATTTTAGATGATGTCGCTAACATATCTGAAAAAGTGATAACTAATATATTAACAGACGAACAAATTTCATCTTTGAGGAGCAATTTTGAAAATAATTTGGTAAATTCTTTGTATATTCCTGGTTTAGGTTATTTAATATCTGTTAATGTTGAAATTGAACAATATTTTAGTGCTTTCGAAAGTTTAAATTGGGACAATGTGTTTAGAACAAATTCTCATATCTATTTTAAAACCAACCAAGTCGTTGAATTAGATAAAAAATATGGTGACATTTACTCAATCATATCAGATATTGAAATTGAAATTTTACTGCAATTGAAGTATAGCATTTCCAAATATTACACAGTTCTATGCAAATATTTCGAATTAGTTGCAAAATTAGACGTATTACAATCCTTTGCATTTGTCGCGCAAGAAAGGAGATATACTGAACCAAAATTGATTAATGATGACTGTATCATTGAAATTGAAAATGGAAAACATGCGTTGTTTGAAACTTTTATTTCAAATTACATAGCTAATGATGTATCAATAAGAGGTGGTAAATTCACAAACCACAACTGGTTTGAAAATGAACATAACCGTGTTACGGTAATTACAGGTGCAAATGCATCCGGTAAGACAGTGTTTCTAACCCAGATAGGACTTATATGCTATTTGGCTCAAATCGGTAGCTATGTACCTGCTACAAAAGCTAGACTTGGTATCGTTGACAGAATTTTAACAAGAATTAGAACAAGAGAGTCTATTTCGAAGCTAAATAGTTCATTTCAATATCTGATATGAT
>PPOC02000520.1:153180-295030 GCA_003709265.2 Grigorovia yakushimaensis | reverse complement strand
AAATAAGAAAAATACCAGGTTTCCCAACGGCAATTCTCAAGTTTTTGTCTATATTAGCAGCACCGGTATCATTCCTGTCTTTCAAAATTTTACCCTTGGTTTTGTTTGACTTTATCTCAAATGGATTGAACTGTTCTCTAATCTTATTCAAAGTGTTAATCTTTTCAGCACGGTCATAATCTTTAGCCTGTCTCTTTGTATTTTTCTTATTTTTCTTGATGTTTGTTTGGCCTGTGAGACCATGAGCCTTCAAAGTGGCCTTTAATTGTTTCAATTGCGAGCCGGCCATAGTGATGTAGTATGGTGTTGTATCTTATTTTGTGGTTTAAGAGTTGGCGTTTTGTTATTTTTCAAGTGGAGCTCATCGCAAAAAATTTTCAATTTTGAAGAAAATATGGAATTTCCAAAACGGGAAGGCTTTACCCTTTTGGGCGGGTGGAAGAACCATCGGGAAAGCTGCAGGTGTTTCTGTGTTGGGTGACGTTGGAGCTGGAGGCGGCGACGGGAGTGCGAGTGGTGAGTGTGTGTGAGAGGTAGAGCACGGAGGTGTAACCATGGCAGTGTGCCACGCAGAGTGGCATGTGTTGCTCTGTCACTGTCTAGCGGTGAACCGTTTGCATAGACTTCTTGCCCTAAGATTGTACTCTTTTGGACCAAGCCGACACAGAAGAGCACTATGCATGGAGAGAGTCTTGATCTTGAACACAGTGTCTCTAGTACACACACACCCTGTGGATTCTCCACACACCCTGTGCATCCAGCACTGAGCGCTCCCCACTTGCCACTCCTGCAAAGCTGCAAAGCTGCAGCGTCCAAAAGACGGAGACGCTCGCACGGAAGCGGAAGAGGAAGCGGAAGCAAAAACGTTTTCTTCGGGTAACGCCGTAGCAAAATTGCCACTGCAAATTGCCATTAAAGCAATCTAAATAAAAGATATTTCAAACAACGTAAGCGCAAACAAAACACCAATTATGTCCAGAGACGCACCTTTGAAAGCTGAAAAGGATTACAGTCAATTACTAAATGATGACATTCCTCGTATTGAATTATTACCAACTTCAAACTCTCTTCAAGAATATTTAATTTGGGAGAAGAAAACCAGACAAGTGGCCGATTTGGTTTCTTCTAAGACTGTCTTAGGTAAGATTGTTGATTTATTAGTTCATGTCGGTATGTGGGATGAACTTTGTGAACAATTAACTTTGTTATCAAAAAAACATGGTCAATTGAAATTATCAATTCAATTCATGATTCAGAAAATAATGGAATATTTAGATATTGATAACGAAATCAATTTAGATTTAACTAATAAAGTGAAAATTATTGATACAATTAGAAATGTTACTGAAAATAAAATTTTTGTTGAAGTGGAAAGAGCAAGAGTTACACGTCAATTAACAAATATTAAAAAATCTGAAGGTAATAATGAAGAAGCTTGTAAATTATTATGTGAATTACAAGTTGAAACTTATGGTTCTATGGAAATGTTTGAAAAAATTGAATTCATCTTAGAACAAATGGAATTATCTATATTAATTGGTGATTATTCACAGGCAACTGTTTTCTCAAGAAAAATCTTAAAGAAAACTTTAAAGAATGAAAAATACTCAACTTTAAAATTAAAATATTATAACTTACTAATTAAAATTGGTTTATTTAAAGATCAATATTTAGAAATTGCACAATATTATCAAGAAATTTATTTCACTAAATCTGTTAAAGAAAATGAAATTGAATGGATGGAAGCTCTAACACATATTGTTTATTTCTTAATATTAGCACCATATGGTAATTTACAAAATGATTTAATTCATAAAATTCAAATTGATCATAATTTGAAAAAATTAGAAATACAAGAATCAATAATTAAATTATTTACAACAAATGAATTAATGAGATGGCCAATAGTAAAGGAAACTTATGAACCAATATTAAATAATGATAAAGTTGTTTTTGGTACTGATAATATAAATAATAATAAACATCATTGGGATGAATTAAAGAAAAGAGTCATTGAACATAATTTAAGGGTTATCTCTAAATATTATTCTAAAATCACATTAGCTAGATTAAATGAATTATTAGATTTGAACGAGGAGGAAACTGAAATATTTATTAGTAATTTAGTTAATCAAGGTATAATTTATGCTAAAGTTAATAGACCAGCTAAAATTGTTAACTTTGAAAAACCTAAAAATTCAAATGAATTCTTAGACGAATGGTCGCAAAATGTTGATGAATTATTGGAACATATTGAAACTATTGGTCATTTAATCACTAAAGAAGAAATTATGTATGGTTTAGTTGAATAATTGAATACATATATACATATTTAAGGCAAATAAATTATAATAATAATAATAATAATAACAAAAATAAAATTAAAATTAATTTATGATAATAGTAATAAAACAATCATGGTATACTTTACTTTTGAAAATAAAAAGAAACATGCAAAAGAGATAGTTGAGAATCATTATATCTGATCAATAATGGCTAACTTATATAAAGGTATTTTTGTTATCATCATCTAATTCGCTATATAAACATCCATAAAATAAAAAAACAACAACACATATATAACAAGAAAAGAATGAAAAAAAATTAACAGATTAATACATATATCAATTATTTCATAATGGGCTCGCAATCTTTTCTGTGATGTGCAAATTGAAGTTGTCTCTTTTGTAGCTATCCCCATAATGAATAAGAAAAATTAATTTTGCAAAAATGACTTTTGCGAACAACATTTTAATAAAAACCAATTTACAATTTTGTACCTAACCTGAATCTAAACCAATTGATGCATTGAAATTAATCGTTGGGACAAAATAATGATTATTGACTCAACAGATACTCAAATTGAATCAACTCATACCATTGAAGAAAATATTATCTTTTGGAATAGATTAGAAAATATTGTACAAATTAATGATAATACTAAGGAAAATGATGGAAATATAACAATAAATAATAATAATGATAATAATGATAACTTAAACTTAGATTCAAATGCTGCCTTAGTTAATTTTTTAAAATTATCTACTGATGCTTACAAGGATTACATAAATACTGATAATGATATTTATAGGCTAGGTTTAACTTTAATTGAATCTAAATTATGGAATAATGATAAAAGTTTTTGCTTAGGTAAGTTATTGTCTATGTTAAGTATTGATCTTTTAGAGATTAATATGAAATTTATCATAAGTTATATATTACTTTTCGAATGTAAAAAAAATCTAAAATCTCTAGAAATTATATTGGACTATCAAGGTTTCAAAGTATTTTATAATACTTTATACACACAATTTGCATATTTGAGTAAATATGGTGAAGAAAATAACATTTATTGCAAAAATGGTAAAGAAACTATAAGTGCAAATGAGGTAAATTCAAATAATTTAAATTTTACTGATATGGATTTAATAATCATCGATGAAATCAAACAAATCTGTACTGTATTGATGGATATTTTGTTTCAAATATTCAAATATTGTAAATGCACAATTAATGATCTTCTATTAATTGATGATTTTTTTGTACATTTTTTGATTTGTTCCTTAAGATCTGATACAACTGATGATATGTTTAATAATACAGAATTTAAGTTAATTTTATCATTAAATGAACAGTACATGATGTTCAGGAAAGAGTATAATATTGATAATAAAGTTTTCAAATATTTAGTTAACAGTAATAATTCTGTATCTAAAAAATTTATTGAATTATTGCTTTTACAGTTTAATAGAACAAGAGACACTTCACTACAAATTATGATGTGTAAAATTTTATATTCTATCTTGACACAATGTTCAAGACAATTTATTGAAAATTTTTTCTATTTAAATGACTTAAATGTATTCGTGGATGTATTAATTAGAGAATTGCAGGACATTTCTGAACAAAGAGAAATATTGAGAAATACTTTTTTAAGGGTATTGATACCGCTATTGAAAAATACAGAACTAAATCAAACAAATTATAGAAAAAATGATCTTGTTGAATTACTAAGTTACCTTTGTAACTACAATAATCTTTGTTCGACAGATACAGTTAGCGCAGAACAGAAAACTACTGTGAAATTGGCCTTTAAATGTTTAAATGAAGTCAATTGGTTAACTAAAGCTAACAATGATGATGAAAATGAAAATCTTACCGGGAAGTTAAGCTTTTTAAACGATGATTTATCATCTTTGAGTTCTTCTGTAACAAGTCGGCAATCTAGCTTGGTTGCCATGACTATGTCATATGGTAATGATACTATAGAGCCATCTTCGCCTATGAAGAATATCATTCCAAACCAATCTGGTATGAATTATTCAAGTGATAGTTCAAGTCTCAGCTTGAATGAAAATAGTCTAAAACCTAAAGTACCGCCTAAAGTTACTCCGAGAAAATTTTATAATGAAAAATTGACCCATTCGAACGTAAATTCATCAGAATCTTTGAATAAAAAGAAGAAACCACCTGCGCCGCCATCTAGAAAAAATTGTAACATTAATAACAGTAAAAATAATAATAAAAGTAATTGTAATAGTGATAGTACTCCAAATGATTCTAATAGACTGGATGTACTTTCATATATGGTGGGTGAACGCACTGACCAATATCGTTAATATATATATATATATATATATATATAAAGGGAGAGTTAAAAAGAATCTCGACTTGAGCATATCTTATTTAACACATTTTGGAAAATGTTGAAACGTAGTTTTCTACTAAATTTCACGTAGTTGAAAGTAATTTGGAAAATTAATTACATATACAAAAATCAACATTATATATGTAACTAAATGAATCTTATATTCATACAGCAATAAGTAAAATCAATTTAACATATTTGCTGATGTACCTAAATTTGTTGGATGATTTTCAATTCTTTTTCGTCATATTCGATTAAACCGTGACTCTCTTTAATTTTATTTTGTTTAACCACCAAAAGGTAATAAAGCATGCTCAATACGGGAATGTCAACACCATATTTTCTACCTAATCTAACAGGGTTACCAATAATAACTTCAATTTCCATTAATTGATTCTTATCCACATCAACGCACATAGATGGTTTGAATAGAATATTATGTGTCACGGACAAGATATGATCAATATCAGATTTTAAGATTTCAACATTTTCGGCCTTAGCTAATCTTTGAAGTTCATACATTGCTGGAACGTAGATTTCTTTCAATGTGGATTTACCATCTTTACCAAAATCAATGGTTCTAGATGTGTCTAATTGTAAAAGTGCCGTTGTTGTATTGAAAACAGCATTATATAGCAATTTTTTCCATCTATTAGTTCTTGTATCATGTTCATAAATACATTCATTCTTACCTTCATTTAAATATAATGGCACAAAATTTTTAGCGGCTTCAATGGAAGCTTCCTCTTCCATGTCAAATGGACCCACATGTAATTTTTCATGTGAAACTTGATGAATGATACCTGGACCAATTTTGTGCGAACCAACATGTTGAACACCAGAAAGAACAGTGTAGTTAAATTCAGTTCTGTCAAAGGTATCCCAAAGTTCTTTTTCAATATCGATACCGTTTTGGATCAAAAGGATGTTAGTCTTCTTGTCTTTAGTCATCTTAGATTGCTTCTCTAAAATTGGTTTTACAATTTCGGAGACACGGCTATGCTTTGGACCATCAGGGATGTTTTTAGTGACAACCACGACATAATCGTAAAATTTATGTGGGCATTCTTCGAACGCATGGTTCAAGTCTTTGAACATATGATCTGGTTTCCAATTTGGTAGCTTGCCGTAATCAAAGGAATCGATCTTATAACCGCCATCAATGACAGTTGGGTAATCTGATCTTACCACAAGGGAAACGTTTGAAGAACCATTTGTTTTCAATGAAAGTGCGGCCACAACACCTACACCACCTGCACCAATTACAATTACATTAGTCATTTCACTTTTTTGTTTGAGATAAAAGATTTAGTTGGGATGTAATTGAAAAAAATATATGTATGATTTTCTATAATAGCTTGTTTTATTGAGATCTACAGAAGGTCTTTTATAAT
The DNA here is from genome assembly GCA_003709265.2 of Grigorovia yakushimaensis. Lineage (NCBI taxonomy): Eukaryota > Fungi > Ascomycota > Saccharomycetes > Saccharomycetales > Saccharomycetaceae > Grigorovia > Grigorovia yakushimaensis. The sequence goes on along the minus strand of PPOC02000520.1, from coordinate 288,988 downwards.
AAAACTTCAAATTTTAATTTTCCTTCGATGAATTAGTCACTCAACTTTTCAAATTAATTCAATGTCGAATTAGGGATCGAACAAAGTAACTAAAAAAATTATAGCAAGAAGTGAACTGTTCGATCTATTTATATATCCTTGAAAGAAATGTCAAGATCTAAAATGATATGAAATAAATATTTCAAATGTTTTGATATCTTAGATGATAAGAATTAAAAAAAACTTACACCTATAATAATGCATCATTCAAACAACATCTGTCATTTTTTATCGATTATATCAAGCTATTAAACTGTAGAAAACATTCATTGTAGTTTACTGATAGAGTTGCAGAAATATATTAACATCATTGATAACTCTTATCAAATTTACCCTTAATGGGCCGATTGGTGAAAAATTGATAAGACCATTGATCAAAACAACTGTCGTCAATATTTTGGTTTTTGATTGTTCTTTGCTGGCTGATAAGGACCAAAAAGACACAAAATCCAAAATATTTAGTTATGTTATCAATTAATGCAATTGTTTTATTTTTTTAAATCTTGGCTGATAGCAACACTAGATGATAATTAATAAAAAAATTATAAGTTTTCGAGCTAGTATTGAAGTAATTTGAAACATATATATCTATAAACGTGTAAGGTTCATTTTTGGTATAAAATTTTACTACTCTTCGTTTTCTATGTGTAAATGGACCTTTGGATGACTCATCAAAAATGTTAGGACTTGTGCAAGATCTTAATCAAGAAAAAATTGATAACGGTATTCCATGAAAATTTCATATGTTTTTTTATTTAATTATTTATTCAAGTAAAGATCAATAGACTATAAGTGTGAAATGACTAATGTTATTGTAATTGGTGCAGGTGGTGTCGGTGTTGTGGCCGCACTTTCATTGAAAACAAATGGTTCTTCAAACGTTTCCCTTGTGGTAAGATCAGATTACCCAACTGTCATTGATGGCGGTTATAAGATCGATTCCTTTGATTACGGCAAGCTACCAAATTGGAAACCAGATCATATGTTCAAAGACTTGAACCATGCGTTCGAAGAATGCCCACATAAATTTTACGATTATGTCGTGGTTGTCACTAAAAACATCCCTGATGGTCCAAAGCATAGCCGTGTCTCCGAAATTGTAAAACCAATTTTAGAGAAGCAATCTAAGATGACTAAAGACAAGAAGACTAACATCCTTTTGATCCAAAACGGTATCGATATTGAAAAAGAGCTTTGGGATACCTTTGACAGAACTGAATTTAACTACACTGTTCTTTCTGGTATTGAAATTGTTGGTTCGCACAAAGTTGGACCTGGTGTTATTCATCAAATGGCTCATGAAAAGTTAACTGTGGGTCCATTCGACATGGATGATCAGGATTCCATTAAAGCCGCTAAAAATTTTATTCCATTATATTTAAATGAAGGAAAGAATGAATGTATATATGATGGTAACACAAGATTGGGTAGATGGAAAAAGTTATTATACAATGCTGTCTTCAATACAACAACGGCACTTTTACAAATTGATACTTCTAGAAGTATTGATTTTGGTAAAGATGGTAAATCGACATTAGACGAAATATACATCCCGGCCATGTATGAATTGCAAAAGTTAGCTAAGGCGGAAAATGTTGATATTCTACAATCTGATATGGATTTCATGCTTAATATTACACACACTGTACTTTTCAGACCATCCATGTGTGTTGATGTGGATAAGAACCAGTTAACCGAATTAGAAGTTATATTGGGTAACCCAGTTAGATTAGCTGAAAAGTACGGTGTACAAATCCCAGTGTTAAGAATGCTTTATTACCTGTTAGTTGTCTTACAAAATAAGATCAAAGAGAGTCATGGTTTAATTAAGTATGATGAGACGGAATTGAAAATTGTTGAACAAATTTAGGTGCAATAGACAAAACTTTTTAGGCAGATGATCTTAACTGCAAAAAAAAATATGTAACTTTCCATATAATAGATACTTTACAAACATTTACGAAATAACTTTATATAAGTTGTAATCCAATCCTAGAAATACATAATCCGATTAGGTGATTTCAAGTGTGTTCTTTTATGAATGTTTGTGTCGCAGAAATCTCTTAAATGATAACAATTTATTTCCAAAATGCGACGAAATCTGACAAACACAAGCAAACTGTATTAATAAACTAACACAACAAGGCTGGCTGCCTCTATCACTCCATCGATGCCATAAGCAGGGACTGCTTAACTGAAACTTCACATCACCAAATCACGTGGCTGGAAATATAAAATTTTTCAGTCCAAATTGAAATTTCTTAATAACAACAACCAAACAATAAAATCATTGGCAAATGTCACAAGTACAACCATCCAATGCGACTTTCAAAGGTCGTGAAAAACCACAAGAAGTTAGAAAGGCAAATATATTAGCTGCTCGTGCTGTGGCTGATGCAATTCGTACCTCTTTAGGTCCAAAAGGTATGGATAAAATGATCAAGACTTCACGTGGTGAAATTATTATATCTAATGATGGTCATACTATTTTGAGACAAATGGCAATTTTACATCCAGTAGCTAAAATGTTAGTGGAAGTTAGTGCCGCCCAAGATGCAGAGGCTGGTGATGGTACTACTTCTGTTGTTATTATCACTGGTGCATTATTAGGTGCAGCAGAAAGATTATTAAATAAAAATGTTCATCCACAAATCATCGCTGAATCATTCCAAAGGGCAGCTAAGAGATCAGTAGAACTTTTAATTGAAATGTCACATAAAATTTCACTTAATGACAGAGATTCATTAATTAGAGCTACTACTACTTCATTAAGTTCTAAAATCGTTTCTCAATATTCATCCTTTTTAGCACCATTATGTGTAGATGCTATATTGAATATCACTAACGAAAGTTCAACTTCTGTAGATTTGAATGATATTCGTTTAATTAAGAAAGTTGGTGGTACCATTGATGATACCGAATTAATTGATGGGGTTGTATTAACACAAACAGTAGTAAAGACTGCAGGTGGCCCAACTAGAAAAGAAAAGGCCAAAATTGGTTTAATTCAATTTCAGATTTCACCTCCAAAACCAGATACCGAGAACAATATTGTTGTTAATGATTATAGAACTTAATGGATAAAATTTTAAAAGAAGAAAGAGCTTATATTCTAAACATTTGTAAAAAAATTAAAAAATCTAAATGTAATGTGATCTTAATTCAAAAATCCATCCTTAGAGATGCTATTAATGAGTTAGCTTTACATTTCTTAGCTAAATTAGGTATATTGGTAGTAAAGGATATTGAAAGAGAAGAAATTGAATTTTTATCAAAGAGTTTGGGTTGTAAACCAATTTCCGATATTGAATTATTTACTGAAGATAGGTTAGGTTCAGCCGATTTAGTTGAAGAAATCGATAGTGATGGCTCTAAGATTGTTCAATTGAGTGGTATCAGAAGTACTACTGCTAAACCAACTGTTTCGGTGATAATTCGTGGTGCAAATAATATGATTTTAGATGAAACTGAACGTTCATTACATGATGCATTATGTGTTCTACGTTGTTTGGTGAAAGAAAGAGGTTTAATTGCTGGTGGTGGTGCCCCAGAAATTGAAATTTCAAGAAGATTAATGATTGAAGCTCGTTCAAAAGAAGGTGCCGAATCATTTATTTGGCAAGAATTTGCCCAAGCTTTGGAAGTTATTCCAACTACATTAGCTGAAAATGCTGGTTTGAACAGTATTAAAGTGGTTACCGAATTACGTACTAAGCATGAAAATGGTGAATTAAATGATGGTATTTCAGTAAGAAGATCTGGTACCACAAACACTTTTGAAGAACATATTTTACAACCTGTTTTAGTAAGTACCAGTGCTATTTCTTTAGCTGCTGAATGTGTTAAATCGATATTACGTATTGATGATATCACTTTCAGTCGTTAAACAAACTTAATCCAATTTTATACCAAGATAAATTACACTATTAAAACAAACAAAAAAAATTAAAAAAACACCAGTCTTTAACATTAACCACATTTATAATTATTATGATGAAAAATACGAATTAATAATAAGTATATATAGATAGATTGATATTGTATATTATATATTATATATAATTGTGGAAGCATCTTAATATATGAGTCATATAAATTTATTGCACTGGGGCTGCTAGTCTTGTGTTCGATTCATGACACATTAGGCTTTGTTTGATATCTTCTCAACCTGCATGTTTCCTGTTTTTGTGACACTGTGGTAATGTTTGTGACGTTTTCAACTACAATTTGCATATTCATTTAATCATGGCTTCTTTCCGAAAACGGAAATCGGACATCTTATTCAAATTTTAATAACTTAAACATTCAAGCATCAAACAAATTGTATATAAACCACTCAAAAACTCTGTTTAAAACGTTCAAAGCAACATATTCCATTTTACAGAAAGAGTATAATTATATCTTCAAAAGAAATATGAATGTTTTAGTGTACAACGGTCATGGTACCACACCAGGATCAGTGAAACATGCTGTTGAAACTTTAAGAAATTTTCTAGAACCATATTACGCTGTCTCAACAGTATCTGAAAAAGTCCTAGAAACTGAGCCTTGGACTGTGAAGACGTCTGCTATTGTTTTTCCAGGTGGTGCAGATTTACCATATGTAAGAGATTGTAAACCTGTAATTCCAAAAATCAAAGATTTTGTTAACAAAGGTGGTTTATATATTGGGTTTTGTGCCGGGGGTTATTTCGGTACTAGTCGAGTAGAATTTTCTCAGGGTGATCCTAATATGGAAGTTACTGGAAATCGTGATTTAAAGTTTTTCCCAGGAATTGGTAGAGGTCCTGCTTATGGCAAATATCAATACAATAGTGAAACTGGTGCAAGAGCTTGCGAGCTTGAGTTGAGAGATGGTTCAAAAGTTTACAATTATTATAATGGTGGTGCAGTTTTTGTTGACGCAGGTAAGATGGAAAATACTGAAGTATTAGCAACATATTCCGAACCAACTCATGTCCCATTCACTGATGATACCCAGAATAACAGTGATTCAAAACCAGCAGCTGTTATACTTTGCTCTATTGGGAAAGGTAAAGCTTTACTAACTGGTACTCATCCAGAATTTACTCCAAATTTACTGAAGAAAAATGATGGAAATACCGAATTACTAAAACCAATTATCCAAACTTTAGAAGAACATGAAGTTGAGAGAAAAACATTCTTTAGATTCATGTTGAAAAAAGCTGGTTTAAATTGTAATAATGATTTTTCATATGTTAGGGCACCAAGTTTAACACCAATTTTCATGATGGCACCATCAAAACCAGAGAATATATTACAATTTGAAAATAACTTAGTGAATGACAATCTTGACCGTATAATCAGAAACGGCAATTTAGTTGAAATGACAGATGACACTGACAAATTCAATATTTATAAAGGATTTGAAAAAAGTTATGATATTGCCAACTTACCTTTACATGATCAAGAGCCTGAGGAAATAGCGAAAGCAATAATCTTAGCGGATGATAATGAAAAATTACCACCTTCTAGACTTACACCAAATTTTGACAGTAAGAAATATTTTAATGCACTAAACCCAACCAATTCTTTAGGTTCAACATTATTATATGGTGAAGTAGTGACTTCGACTAGTACATTGTTAAACACAAATAAAAATATTTTAACTGCTTTACCTGAAAATTCAGTTTTACATATTGGTACTATTCAAGTTTCTGGTAGAGGAAGAGGTGGCAACGTTTGGGTTAATCCAAAAGGTATTGCTGCTGCAACTGCAGTTATTTCATTACCACTGACCTCGCCAAAAACGCAAAAACCTGTGTCCATTGTCTTTGTGCAATACATTTCAATGTTAGCCTATTGTAAAGCTATTAACTCCTACCATGACGGTTTTGAAGATATCCCGGTCAGAATAAAGTGGCCTAATGACTTGTATGCTTTGAGCCCAAAATATTACGCAAGTAGGAAAATGAAATTACTAGGAACGGGTTTTAATCATAATTTGGTGTCTTTGAAAGTTATTGAGCCAGCATATGTTAAAATTTCGGGGCTATTAGTTAACACACAATTCATAAACAATAAGTACACCTTGCTTTTAGGTTGTGGTTTAAATGTCAATATTGATGGTCCAACAACTTCATTGAACACTTGGGTTGATATTTTAAATGAGGAGCGTGAGGCTGCTAATTTATCATTACTGCCCCATGTTGAAATCGAAATTCTACAAGCACGTTACATGAATGAATTGGAAAATCTGTTAAGTCAATTTGTTGACTATGGTTCAAATTTTATATTGCCTGATTACTATAAATTCTGGTTACATTCAAATCAAATTGTCACTTTAACCTCACATGGGAATGTAAGATGTAAAATTACAGGTATTACAGAGGATTATGGTTTGTTAATTGCCGAAGAATTACAACAAGGTAGTGATGACAGATTTACGGGCGTTATTTACAATCTTCAACCTGATGGCAATACTTTTGATATCTTTAATGGCTTACTAGCTAAGAAGGTAATTTAATATCATATATTTTGAACTACTAGCATATAATTTAATAAATATCCTATTTTTTCATTAACTAAAAGGTCTTGCTTTTGCTGCACTGTGTTTGCAAAACAAAATAACTCATGACGCATTTAATATGAATTCATTATTATTATTAGTTATATGTATGTAGGTATGTATATTCATTTTTTTATATATTAATTTTTTTTTACTATTGTACAACAATATACCTGTCTACTTTCTAAGTATTTGCATGGCTAAAAACTTTTCTTTCCGAACTATTTGAAACCTTAATTTTAATAGGTGTAACATTACACTATGAAATTATAATCATTGACCTTCAGATTCCTTCTTTGCATTATTATCATTTTCACCAGGTTCATGTTTTGGTGAATATGAACCTGAATTATAACTTGGAGAAGTTGGACTATAATTTGGCGAAGTTGGGGAGTAGGATGGAGATGTTGGTGAGTACGATGGTGAAGTTGGAGAGTAGGATGGAGATGTTGGTGAGTATGAAGGGGATGTTGGTGAATATGATGGCGAGGTTGGTGAATAACTTGGTGAAGTTGGTGAGTATGATGGAGAGGTTGGTGAATAACTTGGTGAAGTTGGTGAGTATGATGGAGAGGTTGGTGAATAACTTGGCGAGGTTGGAGAATATGATGGAGATGTTGGTGAGTATGAAGGGGATGTTGGTGAATATGATGGCGAGGTTGGTGAGTATGATGGAGAAGTTGGTGAATATGATGGAGATGTTGGTGAATAACTTGGTGAAGTTGGTGAGTATGATGGAGAGGTTGGTGAATAACTTGGAGAAGTTGGAGAATATGATGGAGAGGTTGGTGAATAAGCTGGAGAGGTTGGTGAATAAGCCGGAGAGGTTGGTGAGAAACCTGGAGATGAAACACCACCGAAACCTGGTGAATTTGGTGAATCACCATATGAACCAAATGGAGAAGAAGCTCCACCGTAATCAGCACCACCATATGCAGTAAATCCACCAGACATGGCATCTGTAGAACCAGAATCGACCAGTGGAGAAAACATCAATTCATCTTTAACATCAATATCAGCATTGGCTAAACCATGGTCATCAGCGTATGGAGTAGCATCTCCTTCCACGCCATTATCCAATTCAGTTATTTTTTGCTCAGGCATGTATTTGACTAGGGATTCCTCGTCAATCATAACATCAAACGCACCAGTACCAATAGGTGCCATTTGACCAAGCAAAACGTTTTCAGAAACACCACGGCAGTCATCTAATTCAGCAGAAGCACCTGCTTCGAATAAGATTTCAACGGTTTCTTCGAATGAAGATCTCATTAAGGCACCAGTGTTTGACCTATTAAAACCATGACGAGTGATGGAAGTCAAGACACCTTGAGTAGTCATGACATCGACCAATAATGCCATGTGACGGTAATTAACATAAGAACCATCAGATGCAATGACATTATAAACTTCTTTATACAAGGCTGCACGACCAGCTTCAATACCAAGAACCTCTGTTATATCAATGAAAGAGTTGGTATAGATCCTGGAAGCATCAACACCAGGAACTTGCATCACCTCTGCCAGATTCACACCATCAGATTCCAAGACCCATTCAGGAACTTTTACGTACTCACCACTTTCACTTGGCATTTTACGATCATATTTCATCATAACAACACGCTCAATATTTTCAACACCACGTAGTGTGATATTTTCAAGCATAGTGTTTTCAATTTTCTTTAACATATGATCTTCTTCGGCTTCTGTTTCAGCATCTAAAGCCTTTGGACGGACAACACGACAACGAATAATTAATTTTTCAGCATTATCTTCAGACCAAATAACAAACAGATCATTCTTGAAAGTTTCTTTGATTTTTTCACCAACTTGACCCATAGTTAAATCTTTATCATTCATAGCAGCACGATCCAATTCAAGACGCAATAACCATGGAGACTGTTGATCTAACGAAGCCTCCGTTTCATCATCTAATAAGGAAAAGTGTAATTGAATGATTTCTTCATCTTCTTCAATGACTGTGGAACGAGGATCTGGATCATAGTAAATTTCTGAAGCTACTGTAACACTCTTCAAAGTAGTATGCTCAATGGCAGATCTAATCAACTTAGCTTTTTCTTGATCATCAGAATAACCCTTTTCTAAATAGACTGTCAAAGATGGAGTTTTCATATTCTTGGCAACATTCAAAATTTCCTTTAAACGTGGGACACCTGAAGTAACCTTTTTGGAAGCCACACCCGCAAAATGGAAGGTGTTTAATGTCATTTGTGTGGCAGGTTCCCCAATCGATTGGGCAGCTAGAACACCAACCATTTCACCTGGGTGAACAACAGAACGTAAAAATTGAGATTCAACATTAAATAAGACCCATTCAAACGCTTCTTTAGTTAATCTATATTCTTGTAAAACTCTACGAGTAGCTAAACGTGAACGAATTAAACAACAGAATAAGGTGATGGCATCGTCTTGAGCCTTTTTAATAATATCAGTCTTACCACGTAAAACAATTAACTTACTTTCTAAAGTTCTTACACCCTCAATAATATCACGAATAGTTAAATCAGAAGGTTTCGAAAGATCGATTTTAAATGTTTGTTGAGCATTTTGGATGATACGTCTAATATTTACAGGTAAAGGCCAGTTAGATTCACCATCAGAAAATACACGTCTTAACATTTTACGATCTTCAACTAACTGTTTGTATTCGTCATCTAATAGCATCTGTAACTTCAAATCACCAGTTATTTCAGAACCAGATTCCAACAGCGTTGGATCTAAAGCGTTATCAATATTCATAAGATCTATTCTAAACTTCTTTGCGAAGGCAGCATCAGAACCACCAATAGTGTCAATAGACTGTTTCTCAATAAATGAAGCATCAATACCATCTTCACCATAGATAAATTGAATGACATTACCCAAGGAATTTCTTGTAGTACTATCGTAATGAACCATAATATCTTCCAAAGCTTTAACTAAACGACGTTGGATATAACCAGTTTCTGCGGTTTTAACTGCAGTATCAATTAAACCTTCACGACCACCCATAGCATGGAAGAAAAACTCTTGTGGTGTTAAACCTCTTAAATAAGAATTCTCAACAAAACCTTTGGATTCTGGGGAATAATCATCCTTTGAAAAATGAGGTAAGGTACGGTCGACAAAACCAAAACCAATACGTTTACCTTCAACAGATTGTTGACCAACACAAGCAGACATTTGAGCGATATTAATGAAAGAACCCTTGGAACCAGATGTAACCATTTGTTTCACATAATTTGTATCATTCAAGTTAAGTTCAGCTAGACGACCAGCTTTATCTCTTGCTTCATTTAGATAACGAACAACATTATCTTCGAAAGATTCACGAAGTGTCATACCATGCTTGGCCGTTAATAAATTAGCTTGAGCCTCTTTAGTGACCTCTTCGACTTTTCTTTTTGCTTCAGCAATAGCTTCGTTAATCTGCTTAATAGTAGAACCATCAGCAATTGTATCACCAATACCGGTTGAAAAACCATTATGTAGAAGCCAGAAATTCACAACCTTTTGAATATTACCAAATAATCTTGCACATACAGTTGAACCCTTTTCCCTTGTAACGACATGAATCAAACCACCACCAGAAGAACCGACAGTTTTCTTATCAACAACACCAAAGATAATTTGACCGTTGATGATTAACATACCATTGTCCTTTGGTGATAGTAGAGTTGTACCCTCATCAAAACGTTGTAAGTGAATACCCTTTGGAATTGCAATGGATAAAATCTGTTTACCAGTCCATAATGGCTTAGGTTTGATGATTGCAGGTTGTGGAATCACACCATCCCAGTCAGGAATCCAATATAACATATTTAAAACATGATCAAGTTCTAAGAAAGTATCCTTCAAAGTTAAGATACGAATACCACACAATGTATCCTGCACAATACCCATACATGGTTTATTAGACTGTGGTGAAACAATTTGTAATGGAACTGCACATAATTGAGATAATTCGGCTCTAGTTTCTTCGGATTGTGGAACATGTAAATTCATTTCATCACCATCAAAATCTGCATTATATGGTGAAGTAACAGAAAGATTTAATCTGAATGTGGAATACGGAACGACCTTAACTCTATGTGCCATCATTGACATTTTATGTAAAGATGGTTGACGATTGAAAAGAACTGGGTCATCATCAACAATATGACGCTCAACCTTCCAACCGTATTGTAATTGTATGTCACCAGCTCTTTTACTATATCTTAAATCAATACGATCACCATTATCACGAATAACATATTTAGCACCAGGATGCTCATTTGGACCATTACGGACTAATTGTGTCAAACGATCGATGTTATATGGTGTAACAACTTCTGGGTATGTTAAAGTTCTTGCAATAGACTTTGGAACACCGACTTGATCTAAATCTAAATTAGGATCACCTGAAATAACAGTTCTTGCTGAAAAGTCAACACGCTTACCCATTAAATTACCTCTAATACGACCTTCTTTACCTTTCAAACGAGCACGAATAGATTTGACTGGACGACCAGATTTTTGTAAAGCTTGTGGTTGACCTGCAATATCATTATCCATATACGTAGCCACGTGAAATTGTAGAAGACCTTCTGCTTCCTCAATAGCATGATGTGGAGCACCATTATGTTCTAAAGTTTCCAAGGAAATGTTTGCCTTCAATATATCTGCCAGTTTAAATGTTAAATCATCCTCACCTCTTTGTGATTCATTAAATGAAATTGATGGACGCACTGGTGGGGGTGGAACTGGTAAAACAGTTAAAATCATCCATTCTGGTCTAGAAAAGTTTTCGTTGAAACCCAATCTTTTGGAATCCTTTGGTGATATGTGTTTAAAAACATTTAAAATTTCCTCCGTACTTAAAACTCTTAATTCTGGTTCTTCACCTTCAGTTGGTTTATCTTTCTTCCAAGTACCTACTAATTTCAAACCATCTTTACGAATATTGGGTTGAGTATTACCACAACCACCTCTTGAAACTAACTGCGTTGGATCATTTTCTGAGGGGACGTCGGTTTCACAAAGCATTTTAGTTTTGGAAAGACTCCAAATAGTATTGAATCTTTTCTTTGAATCCTTAATTGCCAAAGCTTGACGCATTTGTTCATTATGTTCATCTAGAAGTAATTTACCACAGTGCATACAAACACATTCACAGACTTTTTTGATCTTAGAAATAAAACCAACGTGGAAAACAGGTTTAGCTAAGTCAATGTGACCAAAATGACCGGGACATTCGTTCATACCTTCTTGACAAGTTTGACATTTTAAATTACGATCAATTGAACCTAATCTTGGATCATTTAAACCACCGACTTTAGCTCTTGTTTGTGTTTCATCCATTGTTTCAGGGAATCTAATTTTGGCAACACTGATTGCACGAATTTCTTCTGGTGAAAAAAGACCAAATTGAACTTCTTTAACAGTTCTTAATGGAGCACTTGAATATTGTTGGCCCACCATTGTTCTTTAATTGTTGTTATTAATCTAATGCCTTGTTTTTTTTTCAAATAATAAGTTTGAAATGGTTGTTTATTTGATAATTTGTTTTAATTTGTTTTATTTTGTTTTTTATTTTGCTTTAAGTTATGTATTAATTGTTTATAATTAACCAAATGCGATAAAACAGTAGAAATAGTAAATAAAAATGAATTGGATTAAATCAAATTAAATTGTTATGGAATTCCGATGAGGAATCAAAGTAAATTAAATCAATAATTTCTTTGAAAACAAATAGAAAAAAAAAAGTAAAAACTATTTGATATAACACGTTGTAAATTGAATGATTTATTTATATTAAATTCACTAAATAGAATTTAAATAATTTCAATAAATTAACAATGTATTACCACCTTAATTAATAAAAAAAATCGAAGCTTTTATTAATCAATAGTTGTTTTGGTTATTAAATTTTCATACTTTTGAAATTATTAAAATTATATCGTCGGCCACGAGGATGAGGGTAACGTTTTACCTCATATTTCCATTTCTCAAAATTTTCTTTTTCAATTTTTCAATTTTTCAGCTTTTCAGTTTTTCAGTTTTTCAGTTTTTTTGGGAAGGCAATTTTCGTCTAATGGAAAATTCCTTTTTTCTTTTAAACAAATTAGGATTTACATCTACAGTTAAATTAAGGGTTCCTATCTTGCCTTAAATTTAAATGCATTGCTCATAGTTAATGCTTCTAAATTCCTTTCTGCCGGAATTTATTGGGTGGCATTGAACTTATTTTTTCTTTTTTTCAACTAACCATTCATGCCAAATCACCTTTAATTCTTATTACAAAATATACTTTAAGTCGTTCATTTTTTAATTACATTGATAAATTTTTATTATATATAATAAAATGAAAAAAATACATATGTATTCGCTTTTCTATCATTTCTATAAACTGATGAATTTTAATTTTGATATAATAATGAATATTTAATTGTCCCAAATGTTTTTGTTTTTTTCATCTTCTGGTTCACTAAGTATAATGGAGTCGTCACTGTTTTTATTTATTTTGCTTACCTTAAGGACATCCGGATTCTTATACATTATATCTTCCAGATTAGTATTGTAACTGGTAGTATAATCAATACTATTTATATTTCTAATATGACCATGATCTTCTATAATTTCACCCGTCTGTAAATTAATTAAATCGCCTTGATCTTTAACATTTTCATACTTATTGATTAAATTCAACCAAACCTTTTTCATGGTTTCATCAGCTTTCTTATGCCTTTCCATTACCTCTTCATCAGTTAGTTTCGGAATAATCATTTTTTCTTTGGACATAATATATCTTATACCATTTCTTCTATCAACAATTTTATCACTATCATTCGTCTTGGGCTTGCTTTTTATTTTGTTAGATTCACGAGGTCTACCACGTTTCTTGGGAATCAACGTTGATGCTTCGTTTTCTAATTCTTTCTCATCTTTCAAAAGACTTTTGAGTGCACCTTTCAAAGATTGAAGGGCTGCTTTTTTTTTATGGAATTTTTTAGTGCTTCCCATCCTGATCTAATTTTATAACTGGTTTGAGTTTCAATTAGTTAATTTCCAAAAACAAAAAAAAAGTGTGCATAAAAAACTCAACTTTTAAATTTCTTTCAAAATTTTGATAGTGAGGTAATTTGGTAATAGTACAACTGAACATAGTGAGACCAATAAAAGGTGTATAAATTTTATCATTATTGAAATGGAAAATGATTATAATAATGATAATGAAAATATACTATTAACAAAACCATTGCCTTTTAGATCCAAATTAACAACATGTCTGTTGGGTCTGTTTGTTGCAGTAGGTGGTCTTTTATTCGGTTATGATACAGGTCTTATTAATAGTATATCGGATACACCAATGTTTATACGAAACATTGCACCAGATGGTTTACATTTAACTGATATTCAAGCATCTATTATGGTTTCTTTTTTGTCGTTAGGTACATTTTTCGGTGCTTTGATCGCTCCTTGGGTTGCAGATAAATATGGAAGAAGAAACGTTATTATGACAGGTACAGCCATTATCTTTAATATAGGGAATTCTATTCAAGTTGGAGCATATAATTTAACAATGTTAATTGTTGGTCGTTTTATATCAGGTATTGGAATTGGATTAATATCCGCCGTAGTACCATTATATCAGGCGGAGGCAGCTGAGAAAAATTTGAGAGGAGCTATCATTTCAACATATCAGTGGGCAATTACTATTGGTCTCCTTGTATCAAATGCTGTAGCTTTGGGTACAAAAAATAGGAATGATTCATCATCATATAGAATACCGATAGGTATTCAATACATTTGGTCATGCATATTGGCAGTAGGTATGTATTTTTTGCCAGAATCACCAAGATATTTTATTATGAAGGATAAATTGTGGGAGGCTGCAAATTCATTATCTTTTTTAAGAGGCATTTCCATCGATGATCCAAGATTGCTAGAAGAATTGATTGAAGTAAAAGCTACTTATGATTATGAATCATCGTATGGACCTACATCTCTATATGATTGTTTTGTATCAAATAAAGTTAGACCGAAGCAAACCTTAAGAATCATTACTGGTATATCATTACAAACATTTCAACAATTCTCAGGTATAAATTTCATTTTTTATTATGGTAACAGATTTTTCACTGATGCAAGTATCCAAAACAATAGCATTCTTTCTCTGATAACATATGCTGTTAATGTAATCTTCAGTATTCCAGGTATGTTTTTTGTAGAATATTTTGGTAGAAGAGATATTTTAATTTTTGGCGGTATTATAATGACAATTTCGAATTTTATTGTTGCCAGCTGTGGGTTAAGATTAACTGGTGATAGTTATACATACACAGTGGTGACATTCATTTGCGTTTTTGTTGCATCATTTGCCGCTACCTGGGGTGGTGCGGTATGGGTTATTTCTGCAGAGTTATTTCCTCTCGGTGTACGATCCAAATGTACGGCTATATGTGTTGCAGCAAATTGGTTGTCTAATTTTGTTTGTGCATTAATTACACCATATGTATTTTCATCTAATAAGAACAGTGAATCAATGATCCATATTGGCATTTTTTTTATTTGGGGCTCTATCAATGCATTTAGCGTGGTAATTGTCTATTTTATCGTTTACGAAACTAGTGGTTTGAGGTTAGAAGAGATTACCGAACTGTATACAGAATCTAAAACATGCTTTAACTCAAATAAAGTGAACAAAAGGTTAAGAGAACGCCCAGTTTTATTATCACATGCCCCGATGACTTTAGAGAAAATGATCAGTATGGATATACAACAACATCAAAAACAGGAACAAGAACAAGAACAAGAACACACTGATGTGAAAAGACAAAATCAAGACTTTTTGGGAAATCAACAGAAACTGGCCCAAAATGAAGACGATTTTGTGTCACAGGAACGGTATTTAGCACACCGGGACTCTACACTTAAATATCATATTAGTCATGAATTACAATCACATTTTGAACTGCAAGATATCAACCAGCATTCAAGTTCGTTTAATTATATTGATGCAAACAATAAAGATCTAAATATCAACGATATTGATAATAATATTGTAGATATTGGTAATGGACTTGGACTAAATACATACGTTCGTGGACCACCATCGATTCTTACTGATTCAACTAATGACGAATCAGAATTTAATAAAACACAGTCAATCAATGGTTATTCTGACTATATACAATCGCCCAATTTCAATGATAGTAATAGTTACCACACGAATAGTAATTATAGTGATGATAGTAGTAATGGGAATAATAATGACGACATGTTTGATTTGAATCAATTTTTGGCACAATATAATAAAGACAATCTTAATAAAAACCAAAGAAATCAAGATAACAATAATTCGAGTTATAATAATGGTTTTCATAATCTTCAATCAGGTTATGAAAATTATAATAACAATTCATTTTTACAAACTCAAAGCCAACCTATGACCTCACAATTTGACCCACATGAAAATTTTGGTAGTAGCCACAGTAGCATTGATTGGTCACAATTTTTACAGAGAGCTTCAATTCATACAAAGGATACTGGAGAATCTAACGAAAGACAGAATATGGAGAATAATCCACAAAGCTAGCATAAGAAGATGTTTTGCTTGAAGACTGTGGAATTATTAGACAATGATATCGGTTGGATAATCATTTTTACTTTGCATTTTAATCAATAAAATCAATGACTCTAAGAACAAATGCATGTAAAAAACATAAATCATAATGCTTAGAAACGCGTGCTAAAACAAACACCAGCACGTAATTACACTCATACTTATAAACATAGGGGATCCATGTAATAATGATCAATGTAAACATATAATTTATATAAATATTCTTTCACGACAAATGCATTACATAAATAAACAAAAACACAAGATAGAAAAATGATAAATGTGTGTTTGTGTCATACAAAATGACGCGTCAAAAATACAATAAACGTTCAATTCATTAATTAAGTTAACTCAAATCGAAATTAACTTTGCCATTTGCATAATTTAAATCAAATTAAGTGATTAAATTTGAAACGTGTTTTTTTGGTAATTTTTAAAATTATAAAAAAAACGAAAAAAATACAATTTTAAATGATAAACAGAAACAAATTACAATTGATTTAAATTTAATTTAATTTAATTTAGTTTGATTTAGTTTGAATTTGTATTTGAATTTAAGTTTAATTTAATTGATTACAATACAATAAGAAAACAAAACAAAAGCATTAAACAATGGGGTTATCTATATCAACATTATTTAATAACCTTTTCGGTAATAAAGAAATGCGTATCCTTATGGTTGGTCTTGATGGTGCTGGTAAGACTACAGTTTTATATAAATTAAAATTAGGTGAAGTTATTACAACTATCCCAACTATTGGTTTCAATGTAGAAACTGTTCAATATAAAAACATTTCATTTACCGTTTGGGATGTTGGTGGACAAGATAGAATTAGATCATTATGGAGACATTACTATAGAAACACTGAAGGTGTTATCTTCGTAGTGGATTCAAATGATAGATCACGTATTGGTGAAGCTAGAGAAACTATGCAAAGAATGTTAAATGAAGATGAATTGAGAAATGCTGTTTGGTTAGTTTTCGCCAACAAACAAGATTTACCAGAAGCTATGTCCGCTGCTGAAATCACTGAAAAATTAGGTTTACATTCTATTAGAAATCGTCCATGGTTTATTCAATCTACTTGTGCCACTTCAGGTGAAGGTTTATATGAAGGTTTAGAATGGTTAAGTACTAATTTAAAGAATCAATCATAGATTAATACTTAGCAAACTAAATAATATATGTATATATGTATATATGTGTTAATAAGATTGTATTAAATTAAGATTTATTATCTATTATGAATCGAGGTATATATATAAAAATTTAAGAGACAATCGATACTTTCTAAATAGTTAACCAAGCTTTTAATATTGATGGTTGCTTAATGTTGCACCCAAAACAGCGCACTTCAACTCCTCTCCAGTTTTTGGCAGCCGACAATTTGCAACAAATCAAGACTGTGACACCCAAACATCCATTTGAATTTGGAATGTTTTGTATAAGTAATGTATGCTTAGCATGTTGTTCAAAGCTACAAACATGACATATGTCCTATAATGACATTATATATGCTATGTATAGCTTGTAGATCTAAGCAGACAACCAGAACAAGATAAAATTAAGCTAAAGTTCACTACAGTCTTTGCAATATTTCACTCAGCCACGTGCATTTTTTTATCAAGTTCCCGTTTTTCCATACGGAAATTGGGTAGTACAAAATGGAAAACCGGGCCAAAGAGGTGTCACAATTTGTTATGAAAAGATTTAAGATGATATATATAAAGGTAACTTCTGCATTTATGTTTGCATTTCTTTTTATCTCAGAATAAGACAACCAAACATCAACAACAGACAAATTAAACAAGATGAGTATCAAATCATATGAACTAAGAAACAAATCAAAAGAAGAATTAGAAAATCTTTTAATTCAATACAAAAAAGAATTAGCTGAATTAAGAGTTCAACAATTGCAAAGACCATCATTACCAAAAATCAAAACTGTTAGAAAAAACATTGCTCGTATATTAACTGTAATTAATGAACAACATAGAGATGCCGTTAGACAGTTATATATGAACAAGAAATATCAACCAAAGGATTTAAGAAATAAAAAGACTAAACAAATTAGAAACAATTTAACCAAGAATGAATCAAACAAAGTTTTATTAAAACACTCCAAGAGAAATATTGCTTATCCACAATTAAAATTTGCCATTAAAGAATAACTTAATTTTTTGAACATTTTGCCTTTTTAGCTTCCTCGTCTGATAGACTTTTTTTAAAATAGAGAGTTATTTGACTTATTAAAGTAACTACATACCACATATATATATATCCATATTGTATATTTTATAGATTTTTCGAATGAATAAATTTTTAATGAATTAAACCTAGTTATTTTTGGTTTGATTGGCTATCACTGTTATATGGAGTAGGATACTTTGTGATTTTTTTTATCATATATGTTATGCCTAAATCAACTTTAGCTTATATTGAATCAAAAGCATTACTTTTTAACGATCTCAACCCCCCAATTAAGAGTTAAATGGTTATTTTTGTCATCATCAATAAATTTAGATATAGCAGTATAATTACCTCTTGCTAAAAATCCACTTGGTGCTTCACTTTCTGGTAATTCCACTTCATAAACGGGTTTAGTCTTTGTATTTGGTGCATATGAACCTAAATGATCATCAATTTTATCCACAGCAATGCCGGCTTTCTTAATATATTGAACATATCTTAACCCAGTTATAATTTCATGTTGCACTTTGAATGTAATTCTCAATTTATAAATTGATTTTTCTTTGATCTTATAACGTTTACTTGATAATTCCTTTATAGTTTGTTCATTCGTTAAATCAAATGTTATTGGTTCTTCCGAATTGATTAATAATTGAATTTTTTTTATGACAACTTTTCTCTTGTCATTAGCAAATTCTAATGGTAAAACATCAGAACCTAAACCTAATGATTCTTTCCATTTGGCTAAGGAATCATCCTCAGCATCTAAATTTTTATATTCGTCTACAGTTTTCTTAGCAGTAACTTTGTAATCATATTTGGAGTGGTCGTCTTCGAAATCGTTAAAATCAGTTTCAGACATGCTTGTTATTTATAAATTTATATTCTTTAGTTTATTGATTGATTGGTGGCTGTTCTAAATGTCAATATTCTTACTCTTTCTTGCAAAAATTTTTGTTTAACTCAAGTTAATCAATTCAGAGCTTTATTTAGTATAAGGATCAAACAATTAAAGTCAAAGTCTATTTGAGTATATATACGATTTAATCTTTTAACGCTATAGAAAAAATTATCGACACTGCACTTTCAGATTGAATCAAAAAATTGGTTTCCAAGTTTTGCGTTGATTGCTGAAACACGAAAATCAAATTTCCGTTTTCGTTTTTGTTTCAGATTGTGGATTTCGAGTTGTTTCTGAGTGTTTTTGAGTGGGTGAATTCCTTCCATTCTCCGTTTAGTTGGCAGTGGAATGGTGGTGTACCTTTTGTTTCAAATTACGTAGTTTCATTTCAAAGTAGATTCAGAGGAACAATAAGTGCTGTACGTTTCTTGACACAATTATGAAAATTCTTGATCCTTATAAATGGTCACCACTTTATAATGTTGGCCAGCTGTATATAATATAACTAAATTAAATATAGGAAATAAAGCAAAGTGCTATTTACTACATAGTCGTAAAACACTTAACGAGGTGTGACCTAACAAAAGCACACGTTGAACCACGACTGCGACATCAAGCTAAGTTTGATTTTCTACTTTATAATATATAAAGGACTGAGTTAAAAGCTTATCCTAGTCAGTACATCAAATGACACTGTTTCATCACTTTTAAATTAAGGCAATTACTACTTCACGTGCACTTGTAGGAAAACGATATAATAAAACTACAAATTTATCTTAGGCATGATCAGATGAAATTAACATTATGAATAGACCTTCCGAATACGAAAATTATAAGAGAAGAAATATGTTTATTTTTCTTATAACATGATTTTCTTTTTGACATGTTTGCTTTTATTTTTAAAAGAGACTAGCCTTATAATGCTTGATTTTTTTTTTTGCCTCTTATGAATCCAATACATTAAATTTTAGGTAAAAGATTAAACTAAATCAAATAATGTTTGATTTACAAGTTCATTAATTCTTAAGTGCTCAAACATGTTAGATTTTGTAGTATTTTTTATTTTATATTATTTTTATATTAATTAATATTTATATATTATTGATATACATTAATTTTGTTGTTAAAAGGTAATATCTATGTCTTATTTTAACATACAAGTTTGGTCATGATTTTGAAAAATTATTAATTTTATGATGTGAAAAATAAAAATGAATTTGTAATAAAAATGGTTTCAATTGAAAGTAATAATTTGTAAATTCATTATAGTTTTAAAAGTTAATAAAAAGAATACAAAAGAAGAAATGAGTCATTTATTATCATTATTATTAATATTATTATTATTATTGTTGTTGTTGTTGTTGCGGCAGTATTTGTGATAGTATTAGTGATAGTATTTATTATAATATTGTTTTATGTATAGTATTTATCAATATTAAAATAATTTGAATGAATTTTTAATTACAAATCCAGCAGTTTAAGACAAAAAATCGATTTAGTCTTGAATTATAAGAAATAGTCTGGAGTCTTTCTGCTCACAGTTGGTTCATCGGGTCTAACTGAAGGATCATATTGTAAGAATTGTCTATTATTATTTTCGTCAACTTCCATGATTGCAGCTTGGTTACCACATCTATAACAATAGTTTGGTGCACTAAATATAGTAACAACATTTTGCTGATGCGACCAAGCATAACCTTCCATGACAAGTTGATGCGCTCTGGCAACTAAAGATAAGTCATTTGTATGATTAAATTGTTCACTAATATCTTGACCAAATGTGAAACCAGCACCTCTTGGTGAAATCCCCCAACCACCACGATCATCTGGATCAGACCATAATAAATCACACATAGGACCTTCATGTGGTACTTCTTGTATTCTATTTAATTCTCTTACTTGATCGATTGTTTCAATCATTGGTGATAAACCACCATGTAAACAAAAAATTTTGTTATCAACTAATGCAGTAATGGGGAAGTAATCAAATAAATCAGTAAACATTTTCCAAACGTTTGCACTACCATATTTTCTTAAACATTCATCGTAGAACCCATACACTTGTGTGATTTGTCTTGATTCATGGTTACCTCTCAGTATAGTAATTCTGTGTGGATATCTAACTTTCATAGCAACCAAGAATGAGACTGTTTCTACGGAGTAGTAACCTCTATCGACATAATCACCCATGAATAAATAATTTGTATCTGGACAAGGACCACCAATTTTGAACAATTCCATTAAATCATGGAACTGGCCATGAACATCACCACAAATAGTAACTGGAACATTAACTGGCTGAACATTACTTTCGAATTGTAAAACATCTACAGCCATTTTACATAATTTACTCACATCATCTTCAGATAAAATTTCACATTTACTTAAACGTTCAATCCATTGATCGAGTTGATTTATACTGTTGGAAGTTAAATCTACAGGTTTACTTGCTTTATTATCAGCAATACCTGATGAACCAGGTTTAAAGTCAATATCTTGATAAGTCCCTTCATCATCGGTAATAATATCATCCTTGTCAGAATCTATTGTATTATTATTACTTTCAGTATTCGTGTCCTCATTTATAGTGGGTGTTAATTGGTCAGCTAATTCATCTTGCATTTGAACATCAAGATCCATATCCATATCCATATTGTAAAGAGTTTTAATATTATATTTAAGGTTTTATCGAAATTGTATATTTACCTTTAATGTTTATTTTTTTCCAATGTTTAATATTTGTCAGGAGAAATAAAAAAACTTGAAGATATAATAATATAAGTTGTTGTTTGTAGATTTTTCCAAAACGTTTTTAAGTTAGTTAAAATGCAAATAATTAATTCAAAATGCAATCAAATAAATGTAAAGGGAGTAATTAATTATTTTCGAAAGGATATATTGAAAACACAACTTTCAATTTAATCAAAGTAAATTAAGTTGAACTAAATGGAACTAAGTATGTGATGTGTTTTTGTAAAATAACAACCACACGACAATGTTAAAAAAGCTTTTAGTCCAATATTAGTAATTTCAGAATAGTAAAAAAATAATAATTGTAAAAACCGTTAAGATTTTGGTGTGTTAATTATCAATTACGGTAACTTATTTATAATTGCTTTAAATAAGTTCAATTAAAATATTAAAAATAGTTGACGATAAAATTAATTAATAAGTATATTAAAAGTATTACCAAAAGCCTTTCGATACTCAACAATTATTAACTATTAAATCAAAAAATTGGATATTATTTATTTTCCCTTTGAAAGGAGCTTTTCAAAATTTTTTATTGCAAATTGAAAATTGAAATAATCGGCGTTACCCGAATGTGCTCAGCGGGTAACCCCCACTGCTTTGGGGGATGGAGTTAATTTTTAGTGTCTGTTTTCGGTACTTGTTGCCAATTGCAGTAGTGGCTTTTCCGTTTTGAAATGCATTTTTTTGAGTTTGAAAACAACACTTGCCACTTTAAGAAGCATTGTTTCCCGATTGGTTAATTGATTAATGTTTTTACAGAAATAGGCAACCAAATTGGATACAACAATAAAAATAAAAAAACAATTGTTTTTCTGCTTTTGACCACCCTGAATGTTTCATTTTAGGCGGTTATTTATCCCTTTACGTTTTTGTTAATTGAAACTTTACAAAATTGTCGATCTCTCTTCTGCTTATGAAGTACACTATAAAAACAAGGTTAGAGGAATAAAAACTTCATGTCAAAAATTATTCTTAAAATATGCTTGTTTCTTACAATTCGTTTTCCAAAAAATGAGTCTTACCATTTGGTTTTTGATAAGTTTTAAAGGGAAAAAAGCAGTGATTCGAATCTATTTTAAATCTTCTCGAGAAAAAAATCAGTAAACAACATAACGACAAAGTACGGTCTTGTTTTCCAGACATATAAATGTATTAATAGACCCAGTGTATACCTTTTTTAAGAGGCAATTGTTCTGCCACAACAATGGTTATGAAGAAAGGGTTGCATGCGAAGCACCTTAAACACCGCCACGTGATTTGACACATGCGCAGCACGTGAAAAAAGTCCGCCGGGTTACAAGCTTTTTCAAGGTTTGATAAATATAAAAGAAAGTTTAAAAAAAAAAACTTTTATCTATTAATTATAAACAAACTGCCTATTTTTTTTTATTTCAGTTTACTAAGACATAAATTGTTTGATTTTCTTGTTGTTTGTGTTAGATTTTATATAAAAGTTTGAATTAACGACTAGATAACTAAAATATTGAACTATTTTGGTTTAGATAAGGAAAAAATAGAAAACAACTACAAAATGGCAGGTGCTATGGAAAATGCGAAGAAAGAATTACAAAAACTTTCGTTAAAGGATCATGACGAATCAGAATATGGTGCTATTTACTCCGTATCTGGTCCGGTTGTCGTGGCTGAAAATATGATCGGTTGTGCCATGTATGAATTAGTCAAGGTTGGTCATGAGAATTTAGTTGGTGAAGTTATTAGAATTGATGGTGATAAAGCTACAATTCAAGTTTACGAAGAAACTGCAGGTGTTAGTGTAGGTGATCCAGTTTTAAGAACTGGTAAACCATTATCTGTGGAATTGGGTCCGGGTTTAATGGAAACAATTTATGATGGTATTCAAAGACCATTAAAGGATATTAAAGATGAATCAAATTCTATTTATATCCCAAGAGGTATTAATATTCCAGCCTTAAGTAGAACTAAGAAATGGCATTTTAAACCAGGTAAATTTGTGGTTGGTGATCATATTACTGGTGGTGATATTTTTGGTAATGTTGTAGAAAACTCTCTTTTACGTGATCATAAAATTTTATTACCTCCAAGAGCTAGAGGTACCATTACTTGGATTGCTCCTGAAGGTGATTACACCGTTGATGAAAAAGTTCTTGAAGTTGAATTCGATGGTGAAAAGAAAGATTATCCAATGTATCATACTTGGCCTGTTCGTGTGCCCAGACCGGTTACTGAGAAATTATCTGCAGACTATCCTCTTTTAACAGGTCAAAGAGTCCTAGATGCTCTTTTCCCTTGTGTCCAAGGTGGTACCACATGTATTCCAGGTGCTTTTGGTTGTGGTAAAACTGTTATTTCTCAATCATTATCCAAGTATTCTAATTCGGATATTATTATTTATACTGCCTGTTTTGCAAAGGGTACTAAGGTCTTAATGGCTGATGGTTCAGATAAAGTGATTGAAGAAATTGCCATTGGTGATAAAGTGATGGGTAAAGATGGTCTACCAAGAGAAGTTGTTGGCTTACCACGTGGTAAAGATACCATGTATGAGGTTTGTCAAACTGTCGAGTGCAACTCTGATCCAACTGATTCTAGTTTAATGAATTTTGTTTGTTCTGGTAATCATGAATTAGTTTTATGTACTCTTCAAAATGTTAAAATTACTAGTCATGTGTTATCTGGTAAGAAGTGCATCAGCGTGGTTTACTTTGTTTTAGAAAAATCTGGAAATGGTCAAATTGTTAAGGAAAGAACTAGAACTTTTCAATATTCCATATTTGGTGATAAAATTGGAACTATGGCAAAGGCTGAAGCATTTGCCGCTACCATCGATCGTTCCCCAATTTACTGGAATATTGAAGCTTCTGCTTATTCTAAAATTAGCTATAATGTGAAGAATGCTACAACTCAATCAATTGTTCCCGTGTTTTATCAGTCTAATAGATTTTCTAAGCAATTGAAGGATATCGGTTCAGATTCAGCATTAAGTAGTAATATGGCTTGGTTGGTTGGTTTCTGGGTCGGAAATGGTTATATAAATTCACCAGTGTTTTCCATTGATCCATTAGATGAACAATTAGTCTCCCGTGTTACTGATTACGGTAACACATTTGGTTTAACAACAACTACTGCTGAAAATTACAAGCGTTCTTACGCTGTTTGTGATGAAAGTGAAGCTAAGAAGCTTGAAAACGGGAAAGTTCAAACCGATGGCTCTATTGTCTTCGACAGCGAGGAAACTGAAGAAGTTCCATCCCATTCTAACAAATCTGTTGCGTTGGAAGAACATTGTGCTACCACAATTAATTTGAGAGATAGTAAAAAGTCAACTACAAGTAGCATATTTTGGGAAGTTGTTGAGACATTTGGTGTCAAGGTTGAAAACACAGACGGCCATTTTACCAAAACTATTCCTGAATATTTGTCCTCAGATGATTTTGAAGTTCGTGAAAGTTTCATTGCCGGTTTAATTGACGCTGATGGTTCTGTTAAGAGAAAAGAAAATGGTGAAGTAGAAAGTGCCATCTTCAAAACTTCTTATAAAACTGTTTGTGACGGTTTAGTCAAATTAGCTCGTTCCTTAGGTATCAAAGTTTCTGTCAGTACAGAAAAACTACTTGTTGAGGACAATTACAAGTATGAATTTGGTTATCAGGTAAACTTGAGCGGTGCTGCACTTAATGGTGTTCTTAGATTATGTGCCCTAGCAAGAAACACTGATTCACCAATTCCATTCGTTAGAAATGCACTTTCATTCCCTTTTACTGTTAAACCCAAGAAAGAAGATGATTACTATGGTATTACGTTACCAGATTCAACTGATAAGCAATTTTTGCTTTCATCTTTGACCCTTGTCCATAATTGTGGTGAAAGAGGTAATGAAATGGCTGAAGTTCTTATGGAATTCCCAGAATTATTTACTGAAATTGAAGGTAGAAAAGAACCAATTATGAAAAGAACTACTTTAGTTGCTAACACTTCTAATATGCCTGTTGCTGCTAGAGAAGCTTCTATTTATACAGGTATTACTTTAGCTGAATATTTCAGAGATCAAGGTAAAGATGTTTCTATGATTGCTGATTCATCTTCTAGATGGGCTGAAGCCTTAAGGGAAATTTCCGGTCGTTTAGGTGAAATGCCAGCAGATCAAGGTTTCCCAGCTTATTTAGGTGCCAAATTAGCTTCGTTCTATGAAAGAGCTGGTAAAGCTATTGCTTTAGGTTCTCCAGATCGTATCGGTTCTGTTTCTATCGTTGCCGCTGTTTCTCCAGCTGGTGGTGATTTCTCTGATCCAGTTACTACTGCTACCCTAGGTATTACCCAAGTTTTCTGGGGTTTAGATAAAAAATTAGCTCAAAGAAAGCATTTCCCATCTATTAATACTTCAGTTTCATATTCTAAATATACTGGTGTCTTGAATAAATTCTATGATGCCAATTATCCAGAATTTGCCACTTTAAGAGATCGTATTAAAGAAATTTTATCTAATGCCGAAGAATTGGAACAAGTTGTTCAATTAGTTGGTAAATCTGCTTTATCTGATGGTGATAAGATTACTTTAGATGTTGCTAATTTAATCAAAGAAGATTTCTTACAACAAAATGGTTATTCTACTTATGATGCGTTCTGTCCAATTTGGAAAACTGCTGATATGATGAAAGCATTCATGTTGTACCATGATGAGGCTCAAAAAGCTGTTTCTAACGGTGCTGTATGGTCCAAGTTATCAGAAGCTACTGGTGATATGAAACATGCTGTTTCTTCTTCCAAGTTCTTTGAACCAAGTAGAGGTAAAGAGGAAGTTCATGCTGAATTTGAGAAATTATTCAGCAACATTCAAGAAAGATTTGCTGAATCTACTGATTAAATAATAGAAATATAAAAGGTTGGTGGTTATTTTTAATAGAAGAAATACATAATATAAAACATATATACTTAATACAATTAATAATTAACTCAACATGATGGATACTGCAGATTCCTCCTAAATGTGGGAATGCAACAAGTCCATTTTACCTGGAAGAAAAGCTTTCAGTATCATGTAAATAACATCACTCAAGTTTGATACACAGTAATAGGATTTCCATTTTGTCCTCTCCAAACTTGTGAACTAACTTTAAACATTTCACTGAACAAGATGTACACCCAAATCAAAAAGTTTAAAATATATATGTTTGGCGTTTACAGAATCTCTATTTTACTATGTAAGCTTTTCAATGTGCGTTACCTAACGATAGCAATAAGAATGACTGACTTTAAAAAAAAGTGGAGTATATTAAACTATGTAAATATGTATAAATAAAAAGGATATCATTTATAATAATTATTTAGATCTAGCTCTAACCTTCCGTCTCTTCCTCTTTAGTCTTCTGACTCTCTTCTTCTTCCATTTGGCCCTCATTTTTTTCCTATATTATATATATTATTAGTTGTTGTTGTTGGGTTGAAGTGTAACAAACCAATGAGCAAAACCCAAAAGAATAAAAACTTTGATGCCCTTTTATACAATTGTGGAAAATTGCAAAGGGATGAAGGGTACCTATTCAAATCAATCATCTGATGATGCATTGATAAAATATCTGCTCCTTTAGGGTTTCTCGAGTACACTCATTAGGGTTTCTTTCGTTCTTTATTTTTCAAACCGCTTTGCTTTTATTTACACAAATTAAAAAAAATAGTGCCAAAATTTTAAATTTATAACCTTAAATGGATAATTAGATTGCTACACTGTATTCAGCTCTGCTTCTTTTCAAAACGTCTGATTATTTATAGTTATGGATCCAGATAAAGGTCAAGTTTATAATACAGATGGAAATGTTACACGATCGCATTCGAAGATTTCAACGACCAGATCACAAGAATTATTGGTTATGGGTGATATGATGCATGCTAAGGCTCATAGTCCCTCGCCGCTAACTGTTCTGCCTAATGCAATTGTTGATGCAGAAAATATAGCTGAACTTGAACAAAATACTGACAAAGTAAATAATGATACAAATGACACAAGCAACCAAAATGTTGATAAAGAAAAAACTGACAGTTTTATGGACAAGCATACTAACGACAATATTCCACATAGATATACAGACAAATATATTCCCAAACCAATTAAAAATCAAGATAAAAAATTAAGATTAAACCCATCAACGATATATCCTACAACAGTGCCACCATTTGTATTGGAAGAAATTTATAATAAAACGTTTGAAAGGGATTTGCAAGAAAAGGATATATTGTATGATTTTAATAAGAAAACGTTTTCAGAAACAAACAGTACTTCTAAATGGATAGATGTAATTAACAACCTAGGTTCGAATGTCGAATATTTAGAAAATCAAAAATCAAGAATCACCTATATTGAGAAAAATGCTATCCAACAAAATAATCAGTTACCGAAAACAATTAATTTTAGATCACCGTTCAATGAAAATGATTGTATCGATTCAGTATCAGTTAGAAGTTTCTTTCCAGTAATTCAAAAAGGACCAATAAATAGTAGTAAATTTGGCAACAATGTAGAATATGATAATGATGATTTTGCTAATGACGAACATAAAACTAGAAAGATAATATTTAGTGATCTAGAATCACCATGGAAAGGTGATGAAAGATTGAATGAAATTTTTGAATTCAATAATACTAATCACAAATTTAATAAAGATAAAGACATTGAAAGACAATGGAATGCATATTTACCTCGTTTACTGAATAGAGTATACCACTCTAAGTTAAAATTAGGTGAAAATCCATTACTCACAGATAACCTTGACAAAGAGGAAATTTTTGATAATAATGGCAAGAGGAAAACTAAAACTAAACCACCACCAGGATCATTTGAAGCTGAGACAGAAAGATGGAAAAAATATTATAATAAAAAGGTTCAAGGTTTAACACCTAAATTGAATGATTTAATTGATAATAATCGTTATTTACCATTAACTCTGAGGATAATCATTTTCATAATGGCACTAATTTCATTGGGTTTGTCAGTACGAATTTTCCAAAATTCAAGAGTACAAGCCCTTATTAATGATAGGACAGTTCCAATTCAATCAAGTGTTATCATGTCAATTGTGGTAAATACTTTAGCGGTAACATATACAATCTACATTGCATGGAATGAATTTAATGGTAAACCGATTGGGTTAAGAGACTCTACAAGTAAAATGATGATGATTTTAATGGATTTATTATTTATAATTTTTACTAGTGCAACACTGGCATTAGCGTTCAATAGTAGATTTGATGATTATTGGGTTTGTAATAGAGCCGAACAGGATGATCAACTTGGTTTTAGTTTTCCTTATATTGCATATATTTGTCGAAAACAAGACGCTTTAGTGTCATTCATGTTTATCATGGTTTTCTTTTGGGTCTCCACATTGATCATAATGATTTTGAAAATTGTAAGAAGATCAGCTAAGGTATAAGGAAACAAAGTCAAAAACAAACAAACACAACCACGCATTTTATAGAAAGTGGTACACTCAACATATACACTCATTATATACTCAGAATGTATACGTCCTTTGCATTATCAAATAGTAATGTTAAGCGATGTCATCAAGCGCAATGCGTTACCCGTCCAATTTTTTTAAGTCCTGGAAAAAAATAATTGTTTGATTTAGTTAATTTCTTAAAAGAGGTAACCAGTAATTTTGAATTACATAAACAGATATTGACCAGTAATCATTAGTTTGTTGTCGTTGGTTAATTAAATTGTGTAATTTTATTATAATTAGATAGAAGAATTTTAAGTTAAATGAGTGACATTCTGCCTAGATCAGATGATTTAGATGCTACTTGGAATTTTATTCAGCCTGGCATCAATAAGATATTGGGTAATGAATTTTCCTCCAATTTATCGGGCAAACGTGTGGACAAAGTGCTCTCGCCAACAATGTATATGGAAGTTTATACTGCAATCTATAACTATTGTGTTAACAGATCACGTTCATCCGGGCATTTTTCTACTGATAAATCAACAAACAATAGTACCACTAATATAACTTCGAGCATTACTAGTGTGGCAAACCAAAATTCTATTTTAGTAGGAAGTGAAATTTATGAAAGGTTACAAAAATACTTGAAAGAATACATTAATAATTTCCAAAGAAATCAAGACGAAACATTTTTACAATTTTATGTAAGACATTGGAAAAGATACACTATCGGTGCTATCTTTTTAAATCATACTTTTGATTATATGAACAGATACTGGGTTCAAAAAGAAAGAAGCGATGGTAAAAGACACATTTTTGATGTTAATACTTTATGTTTAATGACATGGAAAGAAGTTATGTTTGATCCTAATACCGAAACTTTAATTAATGAGATTTTGAATCAAATCAATTTAGAAAGAGATGGCACTACTATAAATAGAGGTGATTTAACCACTGTTATCAAATCGTTTGTTGCATTAGGTATTGATCCTCAAGATTTGAAAAAATTGAACTTAAACGTGTATATTCAAGTATTTGAAAAGGAATTCCTAAAGAGAACTGAAGAATATTATAAACAATATTCCGAAAAGTTTTTAGCCACTCATTCTGTTACTGAATATATTTTTGAAGCACATTCGATTATTCGAAAAGAAGAAAACAGTATGAATTTATATTGGGATGACCACACGAGGAAACCATTATCTGAAACATTGAATACCGTATTGATTAAGAATCATGTAGAAAAATTGGAAAATGAATTTATTACCTTATTGGACACAAGAGATAATGAACAAATATCCGCCTTATACAATTTAATGCAAAGAGATTTTACACTTTTACCAAAATTGTCACTAGTATATCAAGAATACGTTAAGAATACTGGGGAAAATGAAATTTCACAATTATTAGGCACACATAAAGCAGCTATTATGACTAATGATGGTAGTAATAATGCTAATAATAAAAAATTGACATTAGCTGCCGCTCATTCATTACCACCAAAAGATTATATCAAAAAATTATTAGAAGTTTACCATCTTTTCCGTAATATAACAACTGAATGTTTCAACAACGACACGTTATTTACTAAGGCACTAGATAATGCATGTAAATCGTACATTAACATAAATGAATTTGCTTTACCAGAAGGTTCACCAAGGAATGCCACCTCCAAAACATCAGAAATGTTAGCCAAATACAGTGACCAATTATTGAAAAAATCTACTAAAGTAGAAATTACTAAAGATATGTCTGTTGATGACATAATGGCTATTTTCAAGTTTTTGACTGACAAAGATGCTTTTGAATCGTATTACCGTAGATTGTTTGCTAAGAGATTGATTCACGGTACTTCCACCTCAGCATATGATGAAGAATCTGTTATTCAAAGATTACAAAGTGAAAATAGTTTAGAATACACAGGTAAAATCACCAAAATGTTTCAAGATGTTAGGTTATCCAAACTTTTGGAAGAAGATTTCAACTTAGTCGTCAGAAATAATGAAAACTTTATTGGTTCTGATAGTTCTATACCCGAATTACAACCATTCATTCTTGCTGAAAACATGTGGCCATTTACATATCAAGACATTGAATTTAATTTACCTAATGAACTAACTGAATCATATCAAAAATTAGAAGAAATGTATATAAATAAGCATAATGGTAGAGTATTGAAATGGTTATGGCCATTATGTCGTGGTGAATTAAAGGCGAATATTGGTAAAGCTGGTAGAGAACCATTTCTATTTACCGTCACCATTTTCCAAATGTCAATATTATTATTGTTTAATGATAAGAATACAATAACATTGAAAGAAATTCAAGACAAAACAAATTTGTCGCTACAAAATATTGCAGCATCTATGGTACCTTTTATTAAATTTAAATTAGTGCAACAGCTTCCACCTGGTTTAGAAAATTTAATTAAACCTGAAACGCAATTCAAGATTGCCAGTCCTTATAAGGCTATTAAGAGTAATATTAATTTTGCTGGTAGTGTTAAAAATGATATATTAAATGCATTGAGTAATTCAACTGATGTTAATATACAAAGATTATTAAATAGCAGTAACAACGGTAATGGTAATAATGGTACTGGTAGTATGAATAACAGTAATGGCAATAATGACGATAATTTAACTGAAAATGAAAAATTAGAGAGAGAATTAATTACTGAAAGACAAATTTTCCTTGAAGCTTGTATCGTTAGAATAATGAAAGCCAAAAGAAAATTACCTCATTCAATGTTAGTTAATGAATGTATAGCTCAATCACACCAAAGATTTAATGCTAAGGTATCCATGATTAAAAGAGCTATTGATAGCTTAATTGAAAAGGGTTATTTACAAAGATGTGACGATGGTGAATCATATGCATACTTAGCATAGTCATGAAAATAAAGGTAGCCATATCATAATTGTAGCAAATCAATTCAAAATTTAACACTAAATTGAAAGTAAACGATGCTTGAAAGTTAAATGGAAACAAAATTATATCAAGTATTGACCTAATGAGATACCACGGATCAATAACTATGTCATATAACAAATAAATAAGTAATTACATAAAAAATTAAAAAAATTAAAAAATTCATTCATTATATAAGTGGGCTTCGTTTGAAATTCAATGTATTCTTGAAATAATCCAATATTAAGATTATGTGATTACGTCATATCATATGCTTACGTTGGGTTACTATTAATTTTTGAAAATATGCTCCGAATAACGTGATAAGAAATGAGTAGTTTTTCAGGGATGCCATTCCGTGGAAAACAATTTCAAAACGTAATCAA
Organism: Grigorovia yakushimaensis; assembly: GCA_003709265.2. Classification (NCBI taxonomy): domain Eukaryota; kingdom Fungi; phylum Ascomycota; class Saccharomycetes; order Saccharomycetales; family Saccharomycetaceae; genus Grigorovia; species Grigorovia yakushimaensis. Next base: position 256,256 of record PPOC02000520.1, on the reverse strand, counting down.
GCACCTTATCCTAAACTAATGACCGTTTTATCGATTAATTATACTATTAATAAATTACGCATCGATAAAATAATTTGAATGACCATACTGAAGTTATTAAAATTCACAATGGAAACATTTTTCATTACTCAAATTATCATTACCCTTTTAGGAACAATGAATAAATTATTTATTCATTGTATGACAAATAATATTGTCGTGTGATATCGATCGATCTTGTTTTTCAAGGGACTGAGCCAATAGTACCTCATTCCCTGGAAAGATCGGGTCAATCTTGAAATATAAATAGTATTTTTTTTTCCACAAAACAGAATCAGTGTTATTTTTTACTCATTGTATATCTGTACTAGTCATAACAATAGAATTACTCATCGTTTTTTTTCTTCAAAATTGATCCTATTCTATTTTGATTCTTAATTATATAAATATCTCCTAATTAGGATAAGAACGGTAACATAGATACAATCAAATTAGACAATCGATTATTATTAATAACAATAATAATTCAAACTACCAGAAATTTGATTTTTTCTCAAACGTTACTTTTTTTTTTATCTAATCAAAAATAATTGTGGTAACATTTTTCAAGTTTGATAAAGTCGTAACATAATAATAAATACAAGCAATTTTTCAAAACAACAATCGCCCCTAGATTTAACCCCATTACAAGTACAAAGCCATTATACTCTACTATGTCAGAAACTAAAGAAGAAATTGATCAAACTACGGGAACAGAAGTGCTAAATAAACATAAAGTCAACCCCTATGGTCCCAACCCATCAGATTTTCTTTCGAATGTTAGTAATTTTCAAATTATTGAGTCAACATTAAGAGAAGGTGAACAATTTGCCAATGCCTTTTTTAGCACAGAAAAGAAAATTGAGATTGCAAAAGCCTTAGATGATTTTGGTGTTGATTATATTGAATTAACATCACCAGTAGCTTCTGAACAATCCCGGAAAGATTGTGAGGCAATTTGTAAATTAGGTTTGAAAGCTAAAATTTTAACGCATATTAGATGTCATATGGATGATGCTAAAGTTGCCGTAGAGACAGGTGTTGATGGTGTTGATGTTGTCATTGGTACTTCAAAATTTTTAAGACAATATTCTCATGGTAAAGATATGAATTATATTGCTAAGAGTGCGATTGAAGTCATTGAATTTGTTAAATCCAAAGGTATTGAAATTAGATTTTCATCAGAAGATTCTTTTAGAAGTGATTTAGTGGATCTTCTTAATATTTACAAAACGGTTTCTAAGATTGGTGTTAACAGAATTGGTATTGCTGATACAGTTGGCTGTGCGAATCCAAGACAAGTTTATGAATTAGTTAGAACTTTAAAATCTGTTGTTAATTGTGATATTGAATGTCATTTCCATAATGATACAGGTTGTGCTATTGCAAATGCATACACTGCTTTAGAAGGTGGTGCTAAATTAATTGATACTTGTGTTTTAGGTATTGGTGAAAGAAATGGTATTACGCCCTTAGGTGGATTAATGGCACGTATGATTGTTGCTAATCCAGAATATGTTAAGTCAAAATATAAATTGCATAAGATTAGAGATTTGGAAAATCTTGTTGCTGAATCTGTTGAAGTTAATATACCATTTAATAATCCAATTACAGGGTTCTGTGCCTTTACACATAAGGCAGGTATTCATGCCAAAGCAATTTTAGCTAATCCATCAACCTATGAAATTTTAGATCCACATGATTTCGGTATGAAGAGATATATTCATTTTGCCAATAGATTAACTGGTTGGAATGCCATTAAATCAAGAGTAGATCAATTAAATTTACAATTAACTGACCCACAAATCAAAGAAGTTACTATGAAGATTAAGAAGATGGGTGACATTAGACCATTAGGTATTGATGATGTAGATTCTATCATTAAACAATATCATTTAGAAGTCAATACTCCAGCATTAAAACCTAAACAAATGGCAAATGATGAAGAAGAACCATTAAATTTATCTGATGAACCAGCATTAAAGAAGGTAAAGAAATGAGATATACAATAAATATGTCTTTTCTTTTCTTTTACTTTTGTTTTCCAAAATTTAATTATGAACGGTTTGTAGTTCTATAGGTATACATATATGTATATATATGTATGATTTAAAATATATGTAACAAATAGGGCATTGTTTATCAATATTTCTTCAATGTTTAAATACGAACGTTTCAACGTCACATGCCAAAATTTCACAAATTCTCCGAAAAATTAAAAGGAGAAGAATTTCAAGAATAAAATGCATGAATAAAATGCAAAAATAATACAATTGAAAACAGACAAGGATACAAGCATACTTTATTTTTTGAGAATTTAGTGAAAGGTATATTGTCTGCATTATACAATATTTTTTTAAAGATGAATAATACAATAACGTTAAAAAACAATTCAATGCAAATAATTAAGGGGTTGGGCATATATAATAAATCTATAGGATATTATAGAAGAAATTTAAATACTACACGTATACCCTTGTATCTATTTGATTCGAGTAGTGGTGGCAGTGGTGGATTAAATAAATTAAATGAAAGAGAAAGAGCTAAAGAGAACATGTTTATTAGAAAACTAGAAAGAGAACAATTAGTGCATATAAAAGAAGAAATCAAGAAACATAAGGAAGAACTAGCTAAATTGGAGTATAAGATAAATGAATTATCTAAAAAACAAGGAGACAGTGATAGTACAGTAGGGTAAATAAATCTGTATCTATTGAACATAGATTGTAGATTGTAGTTTGTAAATACATAAATTGGTTTATAAGTGTCATACAGCATAAGTATAAAAAAATTGAATATATATCTGTATATATATAATAAGATTTGCCTTCAATTTGGAAATACAGATATAAAATTTTGGTTTGCTTTAAGAGAGCTGTCATTTATTCATATAACAAACTGTTAAACCTGAGAAGGAAACTCCAAAAATGGTAGGAGCGCCAAAAGGATTGTCCATTTAGGATTTGTGCCCAAAGGATCTGCACAAAGTTTGAAAAAGGGAAATTTAAGCAGAAGAAAACAAATAAATAAACAACAAAATGAAAAACGAAACACGGAAGCGAAAAAAAAATTAAGGAAAAACAAACAATCATACAAGACAGATTGTATTTACATAACAACATTAATTCTAATATAAACAGATCCTGATTGTGTTGTAAGCTTGATAATGGAGTCAAATATTTCATTAATAACACCTAAGGAATTGAAATGGGTTAATAATAAACCTCATAATAATAGCAATAGTAATGGTACTAACAAACAAAGAAAAGATAACACCCATAATAGAAATGATCACAATTTAAATAAGAATGAACATTCACTGCCAGATAACAATTCGCAACTGAATACTCACTTGGAGGACAATATAATCAATACGATAACTACAATACAAGATAAAGTAGATATCAATATTGATAAAAAGACAATATTAAACACACTACATGATTGTCTTGTGTTTGTACAAAATAATAAGATACGGCACAACGTTCAAATACACAAAGAAAATGATGATAGCAAAGTACTATATAACACCCTTGTCAAAGACACACACTTAACAAAAGAAACTAGAAAAGAGAAAAGAGAACAACAACAACACAACAATAACATCACACATAACAATATAATAAAAACGTACAGACATAAACCTTTTATCACCACAATAAAGACAGATATTGAATTGAATACACACTCGAAGAATGATATACAATTAACACTAGTAGAAAACAATAAGCCACATCCCAGAATGAGAAGAACGAGTGATAATCCCAATACAAATGAATTTGTCAGAGTGTTTCAACTACAAAAGAGGAAATGAATTTTCTTGCATCTATTCTGATATATTCATTTATGCTTGTGAACTTCCATTTTTTTTTTTCATTCTTTTTTCCTTCCATTTCCTTTAGAATTTTCCTTCCTTTTCCTGTAATATTTATCAATTATTGCTAAAATATCGGTGGTTCGATTCTGTAAGGTTTTGTTTGTTTGTTTCAGGAGTCGATGAGAAAACTGAAAAAATAATCGAAAACGGAAAATTAATGAATTGCCCAAAAAATGCAACGCGTGCAAAATAAATTAACGTGCAGGTTTTGAGAGTATCGAAATTGTTTTGATTTGAATCAGCCATCTTTTTTTTTAAGTATTTTTTGGTATTGCGTATGTCATATTTTGACGATTTACCGATGTTGGGTTGTTAAATGATAACATTCTCCTATCGACTCATTTCTTTTATAAAGAATAAGATTTTTTTTTTGTAAATTGTTTCCTGGGTCTCAGTAGTATACGATACTATACTATTCTATTATTGCTATATTCTATACCATTTTACATTATCACGTATTATTTTAAAAATAATAACAACAACATTGATCTGCAAAAACTTTTTCACAAACCAATATGCTGAACTTCCAGGAGATTTTTCTACAACTTAGCAAATCAAAAGTCTCGATAGATATGATTAATTTTGTAGTTAATGTTACTCAAAATATCATATCATCAAACAATATTATTGATAATTACGGTGGTGATGATGATGATAAAAATGTCAAAAATCAAAATATACCAGCTTTAAGAAAATTTATTATTGATCTGGTTAATCAATCAAACGTACAAACACCAACCTTACTATGTACCGTGGTATACCTATTAAGATTGAAGAAACTTTTATTTGCAAATATAGATGATGCCACAAACGGAACTAGAGTCACTGGTATATCAACAACAAGACATAGAATTTTTATCGGTTGCTTAATAATCTCTGGTAAAAATTTAAATGATTCATCACCATTGAATAAACATTGGGCAAATTACACAAAAGGCCTTTTAACTTTGACAGAAATTAATAAAATTGAAATTGAAATTTTAAATTTATTAGATTGGAAATTGAATTTTAGCAATTTGGAATTAATTGATGTATTAAAACCATTATTATTAGTCTATAATGAAAAATTTTATTTAAATTGGCAAAGGAAAAATTTATTATGTTTAAATTCTGATATTGATGTTGATAGTAATTACAATAAAAAAACCAATACTAATAAGACTATTAATAATAATCACAATTCATTCTTAGCCTTACCTGCAAAATTACATATTAGATCAGATTCAAATATGTCTATTCCATCATTAATTTCATCAAATACAGTTTCAACTATTGATGATTCTCCGCTGAAAAATAGTATTATATCAAATTCATCACCTCTTATTAATAACAATTTATCAATAATAACAATGAATAATCCATATAATATGCCTCTAACTAAACAATCCAGTAATAATTTACAAAAAATAGTGAGTAATCAAAATCAATTGCATCAAACTAATAAAACAAATAATCATGATATTAAATATCCTGCAAATAAAACCAAGTATTCACAAGCTCAAAAGAAAAAGAAACAATCATTATTTAATTTGTTTAATAAAAAAAAAATATTGCATTAACCACGGGACAATTAATTTAATTAATTCAATTCAGACATTAATTTATTCATTTATTCAATTTGATAAGAAATACTTTTTATTTCTTCTTCATTCCTTTTTTTTTATCCTTATTTATTCATTTTTTCAATTTAATTTATTCATTTTTTCAAAACATTTTGTATCATAAATCCTATCATTCTCATTTTGTATGGTATCAACTACGTATTTAAACATCATTATCTTTATATATAGTTGTTTATAGATAATTTACTTCAATACAAAAATAGTATATAATTCGAAACAGAAAGATATTTTTCTTGGAAAACGCATGCAATGAGGTAAATAAATAGGTATAAACAGATATAGGATAAATAAAATACTATATCAATATATATATATATATATATATATCTTTCTAAGCAGATTCATTTAATTTAGCCATTAATTCTTTGTGATATTTACCTAATTTATCAAAATTAGTTTCTTCAGCTGGCCAACCAACAATAAGACCAGTTTCCTTATCACGTTTTGGAATTAAATGAAAGTGAACATGTGGTACTTCTTGGTGAGCAATCTTACCATTATTTTGTAGAATGTTATAACCCGCGGCACCATCTTTGTCATCAACATCAAGATCTAATAACTTTACTAATTTTTTAGTGATTGGTAAAATATCAGTTAAATATTCATCTGGAATGTTATGTAATTTAGCACCATGATATTTTGGAATCACAAGAACATGACCCTTAGAAGTAGGTTGGATATCCATAAAGGAAAAGGTGTACTTGGTTTCAATTAATTTGAATGATGGAATTTCACCTGTTTGCATATAAAAATAATAATCATTCGAAGCATGGAAGGGAAACGAAAAAAATAACATTTTGTTAGTATGACAGATTAGAACAATTGACAAAATTTGTAACCTTGATTGAAGTAGCACATACCTTTAATAATTTTGCAAAAGATACATTGAGCGTCGTGAGCTAGAGTCATTTTAACTACTTTCAATTGATGTGATTTATATTTGAAACCTTCGAGAGAAGAAACGATTTTTTATAAATCTTTTTTTTTTCCAAGATGATTAAAAAATCATAAACTTTTCAAATTTTTGGGGGTCAGTCAGTAATATGTATTTAGACAGAACAGTAGTTTGAAGATGCAGTTTTTTACTTTAAATAACGGTAACAGAATACCAGCCATCTCTTCAATGGGTACGGGTACTGAATGGTACAAGCAAGAGGAAACTCCAGCAACATTTTCACAGGAATTAGTAGATCAACTGAAAAGAGTTTTAACGTTGAAGGGTATTATTCACATCGATACTGCTGAATGTTATCGCACTTATCCCGAATTATCCTGTGCATTAGCTGAGAGTAACAAACCTAGAGATGAAATATTTATTACTGATAAATATTCAACCCAGTTCAAGATCACTGAATCACCTTCAGTTGGATTGAAGGAATCCTTAAGAAAGAATAATTTAGCATATGTCGATCTTTATTTACTTCATAGCCCCTTCATTAAGAAAGAGATAAACGGATTTACCTTGAAGGATGCCTGGCTAGAGATGGAACAAATTTATTTCATGGGTTTAGCTAAAAATATTGGTGTTTCTAATTTTTCCCAAGAAGATATAAAGAAAATATTATCCTTTTGCAAAGTGAAGCCACAAGTAAATCAAATTGAATTCAATTGTTTTTTACAAAATCAAACTCCTGGTATTGTTAAATTTTGTCAACATAATGATATTTTACTCGAAGCTTATTCACCCTTGTCGCCATTACAAAGGAGAACAGATATGGATCATAATAGCACTGAATTTTATTCATTCTTAGCTAAACTAACCGATAAATACTCAAAGACAGAAGCACAGATCTTGCTACGTTGGGTTCATAAGCGTGGTATATTACCTGTAACAACATCCTCCAAAATCGAAAGAATTCAAAAAGCACAAGAGATATTTGAATTTGATTTAACTGATGAAGAAATGAGTACATTGACTCAATTAGGTTTGAGACAAAAGGCCCAAAGGCTTTATTGGAGAAGTGAATACAATAAATATAATGAACAATCACAAATTAACTAATAGTTGGCAAATATAGTTGCGCAAATATAAATATGTAGATACAGTAATTTACAGGTGTCAAGAAAATTATAAGATCTAAAGAATATAATGAACTGTATTTTAGACAATCAAATTTATAAACAATATATATATATATGCCTAAAAAAGTAGATAAAATTGAAAGAATATTTTTTGATAAAACAAGGTAAGTGCCAAATTTTATTTACCCTAAAACCTTTTACTCCTTATATGGTGGCGGTGGTGGTGGAATGTCTTGGGTTATAGATGGAGTATTTGTACCATTTTTATGATTTTTTTGATTATCTAAAGCTTGTTTAACAGTTAGGTTTGAATTACCTTCTAGTGGTTCATTATTTTGAGTACTACTACTAGTGTTATTATTATTGTTACTAATTAAAGGCATTCTCATTTCATTAGCTGATTCATAAACTCTTCTTTGTTGTTGACCATTACGTTCTACATCTGACCATCTTTGTTCATAAATTTGTACAGTGCCTCTTAGAGGACTTGTCATTGTAATATAATAAAACGCATGTATTAAACCCGGGAAGAAACCTAACAGAGTCAATAAGACATTCAACAATAAATCAGCAGAAGCAAAACCTGATCTTAGTAATACTGCTACTGGTGGAAAAATTAATGCAATAATGTATAATGCAAAATCTGAAACTGAACAAATACAGCAATAACACATGTTCTATAATCTGGTATGTTTATCTAAATGTTAATTAATTGTAGGGAGGGAGCTTCCATTAAAAAAAAATCTTTATATTTTTAAATTGTTTATTTGAAAATTCCATTTTAATTATAAATTTTGTTTTAGAAAATATTTTAAAAACAAAATATGAAACTGCCGAAAACCATAAACAATTCTCATTATAAATTATGTGGAGATAGCCAGTAGAAACTTTTTTTTTATTAACAACTTAAAAAAGAAGATAGTTTTTAGTAATTCCAAATAAATGTGCACTAGAATCTAAAATTAGGTGGATTACCAATATTGGCAATTATAGTATTAGCACAAATAGGAGGAAATAAAGTCCACCGAGCAGAAACTAATATTAAACATATATAATTTCCAGTGAATTCTATTTAAGAGGTTATCTTAAAACTCTCAGATTTTATTTAATTCACTTATAAAATTTATAGAGAAAAGAATTTAAAATATAGTAATTGAATAAAGTCACAATATAAATCAAAATATTTTGTTATAACTTTTGCCGCTCTCTATCTACATTAAAAACAAAGAACTCTATATAAGAATAATAATAAACAAACTGTCAAAAATAACGTTCTTTTTGTTCTTTTTATATAAAATAACTTTTTGCCACATTCAATAAATTTGTACAGATAAAAAAAGATGACAATAATTAATAAAAAATTTTCACTCATTGTTTAGATATTACCATTTTGGATTATTGTCTTCTTGAATAATGTTTGCAATTATGTGTACACGCTAAAATATTGTGGTAATTTAATTATTTAACCTAGACAAAAAAAAGAATTACTATTAGAGTTTTGCGCGTCACCAAAAGTACATAATACAAGGCTGTAAAAAATTCTCTGAATAATGGAAAAACTTCAAAACTTTTTTGAAATGTTTAAAAAAGTCAGAAATTTATTATGAGCTAGCAGAATTGGGAAAACCAGCAAAAACATCCTAATTAGGGAAAAATAATAAAATAAAAAAAGAATAATAGCTAAAATGAAATAATGTAAAATAAAATAAATAGAATAAAATAAAATAAAACAACTAATATACAATGTAAACAGCGCTTGCTTTGCGGATCGATACGAAGGAGTGCTGAAAAATTGAAATTAACTAAAATACTTGATTTAACCACTTCTGATGAACTTGAATATTCTGCAATCGGATTTATTAATCATAGTAAGTAATAACGTAAGGTAAGCACATGATTGATAGAACTTGTTAAATTTCACCATTTGGCAACGTTTCTTAATTACGGGCGTGTGGCGTAGTTGGTAGCGCGCTCCCTTAGCATGGGAGAGGTCTTCGGTTCGATTCCGGACTCGTCCATCAACAAGTTACTTTTTCAAAGTGCCTAATCAACTCTAATGACTGCTTGCAGAACTGGAGACAAGAATGGTTGAGCTATGGAAATTTGATATTATAGCGTAATTACTGAGGAGTTTAATATCCGAGAAATAAATACGCCATAAATTCTATATTACTTCTAGTCCTAATCATATAAAAGAAGGTACGATATATGATATGTATTTTTTATATGTTATGTATCAAAACATAAATATATAGAGGACTTAAAACAAAAATATTTTTGTTCCATTTTTGTTGTTTTAATTTCTCAATATAAAGATCGGTACTCAAATTATTCCCCAAATTGATTTGGTTTTCTTGAGATCTTTCAGTCATAAATTAATAAACCAATTTTATATTTTCTTTCTTACGTAATAAATAATATACGAATAATGCAAAACATACACTCCTTTTATATGAAAAATTTACTGGAAGTCCATGGAAGTAATTTCTTTTGAATTCATTAATTAGTGTAATAGATTGGATTTAATTGAAGCGATAAAATTTGTCTTATTAAAAGTGTCATATAAAGATTATATTCTAGTCAGCACTGTTATTTTAATTTTGAAAAACAAAATTGAAGTATCACGTAATATGTTTTAGTTTTTAGAAATACAAATTGGATCTGTCACTTTCATAGTTTATCTTATTGTGACACTGACAGTATAAAAATATTCTTTACTGTTTATTGTTGGGCAGAAGCCGTTGAATCAGACAATTGTTCATCATTAATTGTGGAATTATTAGAATTCATTATAATTTATGACCTTAAATGTAAAAACTAAAAATATTATACTATATATTTTGTCGCTGTCTATATAAAAGAAATATAGAAAATATATAAAGGATTAATAATAAACGAATTATCAGAAATAGCAACATATTCCAATAATAGCCATAGTAAGTGCCAATGAAAGTAATTTATTAATAAAATATGGTAAACGTGACCTAAAACTTATAATAAAAACTACTAGAGTTAGGAAACTTTTAAAGGTGGTCCCTTGGCCCAGTTGGTTAAGGCATCGTGCTAATAACGCGGGGATCAGCAGTTCGATCCTGCTAGGGACCATTTGTTTTTTTGCTGAATATTTAAATTTTAACAAGGTTTGTTTTAATCAAGTTGTTCATCTCTCATAGAGTTGAACTATTTCCCTTCTGAATAAAAAACTTACAAAATAATCTTGGTCTATTTTTCTTTTTTATGCTATATTTCAAATATAGCCAAAAATTTAGGGGAAGTTTTTGGAAAATAAAATGGTAACTAACTCATCACTTATATAAGCAGCAATATACTATTTATTGAAAAAACAAAGCATTCGTTAATTCATTTATTTCAAGAACCTGTTAGTCTTAAATTCATCATACCCAAATTGTTTCTGGAACAAAGAAGGTTTTTAGTAGATATTTATTTTCTAATTTTTTGATTTTTTTTTCAGTTATATATGAAATTGGAAAAAAAAAAGATGGGATATATAATTTCTATAATGTGATATGGTATGACTTGATTTGATATGAGGTGGAGTAGCATAATAAATAAAATTTCAAGATATAATACACTTTTTGCATGAATGGTTCTATAATACAATTTTAAAACAAGATATATTAGATTACAATGTAATAAATTATCTTCTTATTGTACCACTTCTAAAAGGTTTGTACTGATTATAATTTTTGTAATTACCATTATTGTTACCATTATTACTGTAAGTATTACCATTATTATTACCATATCGCGAGTTTTGTATATTTTGTTGAACTCTGTTGGATCTTGGAAAATCCAATGGATGACTATTTCTGCTTTTATAATTATTATTAAAATTATTGCTATTATTTCTATTATTATTATTATTATTACTATTATTACCTAAGGTCATACCTTTACGGGTAGGTTGTAAGCTAGTATTTGATCTTTTATTATTATTACTATTGTATGAATTGTCATTTCTTTTACGTTTTTTAGAGCCGTTTTGTCTATTATTATTTTGTCTATTATTATTTTGTCTATTATTATTTTGTCTATTATTATTACTGTTGTCATTATCATAATAAATATCATCTAATTCATAATCATTATAATTAAAATCAGTGCTATTATTGGCATAATCATCATATAATGAATTACGATTATTTTTTTTAAACATTGAATTATTGTTGTTATCTAAAATGTCAAAATATTTATCCTTTAAATTTTTTGCTAAGTTTTCTCCTGAGAATGCTGAACCATCATCATTTGGTACTCTTGAAGATCTTCTTTCTGAACAATCATCACCAAAATGTCCTTGTAAACCACAATTATAACAATATATCAAATCCATATTTAATTTAAGTTCGTTTGTATTTTTCTCCTTTTTACCCTTCTTAGTAATAGAATCATTTAATTCTTTATTATCCTTAAGAAGATAAACTCTCCAAATTTCTGGACAACGATCTCTATTATGTCTATTACTATTACAAATTGAACAATAAATTTTTTTCCATTTATGTGGACATTGTGATCTATAATGACCATTTTCATTACAATTGGCACATTTAATTGCTTTTGTACAATGTTTTGAATAATGATCGTCCATGGCACCACAATAAGTACAAATAACATGAGGACAATTTTTTTTCAAATGACCTCTTTGTGAACAATTATTACATTTTGGTTGTAATTCATTAATCGAGTTTGATAAAGCATTACCATTTTCATCCAATAGACCAAAATATCTACCTTCACCCCTTATTGTTCTTAATGATTCTAAATCGTTATCAACTTCATTAATAGATGGTGCAACAATTTTTTTTTTATCTAAATTATCATTACCCATAGTATCTACTACAAAGGGTAATGTATCATGTGTTTCGGTCTCATTTAGTTGTGACATGTTAAACAAATAATTATGTCTTGGTATATATTCTTACAAAGTTTACGGTTTGCTTAATAAAACCTTGTATTAAGAAATGAGTAAGACAACTCCAAGTTTTTCGCAGATGAGTTGAATGTAATGAAAAAATTAGCAGAGGTGAAAAACGAAACTTTTCTCATCCAATAAGAAAAACACATCACGTGCAAAACACATCACGTGCCAAATACACATCACTTTAAAAACCACGCGCTTTACAGCCACGTGCCAAATACTCTAAATTTGTCACGTGCCGTCAAAAACGTTTGTCGTTTCCAACGATTTCAGTTTTCTTGCTTTTTTCCATCCTCGAAAAGCGGTTTCCCTTTTCGGGCCACGTTTCTTTTCTTGAGATGCCAAATCTTAAAATCTTCAAATTTTTATGCTCTTCCAATTCCATTTTTCAAATTTTTATTATTAATTACAACTTTTGCGTTAGTTTATCAGAATTTGTATAATAGATTTTCACAACTAATTGTGCAATATGTGTGATAACAAACCACAAGAACCTGTCGCTCAGGTCCCAAATGAAAAGAAACAAAATGAAAAAAAGCAAAAGCCAAAACAACAAAAGCCATCTTTATACTTAGATCCAGAACCACAATTCATCAACGATAGAATTGCTATGTTTGAAAAATTACAAAAGGAATATAATGATAAAGTTGCTTCCTTACCACATGAATCAATTCAAATTGTTCTTAAGGATGGTTCCATCAAAGAAGCTACTTCTTGGGAAACTACTCCAATGGATATCGCTAGAGAAATTTCAAAATCATTAGCTGATAGATTATGTATTGCCAAAGTTGATGGTAAGTTATGGGATTTAGATAGACCATTCGAAGGCACTAAAGATTCCAAGATTAATTTACAATTATTAGATTTCGATTCTGAAGATGGTAAAAAAGTCTTTTGGCATTCATCTGCTCACGTCTTAGGTGAAGCTTGTGAATGTAATATGGGTGCTCATATTTGTTTAGGTCCACCAACTGATGAAGGTTTCTTTTATGAATTCAATACTAGAGATTCATTAAAACCATTAGCTGAAGGTGAACAAGAAAGAACTGTTTCACAAGCTGATTTCCCAAACTTAGAAGGTGTTGCTAAACAAGTTATTAAACAAAAACAAAAGTTCGAAAGATTAGTCATGTCCAAAGAAGATCTTTTAGAAATGTTCAAATATTCTAAATATAAGACTTATTTAGTTCAAAACAAAGTCGAAGATGGTGGTGAAACTACTGTTTACCGTTGTGGTAAATTAATTGATTTATGTGTTGGTCCACATATCCCACATACTGGTAGAATTAAGGCTTTCAAATTATTAAAAAATTCTTCCTGTTATTTCCTTGGTGATGCTGAAAATGATTCATTACAAAGAGTTTATGGTGTTGCTTTCCCAGATAAAAAATTAATGGATGCTCACTTAAAGTTTTTAGCTGAAGCTCAATTAAGAGATCATAGAAGAATTGGTAAAGAACAAGAATTATTCATGTTTAATGAAATGTCACCAGGTTCCGCCTTTTGGTTACCACATGGTACTAGAATTTACAATACTCTTGTTCAATTATTAAGATCTGAGTACCGTAGGAGAGGTTATGATGAAGTTATTACTCCAAATATGTTTAACTCTAAATTATGGGAAACTTCTGGTCATTGGGCTAATTATAAGGAAAACATGTTTAGTTTTGAAGTCGAAAAGGAAACCTTTGGTTTAAAGCCAATGAATTGTCCAGGTCATTGTTTAATGTTCAAATCTAGAGAAAGATCATACAGAGAATTACCATGGAGAGTTGCTGATTTTGGTGTTATTCACAGAAATGAATTTTCTGGTGCCTTATCTGGTTTAACTAGAGTTAGAAGATTCCAACAAGATGATGCCCATATTTTCTGTACTCAAGATCAAATTGAAACTGAAATTGAAAATATTTTCGAATTTTTAAAATATGTTTACGGTGTATTTGGTTTCGAATTTAAAATGGAATTATCTACCAGACCAGAAAAATATGTTGGTGAATTAAAGACTTGGGATGCTGCTGAAGCTAAATTAGAATCTGCCTTAAACAAATGGGGTGGTAACTGGGAATTAAATGCTGGTGATGGTGCTTTCTATGGTCCAAAGATTGATATTATGATTTCTGATGCATTAAAGAGATGGCATCAATGTGCCACTGTGCAATTAGATTTCCAATTACCAAACAGATTTGAATTAGAATTCAAGGCTAAAGATAACACTGATGCTGAAAATTACGAAAGACCAGTTATGATTCATCGTGCTATCTTAGGTTCTGTTGAAAGAATGACTGCTATTTTAACTGAACATTTTGCTGGTAAATGGCCATTCTGGTTATCACCACGTCAAGTCCTTGTTGTTCCAGTTGGTGTTAAATATCAAGATTATGCTAAGGACGTTTCTGAACAATTAAACTCTGAAGGTTTCTACGCTGATGTTGATTTAACCGGTAACACTTTACAAAAGAAGGTTAGAAACGGTCAATTATTAAAATACAATTTCATTTTTATCGTTGGTGAACAAGAAATGGAAGAAAAATCCGTTAATATCAGAAATAGAGATGTTATGGAACAACAAGGTAAGAATGCCACTGTTGAATTAGTCACCGTTATTGAACAATTGAAAAAATTAAAGGAAGAAAAGAGAAGAGACAATGTTTTAGCTTGATTTGAATATTAAAATAAACACTTTTTTGACTTTTCTATATTATTTGCCCTCTGTTTATATTTATTTCTTTTATTAATTTAATTAATTGACGTGTAATGTTTCATTTTTAATGTAAGATATAATTATATGTACATATATATAACTATAAATCTGTTATTGCTTAGCTGAAGTTATTTGTTTTAAATTAACTCCAAAAGTAATTCAGTTGAAATTTTTTGTTGAATATATCATATATTAGTATACAAAGATAGTGATTTAGTATAATGCTAGAATGCATTTTGAATATGGGTAAACTGAGATAACCTAATGCTAAATGGTAATTTGAATGCTTTGATGTTATAATTAAGGATATGAATTATGAAATAGTATTGGATGAATAAAAATGACTGAATTGGATTTCTAATGAATTAAAAAAGTAAAGAAAATAACAATTGATCTAAATCTATTTGAAAATATTGTGATTAGGTTTCCAAATTAACTTCATCAATTTCTAGTTGTTTCGAAAAATCGAAGTTTCCAGGATTCGTAGTTTCCTGATCATCATTAAATTCAGAATTTCGAATATTTGCAGAATTTTCTCTTATTTTGTCCCATGAGGAATATAATTTTGAAGTGGAAATGGTCTTTGAACTAGAACTAGCAATATGTTTAATATTTGAAGTTTTTATTTCACTTTTATCAGCATGATTGTTAGTGCTAGAGTTCAAACCATTAGTTGCATCAATAAATTTTTGCAATTGACGTTGTGGATTAGGAAAAGTACATTCTGGATGCAAATAGGTTTTATAAAAATAATTTGACCACTGCATAGTGGGTTCACAACTTAAAGTTTTCAAAACATCTAATTGCCTTTTTTCTTTACTGACATAATCTTCATCATAAAGGTTAATACTTTGAGATAATTGATTAATCTTAATTTCTAATTCTCTTTGACCGGTTTTATAACTGACGATTACATACGTTATCATCCCCAAAAAGAAGTTTCTTGAAATTTGGGTTCCAAAAATCGAACCTGTCTTTCCATAGCGTAATATAAAAGGTGTTAAGAAAACTGTACCGAAGCCTAACCAACCATTATTCTTTTTAACAGTGGCTATATCACGATACGTTTCTGCCAATTCTAGTCTATCTGAACTTGTCAAACATTGATCCTTTTCATAAAACAGTATTGCTTGTTGATAACAATCTTTGAACCAAGCGTTGTTTAATTTTGTTGGGATCCCCGGGGGTAATATTACTTGGCTCATCTTAAGTGTAAATTGACCTGTTTTGTTTAATTTGAATGGTTTTGGTTTATATGATACTGATATATATTTGCAACAACGTTATTGCAGTGAAATGCGTTTTATTATTCTATATAATGGGTTACGAGCAGCTGTTTTGCTGTGTTGCTCCTGATTGTTAAATAACAAATTTTGATTTTAATTTGAATTTCAAAAACGTTTAGTTTCAAATTTCAACAAACGTCGAGACACAACAAATGGATTACTTCAATATAAAGCAAGACTATTACACAGGTAATTTTAAGCACTGTTTACAGGCCATTAATGATTTAACTAAATTAGATGACACTACTTTATACTATAAATTGAAATGTCAATTAGCATTAGGTGAAACGTTTGATAACGCTGATCTGTCCACTAAATTTGGTAAAATTTTTGAACAATATGCCCAATCTTTACAACAACAACCAATTGAATCTGACAAGGTACAAGACTTAATTGAGATGAATGATACCAATGCCTTTGAATTGAATTTGTTGGCTACTTTGCAAGGTATTGAAGGTGATTTACCAGAAAGTTTAAAAACTTGTGTTTATGCTATTGATAACTTAGAAGCTACTGAAGGCATTGTTGAAATTGTATTATTGACTGTACAAATTGCCTTATTAAATGAACAACCACAAGTTGCACAAACAGTTTATGAAAATTTTGTTTCATTAAAAGATGATCAACTAACAAGTGAAACTGAATTAATTATTAATTTAATGGAATCATACATTAAATTTTCCACAAATGTGGATACTTCCTCATCTAATTTCTATTATTTCGAAGAAATGGCACAAACTTATTCCACTTGGAAAACACAATTAAATTTATTGAATTTACATTTACAACAAGGTAACTTAGTGGAGGCTAATGATATTATTAATGTACTAGAATCTGATTATTACTCCAAGGAGCAATCTGAATCAGCCCAATTATACAAATCTGATTTATTAGCCAGTAAGATTACTTTATCTATATTAGAAGGTAAGACTATTGAAACAGTTAACGAATTGAAGGCCGAATTGAAACAAACAAACGCGGACCATCCATTAATTAAGAACGATTTGAAAATTAATGAAAAATTCAATGAAATTGTGGCTAAATATAGTGCTTGATCGATCAATCAATTTGATATTGATTCTTTTTATATATTTTATAATTTCTTTATTAACCACATTATGTAAACTCTACCAAATCCATATAATAATATAAAAACCTATTCTAATTGTTCCTTTCTTTCATATTACTTTAATAATACAAGGAACACTTACATAGCGACAGAGTATCTCTTGCACTTTTTGACACTAGTTTCACAAAACTAACTTTTTAAAAGATATACTGCATTTAGATTTCTTCTAAATACACTATTACGTTTAAGTTTACACTTATTTTATGATAATTATTATTTTCTATTTATTATTTACGTTTATATTATGACGTCTTATTAAAATAAGTCTTCGAAATCAAGACTTTCTTCGATCTTGAATGGTTTTGGCATTGGGGCATTAATATCTTTAATTTGTCTGATTGTCTTTACAAATTCAATAGTTTGTTTAGGCTTAGAATCATGAACAATTATTATACCGGACACATTTTTACTTTTACGTACAGGTTGGAAACGTGATTCTTTACCAAATGCAACATATCTCGATTGTTGTGGTAAAACACGACTCATATTTTTGATAATATATGGAGTAGATGAATATTTATTTTTGACAAATTCAGAATCTGATTTATTAGCATCTTTAGCTTCACTATCTTCACTAGTTTCCTTCTTTTCATCTACATTAGTATCCTTTGGAACTTCCTTTTCAGTTGTTTCTTCATCCTTCTTATTCTTTTTAGCTCTAGCCTTGGCCCTAGCGGTTGTAGATAAAACAGCTGCTGCAACTTTTTCAACTTCCTTACTTTCTTCTTCTTCATACATCTTTGGATAACTGAAAACATTTTCTTTGGCAAAACAATTTATATCAAATTGTGGAATTTGTAAATCATTACCACGGATAGCTATCACGGAAGTTGGTGTAAATGATAATGATAAGAAATGTGCAAATGGGAACCAATACCAGAATTGTGAAAACATAACTAAACCGATAATTGCTTTGGCATCTAGTGTTCCCATTTCTGGATTTTCTAATTGAATTGTGACATTGCGGCCACCAGCATTCATGATACCTTGAGCAATACAAGCACCGAATTTAGCTAAACCTTCTTGATGTTTGTTAGTGGCAACATTTAAGAATAATTCATTGATTTCAGAAACCTTTGGATTTAATTTCTCAGTTTGTTGAATCATAATTAAGGCTAATGCAATCATAGCTGCTTGACGTACAAAATCAACTGGATCCTTAGTTAATGGTTCCAAAACAGCAATGGCAGATTCTAAACCCTTACCAGCACAGGAAATACCTAACGCGAATGCAGTACCACAACGAACATGAGCATTATGAGATTTAGATAATAATTCAACAATTCTTGGAACAGTGGTATAGTCACGCAATAAAACAAAACCAAGTGCTGTAACAGCAGCTCTTCTCACATCATCATTAGAGTCTGAAACAGCAATATGCAATAATTTCTTAATGGCTTTGTTATCACCAGTACCAACATAAGCTAATGCAATAGTATATGCACCACCAAAACGTAACAATGGATCTTCATTATCTAACATTTTGGTAATGATATCATCAGCCAATTCTTGTTGATTATAATTTATCAAAGCTAAACCCATTGCTAAACCTCTAGTGATATTACCATGTTTAGTTTCTTGAGCGTATTGAAACATACTATTGATATATTCTTCGTTACCAGAACCCAATAATGTTAAACCTACACCTAATGCAGCAGCTTCACCAGAGTTAGCAGAATCATTATATATTATTTCACGTAATTCTTCTACAACTCCCATATCATTAGTACCCATAGCCGCTAAACCAAGACCCAAAGAAGCACCATGTAATAAAACATCTACATCCCCATCATTAGCTCTTGAACTATTTTCAACGACGTGACCTTTTAAATAATCTAAAATATCACTACCAAACCCAGCATAGATCAAACCAAGACCATAAAGTGAACCACCTTTAATATAACGAGAAGCAGCACGACTTTCTGGTAAATATGGGCCCATAACTTTCTTACCATCAACAATATTGCCTTTATTAATGACACCTAATGAAGCAGTAGCGGTAAATTTGGCCCAATTTTGAGCTTTACCTAACCAAGGTAAATTTTGTTTGATAAAACTATTGTCTGCGGTACCAACATGCATAAAACCATTAGCTACACTAACGGCGGTATGAAATAAAGAAAATTTACCATCTAATGAGCCTTTCACTTTATTTAACAATGCTAAATCTACATTTTTGTTATTTAATAAAAAGGTAGTTTGAATATCACAGGTTGGTTCACCAGTTAAAATGTGTAAAATTTTTTCATCATAATTATCTTCTTTTAATTTACTTACTAATGATGTTAATAAACCTTGAGAACCTGATGAAACCAAATCGAATGCAATTTGATAAGATAATTCGATCTTTTTAGTTTCATGCAATTTTTCAAATAATTTTATGGCAAATGTGACATCATTTAAATTAACAACGACTTTTAATACAGTGAAGAAATCAATTTCATTTAGCGTTAATAAAATATCGAATAACGATTTTAAGACATCAATTCTATAATTTGAATTGGATAAAGTGGTGCATGCCGTTGTTAACACATAATTTATTAATTTTAAAGTGTTTAATTCGTTGTCAATTTTCAAATTTTCAATTAAAACCTTTTCAACAATATCTAATCTGAAAGCTTCCAATGCAATACCTAACGCTAATTTGTATTCATTAGTCTCTACACATTTTTGTAACATTTTTTCAAAAATATTAGTTAATTTGATATTAATATCCACCTTATCACCACTTAAATATTTTTCAGTAGATAATTTAATATACATTTCAATACTTTTCGAGATAATTGTTTCCACAAATTGGCTTGTTTCTGTGATATCAAAACATTCTTCTGCGGCCAAAGCATATTTAACAGCTTCATCATATTCACCTAAATTATAATAAACTTTAGAAGCCACTAAAGCTGCCATCTTACGATCACAAAATTCAAAATCATCATATAATGCTTCAATATCGGCCAATTCGTTTGAAACTTCTGGCCAATCTTGGTCAACAATATTATTAATAGATTGTAGGGCATAAGCTTTAACGGAATCATCTTGCTCCTTTAAAAGCGCCAATAATGGTGCTGCTGTGGTCATAGACATGTTCAATTTTAATTTGTATGTATAATTCCCTGGTAAATATAAAAAAGTTTAGTTTTAAGTAAAAAGATACCTAATAATTTTCACTTTGGACTAATTAGTATTTACTAGGACAATTGTTAATTGTCTCTAATCAATAAAAAGTTATTCTTCTTTACAATTCAAATTGTTTTGCCACCGAATTGAAAAAAATGTTAAATTTTCGTCACCCGGCTGGTGCATTTCAGACCCTTCGAAAATATTTAAATCAAAATTAACCGCTGATAAATACAGTCTTTCCTTGAGACATCAATCAGTCAGACATCAAATGTAATTGTGCAAAACTTCTTAAACCAGTAATAATATTAATTAAGCTATATAGAGTACGTCTATTTGTTCGGGATATATAATAATTTTTCCTTTTGGATAGGAGGATGCAAATTTAGTAAAGTAATCTAATGGAAATCTTTGCTGGTGTATCGTTCAATTTTTCATAAATACTCCGTATATCGTTGGGATTGGCATCTGAAATATCTGTCACCATATATGAAACCTTACCTGTAGAATCAAAAATTTGCTTCTCAATGTTATGTTCATATAAAATGCTGTTTACTGTTTTCAATACGCCAGGTATGTTTTGATGAATGTAGATGATACGGACAATATTTCCTTTGTTGGATTCTGTAGATGCTAGTTTAATCTCTGGAAAATTAACTGCTCCCACGGAATTACCTTCAGTCAGATAATTAACGATATATGTTGTAATTTCTTCGCTGCTGGCCTTTTGTGCCTCTATAGTTGAGCCACCAATATGTGGTGTCAATATGACATTAGGTAGTGAAACTAATTTTGAAGTCCAACTGTTTAATCTATCATTGAAACAATTTTTACCATTTTTTATGGGTTCATTTGGATAAACATCTAATGCTACACCAGCAAGATGCCCCATTTCAAGAGATATAATTAATGATGGAATATCGATGGCATTACCAGCACTGACATTTATTAAATATGAGCCTTTTTTCATGGCCGCTAATTGTGGTGCTGACATCATATTATCGGTGTCTTTTGTTTCAGGTATGCACATACAGACGAAATCTGAGTTTTTTAATAATTTGTTTAAAGTTGGTACTTGTGTAGCGGAACCAAGAGCCATTACGGTATGGATGTCATAAAATAGTATGTGCATACCCAACGCTTCTGCTAAAACAGAAACTTGTGAACCAATGTGGCCGTACCCAATTATGCCTAAAGTTTTACTTCTAATTTCCCAACAATTATTAAAATGGTTATTCCAAATACCACAATGTAATTCCAGTGATCTATCAGATAATTGTCTTGATAATGAAAGAATATTACCAATTGCTAATTCGGCAACAGATCTTGTGTTTGAGAATGGCGAGTTGAATACAGCAACACCGATACTAGCTGCATAATCTGTATCGATGTGATTAGTACCCACTGAAAAGCAACCAATAACTAGTAATTTTCTGGCATGTTCCAACACTCTAGCTGGTAAACGAGTCTTGGGTCCCACACATAAAACGTGAACATCAGATATTTTATTAATTAGTTCTTTTTCATTTAAATATGTCGAATGTACTTCTATTTGATACCCCCGTTCTTCAAAAATTTCAATACCCGATGCACTTATATTATCTAAAATAAGACATTTAATATCATTTGAATCAAATGACTCTACAGAATTATCTTCTCTTAAACCGTTTATTCTTCTTGGTAACGCGTTCAAAAATAGATCTGTTGGTGATTGTGAAAATGCTTCATTTTCTTGCATAACATGTCTATAATGAAATGAGTCTTGTATTTCACCCATGGGTATTGCTGTCATCTTAGCTTATTATTGTTTGAATAAAATATGAATATGTGCTAAATCAATTTGACCCTGTTAATATCAAAAAAAAATATTCTGAAGACAAAGCTTTTAAATAAAACAATATATTCATCAAACGAAAAAAATGAAAACATTCAGGAAACCATCTTATTTAAATTAACGAGACTTTTCATTTACTGTCTATGAAGTTAGTTTAACTTAAATTACTGTGGCTTCAGTCACTTTAATCCACACAATTTGTTTGGTATAATCACGTGATACAGTGCCACATGAGAAAATCAACATTAATTGTGGGCTTAATAAACAATGAGCATAATGACGATGCGCTGCAATTTTGTAGTGACATTTTTTTTCTTTATTAGAGTAATGACACTAGGAGTAAACTGTACGAATTGCACCTTAATATGTTAATCATTACTTAACAGTTTTCATATTGGCAAAATAGTATCTCTTGTTGATTGGAAATATATTTACAACATATCAATTTGTTCACATTGAATATTCGTACGTTCTGAAAGTGAGGTCCACAATTGTTTCAACTGTGCTTTCAATCCAGCATTAACTAGTTGAGCAAATTCAATAGATATTTTACACCACAAAATGACCTCATCGTTTTTCATAGCAATAACCGCATTGATACCCCTGTTCCATGATAATGTGGAAATGACTTCAACATCTTGTTTGAAACTTTCAAAATTATCACTTTTCACAATATTGTGCGCATTTATACTTAGTCTTTTCAGCAAAGCAGTTGTAATTTGCTTTTCTAATGTAATGTCGAATTCGGCGTCGTTTTCTAAAAATAGTCTGCACCATTTAACCAAAATGATTTCATCTATATTTTCTTTGAACAAATTACAATTTATTATTACTAGCATCATATCCTTTTGTAAACCTTTTGGAGTTTCTTCTGTTTGAACTAATATGTCAAACAAAATCTTATAAATATCGAAAAGGTCAAACGTCTCAATTGAATTCAGTAACTCAAGTGACTGAGATTTATTTCTAGTCAATAGAATGGCTTCAAACAATATGGAGCAATAATCAATCAAACAATTTTTCAATTTTTCCTTCTCGCTAGAATGAATTTTGTGTATATATTCCTGGTTACATTTGAACGATTCAACATCTTTTAAACGTTCCAAGCCAATCAGAATTATTTGGTCCAAATATGCACTATCTTTTGTTTCATCAAATTCTCTTTTTAGTACAATCAAATTTAATATATAACTTTTTTGGATCCAATAATAATAATGAAACATTTTAGAAAACGTGAAATCATCCAAAGGAATATATTTAATCAAATCAATAGTGAATTTCGACAATTTAAGAAGATGTTCAGTAATATTATCAATGTAGCATTTCACACTAATATTATAAGCGGCGGAACAAAACCATTCAATTTCATCTAACGATATACTATCCAAATTTTCCTCAACTTCTGGTTTATCGAAAGAAAATGTTTTTTTTGATGTATATCTTTCAATTAGTTTTTTTGCTTTAGTAAAAAGACTTAAAATATCGTTGTTATAATGTGAAAAGGCGTCTTTTTCATTTTCTGACAACTTTAATATCATTTGTATCGTATATCTTGTTAAAGTTAATGCAGGAATCAAAACCTCATCAGCAGGCTTTTCTTTGTCAATTTCTTTGTCAGCCAATAGTTCAAATAAAAACTTTATTCCATCTAGTGTAATTTCTGTAAAATCCTTGCAGTATGTTAATGCAAGAATTAAAATTTCTTTAGAATTAGGTTGATCTGATGTTTGAATGTTTTTGAAGCACATCTTTAACCCGTCTTTATCTTTCTTGGAAACATAGATTTTCACCAATAAAAGTTGAGTTAGAGGGTGATTTTGATCATTCTCCGTCATCGTTTCATACTGTTTTTCAGCTTCATGAAATTTCTCCACAGTGATGTAATCAGCTATCAAGGCTCTCTTCAATTTAGCTGTGTCCATAAATGGTTCAAAAATTTTTTTCAATGAAAATTCATAAAACGAAATTGCATCATAAAACTGTTCAGCTTTGTCCAATTTTTTTGCTTTATTCCACAATAGAGTAATAATACAAGCTACAGTAGTTTTCCCAAGGGGATGAACAATTTGTTTTTCAACCATCTCAGTAAATTCTCTGGTAAAATTTATAATCTCACCATTATTCAGATCGTTAGCTTGGATAATGGTAAAAAAATTTGTTACAATAATCTTTTCAACCATTTCTTGTTCATTGTCAGGATCAATTTTATTTATAAATAGATAATTCATACAGATTATTGCCAGCTTACTATTAACATCTACTAATTCATTGATACATTCTAATATACTAGTAAAATTTGTCTTAAGTTCAACAGAGGTTATCATTGTCATAATAATTTCATTCATAAATTTTTCAATATTTTTATCCTTCTTTAGTTTACAAAATTTTATATTAATTTTGTAAGGTTCAACCTTCTTGCTGTAATTATTTTGCAGCAAATTTAAATAAAAGTCACATTCTTCGTCGTTATTCAACGTATAATATTTTTCAACCATAAAATTTGTTAAGAATCTCAATAGAGAATACTTTATATTGTTATAGTCAATATGTGTCGTTAAGTGCTGAATAGGTAAGTCTAAATATGAATAGATTTCTTTTGTAATATCAATGATTTTTCTAACTGTTGTGTCATTCAACTTAGTTTGTGTTTTCATTAGCGAAGACATACTATTGTAAGTAATACGACAGATTTCAAGTAAAAAATTAGGATCTACCAAAGTTAAGTTATTTTTGATATCTATTTTGGATAAATACATTGAAGCTGTTTCCATATCCTTGTCTCTGATAGAAGCTTGAAAATTTAAAAGATACAGTTCAAATTTATTTTTCTTGAATTCTATCATATCGTCGTTATCGCGAGTTGTTATCTGGTCTTCTAGCAGTTTTAAAATGGTATGTGCCATTTCCAAAGTTTTATTACTAATAATATTCCATTCGTTATCCTTATTCTGAGACATATCCAAATCATTGGTAAAGAAATCAGAA
The DNA here is from genome assembly GCA_003709265.2 of Grigorovia yakushimaensis. Lineage (NCBI taxonomy): Eukaryota > Fungi > Ascomycota > Saccharomycetes > Saccharomycetales > Saccharomycetaceae > Grigorovia > Grigorovia yakushimaensis. The sequence continues at coordinate 230,729 of PPOC02000520.1, read as the reverse complement.
ATTGCTTTCATGACATTCACAAAGCAAAGGAACACTCTGCACGTAGTCTTAAAATCAGCATCAATAAGATTTGAATGGATTGATAACAACATAGCAGCAAATAATTTGCTTTTACACAGAAGTAGTAAAGAATTATCTTTTATTGATTTTATTCCCTTTTGTTCCGTCTTTAATGTGATTGAGACTGCATTCCACAAATTCGAGGAACTATTTTCCAATTTCAAGATCAAATCATCATTAATAATAACCCTATCTGCATTGAAAAGTCTGTTATATTTTTCAACTATTGGCTGCATCGCTTCAATTTTGTTTGCCATTGATAAGAGCTCATCGTTTTGCAAATTCAACCAAGCGTAGATTTTTCCAGTCATCCAATTGCTAACTTCACATAGTTCATTAATTCCAGTAGTGAGCGTAGAATTGATTTCACTCATTGCTATAATAGTTTTTAACTATTTTATTCTAATTTATTTTCTGCGTTGTTTTTGAAAAGTAGAAAATAGCCGCCGAGCTTTTCGTTGCTAAGAAAAAATAGAGAGAATGCATGAGATTAAAAAATAATTCAGATGAGAAATTATAAATGCATAATGCAACTCATTTTGAGCAAAAGTAAAAATTATTACTGATGATTTTATTTAAATAATAGACATTGATTATGTTCTAACGACAAGACCTTGATTAAATCAAAAAACTCAAATACAGTAATGCATAGTTTGTGTTTTTCAAAATTCAAGGTATGCTATGTTAGATTTAAATTTGGCTTTTATTGTTTGAATTATGCTTCATTATTTAGAACTTATTAATTGTTATTTCCCCTTAAATTGCTTTCCATTACTAATGGATGTGGAAATTTCAAGACTGCGAAAATTTGTTTGTAGCCATGCAACAGACTCATTGAAGTTTAAATAAGGTTTATTTAAAAGCTCATATCGTAATAAGGTTGGTAACTTCGATCTTAAAATACTTTTGAGAATTGCATCATTATAAGTATCCAAAAAGTCACATAGATCGGCTCTAATTCGAGTAAATACTTTCAATTCATGTAAATTACTGACTTGGTATGTTAAGAAGAGTTCTATTTTACTTTGTGAATCGTCATTATGTTTATATTGTTGACAAATCATATCAGTAAAAAAGTAGCATGTTTTCTTTTGATAGTCGTCTATTTTAATGGTTTTTTTCTTAAACCATTCTAGTGCCTTTTCTTCTAAGGCAATCATAATTAACTCAGTCAAAAGCTTAGCATTAAAATTCTTGGGACATAATATCTTTTCTACATTAGCCGCCCAAGTATACGTTACTATTTTGTTATAGCCAATTCCATTTAATTTTGGACAACTTTCCAACATAGTTATTAACTCCTCATCTACTTCACTTTCTATAGATAAGTTATCTAAACATTCAGTTTTGAATGTATGTAGTAAAGATGTTTCAATTTTCATGTTTGTTATATTTTTCGGGTCTAAGTCAACTTTTGTATTCGAAACAGAGATCTCATTACCACTGTCCGTATAAACACCAACTTCATTAGAAATTTCAGTGTTGGGCATTAGATTTTGCTCTTTTTTGTTTAAACCACTATTAAATTTATCAAAAGACTTAAAGTAAAAAAATAAGAAAATATCTGACCGAAAATTACAAATTCATTTTCGATGTCTGCAGTACCATCTTTGTAGGTTACATCCATGTCCCCTTTAGTTTCATCCAGAACCAATTTTTTACCATTTGGTTCTACAACTGAATTATTTTTGGTGTCAATAATCAATCTATTGCCAGCCGATTTTGGGTAATTGTTTGTATCAAGCTGAATTGTCTTAGTTCCTTTTCTTTGTACGATAGAACTTTTCTTTGTATCGATGAGTAATCGATTACCATAAGATTTCAAAAATGGAGTAGTTTTCTCTTCAAAATGCATTGGTGTTTTTGTTGAATCTTTGGAAACATCTGAAACTATACCAGGTTTTTTTTGCTTCATTATCTGTTGCAAAGGCTTCGAATACAAAATTTTTCATAGACGGTGGAACTATATCAGCTTTATCACTATCTGCTATTGAAGTAAATTTTGATTCTTTATCAAAGCTTACTCCTGAGTTGACTAACTTGAAATCTTTAGCCATGGAGGAAGTGTTGTTAAAGCTATTACTTGAAATGAAAATATTAATATTTTTATCATCAGCCATGGAATCAATATTGTTATTTGTATCTTTTATGTTATTGTTATTCGTATCTTTTGCGTTATTGTTCACGTAAGCAATATCTATGCTATTTTTCAGTTCTGCATCTTGGTTATTATTGATGTTGTTATTGGAAAAAACATTACGCTGGATGCTTGCAATATTATCAATGTTACTATAATCCGAAGTAACGATGGAACCTTCGGAAGAGTTAGTTTTTTTAATATTAGTATTAACGAAAGCATTACTGAAATGAATTGATGTAGCAGTATTGGTCAACTGCATAGAATTTCCTTGTTAATGAACATTTAGATGTGAACCGTTTTCAAAATTTTCACGATCCGCTTTAGGACCTGTTGGTAACATTTATTCCTTTGTTGGTAATGTGGTGATTCTGATTGTCGTAATTATTAAAGTAATCATAATAATATTAAATATACTTTAGTATATATTCTTATTTATAATAAATTTATGTTATTCTGAAATGTATTGATTTTGGTGGCATTACTATTGGAGGTATTGTTTACCAACATCAGTAAACAATGAATTATCATCGCTTTTATCGTTAAAATTATTATCGTTTGGCGGTATTATTACCTCCATCATTGAAAAAAATTCTTCCTGTGATAATAAGTCATTTTTTTCACTTTTTAAATGAGCGTTTGTCTTTTCTTTATTTTCTGTTTGATTATCAAGGTCGCTAGTAATCTTGTTATTCTTGTTATTATCATTTATAAGCAAATTGCTGTCATTACTGTCAGCGGAATTGGCTATCAATTTAACTGAATTTGAGATAATTTCTAAATTATTACTGTTTTGAGATGAGTACTACTAATAGTATTATTGTAATTACCTTATGTGGTCATTAAATTACCTTTGTTATTGAGCGAATCACATATAAAATTTCTCAAAGAAATTCGGAGGTGATGACAATTGTAAACCGCTGAAAAATCAGACAATGTTGAGAGCTAAAAAAAACTATGCACAAAAATATCGATATTATGCAAAAAAATTACGTTAGTATCAAAATTGAAAAATAAATATATACGTTATATTGCTTTTTTAATCAGATGTTACCTTTATGAAACAATCTTGCTGTTTAGTAGATAAGCTTAAAAAAAATTGAACTTATTGTTTTTTTAAAAAAAAACAATTGCGGTAATAAAAGACATATATATTCTTTTTCTGAAGTTGGAATTTTTTTTGCTTTGCTGTTACAATTAAAGACAATAATTAATAAGTGTTATTTGAAAGAATAAATACATATCAATATATTGTTATGTATGATTAAACACTAAATTTCGAATGAAAATAAAATTGAAATATCGAAACTATGTTGGTAGAAATATAATATTGCCTATGAGAAGAATGATAATAACCACAAAAATATAAAATTACAATATTATGAACTATAATATAGTAAAATGGACGCTAATATAAACGATAAACTGCAGAGTAAAAAGGTAAAATCTTTCTCCCAAAGAAAAAAAAACTTATGAAAAGTGTTAATTTATTTCTCTTTATCATTTTCATTTTTTTAATGGATTACTGATATTGAATATTATAATAATGTACAAAAATAAAGAATGAACTTGACAAAATTGAAAATGAAGTTTGAAAACTGGATTTAACTATCATTAAAATTATTGTTTATCTTTAATTGGCTACTAGAAAAATGCCTTAAACTTGATATATACGAAAAATCATCACCTACTGTACTCGCAGTGGATTCTAGTTCAGTTGGTATTGAAGTATGTAATAATTGCAAGCTATTATAGTTATTAAAATTATTATGATTTGCACCACTATTATTATGAATATTATTATGAATATTATTATGAATATTACTGTTGCTATAGTTATCAATCTTATTGGATGAGTCTTCTAAAATATTATCAATTGAAATAGTATTTAAAGCTTTTAAATCATGTGAAGATGAATCAATAGAGAAATTTAAAGAATTATTATTATTGTTTAAATTATTGTGGCTATTTAATCTATCAAAATTTAGCAACTTCATTTTATCTTTCAAAGTCATTGGTGGAGAATTTGGATAATCAGGATAAATTGATGAATTTGAAAAATCTGTGTTAACCATAATGTTGTTGGTGTTAATATTATTATTATTATAACTAGATGTATTTACAGAAGTCGTACTAGTTGTTAAATAAAACTGATTTTCCAAATTATTTGTATTGAAATGAATTCTTGATGAATTTTTTGATGGCATGTTTGTATTAGTATTTGTTGATGTCGTTGTGGAGATATTATCTAAATTTATGAGATGCTTTTTATGTTTGATTATATTATTCAAGTTATTTAAAGTGTTTAAGCTATTCAAATTGCTATCGTCTATATTTGTAGTTGCAGTAGGGGTTGTCGATATTGCAACAGTTGCGGAAGCAGCTACTGTAGGATAAATATTAGAATTAACACTAATGTTGTTATTGTTATTGTTATTGTTAGCATTATTATTGTTATTAATGTTATTATTTATCAATATATTAGAATTGGTAAATGAAAAGCCGGAATTGAATGAACATCTTGATAGTGAACGAGAAGATGCTAAATCTGAAGGATCAATGTCTAATGAATTCTTGATATTTAAATTATCATTAATAAAATTATTTAATGATAAATTTGACGTACAATCTCGTGAGGATGATATCGATTCGGTCATTTTATTTTTCTTCTTTTCAAAATAATAGTTTTGGTTTCAAAATCCTCTGTTAGCTGAACAATTTAATTCAAAAATGATCTAGTGTTATCTGTTAAAAAATGATGAGATAAATTATAGTTTTATTTACGAAATTCAGTTGCTTTTAACTGTAATTGATGAAAATCCTTTTTTTTTTATTTAAATGGTTGGGCGAGTAACTATATATGTGACAAGTACAGAGAGAGTGATGACTAAAAATCAGAAAATGAAAAAAAAAAACTAAGAAAATCCAAAATGGAAAATTAATTGCCAACAGCATTATTACCCCTTACATTCTGCCAAATTTTAATTATTGCAAATTAAAATTTCAAATTTCAAATTACGAAAATGAAGAATGTAGATTTCTGATGCAGTGAAAAAGCAACAGTTCGTTTTCAACTGTGGAGAATGTATGTCTTCACAAATGCGGCTGATATCGAAAAGGCAAAATTAAACCAAGTGTGAAAAAAATGGAATGGAGTGTGTGAGCCATGTGAGAAAAGTTCAGATTCCACGGAGTTCAAAAACACACGTGCAATTTTTGTTTGACATTATTTTGATTTATTACTGTCACCTGATCAAAAAATGTGAATTCATTTTTTTTTTTTAACTTCGGCGGCTAATTTTTCTTTTGTTTTTTAGCGTACTCACAAAATAATGACTTTTTTTTATTAAGTTTTACTTGTTTTAATTCTTATATTCTTAAACAAGTTCTATTACTGCTTTTTATTTCCTTGTTTCTTTCTTCAAAAAATTAAAAGGTTTCTTTCATAATATCATAACACATCATTATGTCTACAAATCAATTACATAAAGCTAAACAGAAAACAGCAAAAACAAATACTTCCACAACAACAAATGTGTCAACTCATAACACAACCGAAATTACTTCCGAGCAATCGCAAAGATTAATCCAAACTATGTTAACAATGTCCTTTGGATGTTTAGCATTTCTTAGAGGTTTGTTTCCTGATGAATATTTTTTGGATCAAAGATTTGTACCAGAAAAGATAAATAAAAATTATAATAAAAATGAAAATTCAAATAATAACAACAACAAAGATAACAATAATTCAATTAAAATTAAAACTTTGGTTAGAGGTAAAAACAAAGAAGTTGATTTATTATTAGACTGGTTAGAAAAATCAGTTTTTCAAACAATTAAATTAAAATACTTGAAATGTCTAATTTTAGATATTTTTCTTGACAAAAACAAACCAAATGAATTATTGGAAAATTACATTTTTAAATTTGATTATTTAGATAATGATATGATTCAGCTTTCTATTGATTCAAAGAATGATAATAATAAGAGTTATAAAGAAAATTTAAATTTAAATTTAAATACAAATAATAAAAACAAAAACTCCCTTTTAAATTCAAGAAAAATGGTTCAACAGTTAATGCGAAGATTTATAATTATTACACAGTCTTTAGAGCCATTACCCAGTAAGAAATTTTTAAACATGAGACTAGTTTTCAATGATAATGCTGCAACGGATTATCAACCAAACTTATTTAAAGATGCTTCTTTAAAAGAAAGACCAAAAATTAAAATACCAATTTTAAATAATAACCCAAATGACGTAGATGACATCAAAGATGATTTAGATAAATTAACTAGGGTGGGTACGTTAAATACAAATTATCATAAATTAAATTTTAATATATTTTCCACCTTAGATAGTAATTTTGTTAAAGGTTCGCCAACCGATTCAAATGACGAAAATAATTCTGACCAGAATGATATCGTCATGGAAGACGAGGACTTGCAATATGATGTTATAGATCCATTGGAACAAATTTTGAAAGATGAAGAGCAGTTTATACAAAAAAAACAAAAAATTGAACAGGATGCTGATATCGGAACATTAAAGAGTACAGAAAATTGCTCTAAGAACTCTCAAATTAACAATAAATTTGTTAGCCAAACAACAAATTTACTTGGGGGATATTTGAACTCTCATACAAGTATTTTACCGACTCAAATCGTTACTTCACACAAAGATGTTGACGTATATGAAAAGAATTCAAAACTAGATCATGTTTCAAAAACTAATTCGGTTTCGTTTAGTCAAGATATTGCTTTGGATACTCAGGATAAGTTATTAATGGAAAGTCAATCAAACGTTGATCAATTACATCAAGAATATTTATTATCTTGTGAATGTAATTGTTTTGTAAGTACGGAAAATAATAACTTTATTACATTTTGCAAAAAATGCGATAGATGTTTACATAAATTATGTTATGGAAACACTAAAACTAGAATTATTTGTTTTAGTTGTTTATACAGTAGAAATAATCTAAAAGATATTATTAACAGCGAAAGCTGGAAATTACTATTTATGGTTAGAAAATGCTATAGACAAATTTTAAGATTAAGATGCGTTTTGCCAAACCCAATAAGCAAACTTTATAAAACCATTTTTGCTCAAGAAGAACAAATCGAATCGAATTTAAATTTATTTACGATAGCTATATCATTATTATTTCACGATGAAACTTTCTTAGTTGTCCCAGAAAGTAGTAATACGAACAGAAAAATATTTATAGATCTACCTAACATTGTAACTTTAGACAATATTGAGTTATCACCAAACCAATATCATTTTATAAAATTTAATAAGAAAAGTAAGAATGGACATTCCTGTTATTTAACTGATGTGCCTACAAATAGGAAACAAATAGATTGTTGGTTAAAAGAAATTGACTCCATGGTGAAGTCATTTGCTAATTCATTGCCATCATCAGTTAACTTAGAATGTTTAGCGATTAATGATCACGACAACATCACGGATAACACTACCATAAATAATCTTGACGAAAATGGAAACAATTCTATTTATAATGATACTGATACTCAGATGATGACAATTGCTCAGAAGAGGAAAAATTTAGATTTAGACGATTATTTAAAGATTGATGACAGTTCAATTGCTAACGATACATTAAATGGTACCGATAATAAATCTGAATATGAAAATCCAGTTAAAATACGTAAGATTAGTGTGTCGAAGAAAACTTTGTTGAGTAATTGGTAAAATGATTAATGAAATAATTTGCACAGTTATCAGTTTCCAAAAAGAAAAAAAGTTAAGTTAGAAACATAAAACAGTAATCATGGTTTATTTACGCAAAATGCTGAAGAATACTGATGATAAGCTTTCCTTTTACAAAATTTTGCGATTTTCATTTTTATCTTATTCGCTATCAAATTTTTAAAGATGTGACAATGCATTTTACTTTTGCATATTAATTTCATAGTTTCAATACCATTTTTATTGTTTTTTAAATAAATATATAAATATTCTAATCACTCAATAAAATATTTATTTCATCCATATCAGAATTGGAACTGCTTTGTAAAGAATCTAATTTACTGCAATTTCTAGTATTATCACTTAACTTTGATTTATCATATCTTTTTTCAGATTCTGATTTTTCATTAGCAATTATTTCGTTTTGTATTGAGTTCTTAATAGCAAAATTTTCATTTTTATGTAACTTTAACAGCTCGTCAATTTTTAATTCATTTTTCTTTAATTTGAGTATTATATTCTTTATTAAATTAGGTTTAATTTTCAAGAGAGTATTTTGATCTTTCTCTAGTTCAAGATCTAATCTATTAGGCATAATGTTTTGCAGAATATCGTCTTTAATTATATCAGCCGCAATACCGGAAATTTGCGATAAATACTCAATAGTGATAGTATTAGAAATGTTGATATAAAAATTCCAAATCTTTATTCTTAATATTTGCTGAATATTGTCTAAATAAGGACCTATTAATAAACTTAGTTTACAGATAGGAGCAAACTTATCTTTCCAAATTTTTAGCATACTTTTAAAATTACCTGACAAGACTGATACAATAATTTCTTCAGATGGTGTAAACTGAGCCAAAATTTCACCAAAGCTATCTATCTCAGTGATATCAATATACTGATCAAATGAAATTACAAATAATAGTATGATATTGATCATTAAAACAATTTCATCCTTTTCAATCAAAACATCGATACCAATAAACGTATCATCAATTAATATAAATCTATCCCTATGATAATATTTAAAGAAAAGCTTATAAGCATTGATTAGATTCCCTTGCAAGAATTGTGAGATAACCAAGATCAACTTAATCCTTCTAATTGAATTTTTCTCTTCTATAAGTAATTCGCCATTAGTGGTATTGCCATACACTTGATTACTATCATCGTCACTATCATGTACTGCATATTGCAAACTATCGATCTTGTTCAAATCGTTAGTTAATAGTAATAAATTAATTCTCAATTCCAAGTTTCTGTAGTACTCATTCTTATTTTGAGCTTTCTTTTCCAAATAATTTATTGCATAAGTGAAATCTCTAGAAACAATCCATTTCAATAATTTTTCTTTACAATGTGGTTCTTTCGGGAGTACTACTGGGCAGCTTCTTTCTTTTGAACATGAAAATGGAAGGTAGTTTGGGCTAGCAACTGTATTATATTCTCCAATATGACTTTGGAAAACTGTCTTGTAGGGGCAATATTCTAATAGATTGTAGTTGTTTAATAAATGTAATACTTGAGTTATAGACTCTAACTGTTGTTGATGGTTGTATAAATCATTCTGTAACCAATACGCAGTTCTTTCAATTTGGAAAATGCTTGTCATTTGGAAAAGAACACCAATTGTGGAAACGAAACTTTAAGTAAACAACGTAAAACTAAATATGTTAAAATTTATTTTAAATCAAGTTACATTTTATATACAGGATGCGTAACAATCATTAAAATGATTGAAAGAATGAAATAAATAAATTATTTACTATCGATGAGGTTAATTTATAGAACTATTATATTCATTCAAAAAATGTTTTCATTTTCTTTAACCAACTGATGTATTCATTGTTTTCTTTAAATTCAGAATAAACGCTAATAAATGTTGCTAATTCTTCATTAATACCTCTTGATTCCAAGTAAAGTTCTAAACTTTCTTGTAATTCCTCGTCCAAATTAGAGAATGGTGGACCCTTGTATTGCAATTCTCTCTTAAATTGTGTATCAGCAGAATCACTTAACAGTTCATCAATTGATTTGAAAGATGTTACATTCTCTATGAAAAATGAACGATCTTCTAAATTCATTAATAATTCAAATGAAAGAGCACCATTACCGTTTGTGTTACTACTATCACCAGTAATGTTTACATTTTTGGAAATTATGACGTTGACATTTGCAAAATTGTCTTCACCATGACCAAAACGATCCAAACCATCCATAATTTCAGCTTGTTCGTTAAACTCGGGATCCAATTCATTATTTTGATCAATCTCATTCTCATCTTCCTTACCTCTCATATTTTCTTCAATTTCATTCTTATCATATGGCAAATTAGCCACTTGAGAAACATCAAAAAAGACACTAACAATTTCACCATCATCTCTGGTCCTTCTAATCTGAGCTTCATTTCTACCTGGTGTCTCTAGTACCTTGAAATGATATTTATCCAAATATTCTTTGAACAATTTAGGCAACTCTTCATTTAGAGCTTCATTCTCTAAATTAAGTTCATTCTTTAAAATATCATTGACAGCTTGTGTTTGTTGATTAAATTTGACATGAGAGGTGGAAAAAGTTCTACGGGTTTTACTTATCTTATTATTAATATTATGAACAGAAGCAATTGTAGTATTATTAGCATTATTAGTTAATTTGTTAAATGTGGGGGGTACTGTTGCACTAGATAGCAACGATAAATTATTACTTAAATTAAATCTTTTGAATGAATCTGTTAATAATGGTTGTCTAGACTTGAGTAAAAAGTTAGTTCTTAGGGCTACACGACCTAATGAACTGGAAAACATTATCAATCAAGCTTATCAAATCGTTGTTGTTTTTGTTCACTTAATAATCAGATAAATAACTTTAATTTGATTTAATTTAATTTAATTTACAATTTGAAAACGAAGAATTCGATTGACAGCTTTTTGTAGTGTAAAGAATAGAATAGCTAAAATATATATAGATGAATAGTTTGACACAATGTGAGATACTGTACCAAAAGAAAAGAATTAATTTTTAATATGATTTTTAATGAACTAATTTATATAATGCAATATAAAATAATATAATGTAATATAATTAAAAATGAAATGAAACATACAATAATGTTAAAATTGTAAATTGAATGTTCAGTACATTATGATTAATTATAAAAAGAAGTAAAGATAAGATTTAAATTTGAATAAAAATATATTATAAATGATATGATACAATATATTATAATCAAATTTAATCAGCATTACGACGAGCAACTTTCTTAGCTCTTCTCTTACCAGTACCGAAAACTTTCTTGTCTCTGTTCTTCTTTTGTTTTCTTTGTTGTCTAGAAGCCTTTTCAACCTTTTCAGCTAAACCGTATCTAACTAATCTGTAGGTTGGTTCGAATTTCTTAGCATCAGCAACAGAATTGTAAACTAAACCAAAACCAACAGATTTGGAACCACCATATTGAGTTCTGAAACCAAAGACTGATACGGCATCCTTTTCAGCTTTGTAGACTTCAGCAATTTTTTCACGTAATTCATCCTTGGAAACATTAGCTCTGTTTGGATGTAAAACATCAACAACGAATTGCTTTCTGGCTAATAATGGGTTAGAAATAACTTTCCTAGTACGGATAGTGACAGCGTCAGACTAAATTTAAATAGAAAAAAAACCATTTGTTGCTAGTAATTGCAACAAACGTAACAATACTGTTAGTAAACGGTATTCAATATAACTTATAGATATATTGACTCTTTTGTATTACACTGAGGTTTACAGTCTGTAATCTTGTGATCATCACAGATTATATACTTCACTGTAATTTGTTCACTTAGCGAAACTGGATCCATTTTAAACACAACAAATTCCTAATCGCCATGTATAGCTTCATTTGCACTAAACTATACGTTCACCCCACGTAATACAACTTATCACACACTTCATACATACCATTTTGCTTGTTGGTTTGGTAGAAATGCAATTTTTTCGTTTTCAACGCCAACGGCGAGTCATCGCAACTTTCAACAAAAAATGTTTGGGTTTACAGTCACAACAAACAAACTGCAAATTAACGTCACAAATTGCACTGCACAAGCTCTCGTGTCAACTGTTCTTATACTTATACAGATCGATATACATATATATATATATATAACAAGTAGTTAGTTTTCTAAGAACGCAAAATTTCCCCATCCTCAAAAGTAAGTCTGTAAAGTGTTCTCACGAGTGCGAGTTTCTATAATTTGAAAGTCTTTCACGCCTGGAAAAACGTATGAAAGCGATAATACTGAATATCTCTATTTCACTATAATCAACATAACGGTTTTAACTCAATATTTCATTACATCCTTTCTCTTGCAAAATGACACATTGCATTACGTTTTGACTAAGATACACCATCTGAGGGCGGATGCCAAATACCTTCTGGCCATTCCAATAAAGCTGCATGCGTGTAATCACCATGTAGTTTACGTGGTGTTTCAATATTAGCTCGTGCAATACGCAAGTATAATGGTACCGTCCCATTGACTGATAATGAATCTTGAATCATTTTGTTCAACAATTGGTTTTCTTGTACAAGAATATCAAGAGCAATGGTTTGATTTTCACCCACGTAAACTTCGAAATCGTTTAAAAGTAAGCTAACACCATCTAAAGTTTGGTTTAGTTGACTAGAAATATTCCCTGTTTCTAACTCAGTCAAGTTTAATTGCCAATTTAATTTATGAGGAATTTTAGGATCAAATTTGAACATTGGTGGTGGCATTGAAACTCCAGCCTCACCTCTCAACAAAGCAAAATCTGTTTCAACAATTGAAGCAAAATCCCAACGTGACACACCAGATAATATTAACCCAATTAGTATACCTTGGAATAAATATGCTGATAAATTTCTTGTTGCACAGCCAGGTACCAAAATCGCACCTAAAATATAATGATGTATTCTTAGATTTAACCCAGGAATTTGAGATAACAAAATAAGACCTAAGATAAATGATATATAGATCTTGAAAAATTTTCTAAATCTACCTGATTTCCATAGTGAATAGGCTTGTATGATTGCACAAATCAAAATTGTTATTATTATACAACCTACTGCAGTGGCAGCTCCCTTTTGTTCTTTCAAATCCTTCGGAGTTAATCTATCTACTGGCAACCTATCAAATGTTATATTGTTCATAACACCAAGCCAAAACATTGGATACCAAATTGCAATTTTCAGTAATGGTGATGCCCCTACATCTTCTAATGTACGTTTGATTGAACTTTTCCATTCAACATATAACACAAAACATAAGGGTAATAATCTTTGAAAACCTAAACTTATCAATTCGTAAACACTAGAAGTATCATGAGGATCAACAAGTAAAGGTGGATCTAATGCTAAGAGCAACGTCCAATATCCTACAATAGTAATAATCCAATAACCAATAATGCTCTCATATAAATAAAATATTGGTAACCCGAAAAGAACATTAATTGTAACCAAAGGTGCACGAGGATCGATACAACCAGTTGCAATCCCATCAAAATATGATTTAAAGGCATATGAACTTGGGAAAAAAGAATCGAATGCTACTGAAAACTGTGTATTATACTTACCTTCTCTACTTGGGAAATTTATCTGTGGACCTTTCATACTAACTTTAGCACATCCACCAAATACGGGCGATACAACATCTGCATGAACTGCGGAACCACAAACAAATGAATCTGATCTATATGGGTATGAAAGTTCATCATCAGCTTCACCAGTTTGTTTACTTCCTCCACCAATTTCATAACCTCTATATTTCACTTTAGTGTCACCAACTTCAATGGCAGAATATGTCCAACCACCACGATCACATAACGCCGGGCATCTAATATAATAATCTTTGTCCGCAAAGGGCAAACAATGAGCAGCGTTTAATCCACAAGCGCCGTTTTTACCTTCCCAATTTAGGTAGGAATTGCAATCGTATGTAATAATGGGAATTTTCTCAGAACTATCATTAGCATAGAAAAACGGTTTACGGTAAAGGTAGCTGTAAAGTAAAATATAATTTATACCAAACCAAAGGGAACAGTATATTACTAAAAACGTTATTCTAATACGTTTCCTTGGGTATCTTTCTTTAAATAAATGCGGTATTTCATCTAATTTGCGTGACCAATTGAATGTTTTTTGAAAGGTAGGTGGCTCATCACTGGGCTGCCTTGGGCCATACCAAAGTCTGTAGAAAAATCTTGTCAATATACTAGAATCTTCATAAAGCTGCCATTCTTCCTTAGGAGCGGATATATTAGTATCAATGACAGTTTCATTATAGGTATTATTGTGAGAATGGTTATCTTGAAGACTATTGTCACTTTCTAACTGGGTAATGTTATCATTAATCGTGAAGTCTTGTAACTCCAGCGACTCATTTTGCTTACTTACACCTTCAACGTGTGTAGTTTCCATATCAAATCACAGACTATAGCGGTTTTATGGATTCTATTATTAGTAGTGATTATCTTCACATGGGTAAATGTTGTTTTAAAATTAAGTTAAAAAAATAATATAATCATCAAAAATTTCAAATTGTTACCAAAAGAATTAAGATTTTGACAGTAGTGTTCAGTTAAAGAATGAGCACTTCAGAAGTCATTTTACGCAGGAGTATAATATTCATAATTAAATCGAAGGAATTTTATAAAGTGTTTAAAATCATATATATGTTACATAAAATAATAGTCATGGAACTTAAGCTTGAAGGGCTACTGGTTCTTCAACAACAGTTGGTTCAGCAGCAGAATCGATTGATTTGTTGGTAATTTGTTCATTTGGTGTCACAAGTTGTTGATCTTCTAACGAAAGTTTAGAGACTTCGGTTTCAATTGCTGGCAATTGAATTTTATCGTTTTTACCTTCAGCAAATCTATAAGTTTGGGGACTATATGTTGGACGGTTTAATTTAGACATATCACCAACTCTCTTCATAGCTTCATCAGCAACCTTTTGATCAACAGTGAATTGAATAGCAGCGGAAGCAGCTTGGGTTCTTAAGTAATACATACCAGTCTTTAAACCCTTTTTCCAACCATAGAAATGCATAGAAGTAATCTTACCCAAAGTTGGTGCTCTTAAGAATAAATTCAAAGAATGAGATTGATCAATATAAATGGAACGATCAGCGGCCATCTCAATAATCTTCTTTTGAGAAATTTCCCAAACTGTTTTATATAGATCCTTTAACTCTTGTGGAACGTTTAATTCTTGAATGGAACCATTAGCTGTGATTAAATGTTGCTTCATAGATTCATCCCAAATACCTAAATCAACTAAATCACGTAATAAGTATGGATTAACAACTTGGAATTCACCTGATAAAACACGACGTTGATACATATTAGAGGTAACTGGTTCAAAACATTCATTGAAACCCATAATTTGTGAGGTCGAAGCGGTTGGCATTGGTGCCATTGTTAATGAATTTCTTAAACCATGCTTTAAAATTTTTGCTCTCAAAGTATCCCAATCCCACATACCAAATGGTTTGGCATTCCACATATCCATTTGTAAAATATTTTGAGAAGCTGGACAACCTTCCCAAGATTGATATGGGCCATCCTTAATGGCTAGTTCCATAGATGCTTCTAAAGAAGCATGGTAGATAGTTTCAAAAATTTGTTTATTTAAATCTTTAGCTTCTAAAGATTCAAATGGTAAACGTAATAACATATAAGCATCAGCTAGACCTTGAACACCCAATGCAATTGGTCTATGTCTCATATTAGAATTTCTAGCTTCTGGGACAGGATAGTAATTGTTGTCAATAACTCTGTTCAAGTTATGTGTGATAACTTTAGTGATTTCATGTAATTTCTCAAAATTGTAAGTAGAAGTTTTACCGTCTGTAGAAGTTTCAATGAAAGTTGGAAGACAAATGGAAGCTAAATTACACACTGCAGTTTCTTCAGCGTTAGAGTACTCGACGATCTCACAACATAAATTGGAAGATTTAATAGTACCTAAATTTCTTTGATTACTCTTTTCATTACAAGCATCCTTATAAATCATAAATGGAGTACCTGTTTCAGTTTGTGCTTCTAAAATAGAGTACCATAATTTTTGAGCTTTGATAGTTTCACCACGGCCTTCTCTTTCGTAACGTTCATATAATTCAACAAATTCATCACCATAAACATCATCTAAACCTGGAGCAGCAGATGGAGAAAACAAAGTCCAATTACCATTTTCTTCAACACGCTTCATGAATAAATCTGGGATCCATAAGGCAGGGAATAAATCTCTAGCTCTGATTTCTTCTTTACCATGATTTTTTCTAATATCAATAAAATCAAAAATATCAGCGTGCCATGGTTCTAAATAAATAGCAAAAGCACCTGGTCTTTTGTTACCACCTTGATCCACATAACGAGAAGTATTGTTGAAAACACGAATCATTGGAATTAAACCATTTGAAGTACCATTAGTACCAGCAATATAAGAACCAGTTGAACGAATGTTATGAGCATGAAGACCAATACCACCAGCAGTTTTTGAAATCATAGCACATTCTTTCAATGTGTCGAAAATACCTTCAATAGAATCATCTTTCATGGCAACTAAGAAACATGATGACATTTGTGGTCTTGGCGTACCAGCGTTGAAAAGAGTTGGAGAAGCGTGTGTGAAGTATCTTAAAGACATTAAATTATAAGTTTTAATAACAGAATCAAGATCATCTAAGTGAATACCTAAAGCAACTCTCATAATTAAATGCTGTGGTCTTTCTGCAACTTTACCATTTAATCTTAATAAATAAGATCTTTCTAAAGTTCTGAAACCAAAATAATTATAGGCGTAATCTCTATCGTAAACAATAGTTGAATTTAACAAATCTTTATTAGCCATAACAATATCATAAACCCTTTTGGAATACATTGGCGCATGTTTTCCAGTGGCTGGATTCACAAAATGATATAAATCGCTGACCACTTGTGAAAATAATTTTGTAGTTTCTTTGTGTAAATTGGAAATGGCTAATCTAGCAGCTAAAGTACCATAATCTGGATGAACTGTAGTCATATAAGCAGCAGTTTCAGCAGCTAAGTTATCTAATTCAACTGTAGTAACACCTTCGTAGATACCATTGATAATTCTTTGAGTAACTTTAACAGCATCAACTGTATCTGATAAACCGTAACATAAACGGGTAATTCTTGAAGTAATTTTGTCAAATCTTACTGGTTCTTTACGACCATCTCTCTTAATGACGAACATTTTTGTATTGTATTTATGTTAAGACTATGAAATTCTTTGTGTCTGCTGTTTTTGAAATTGAAAAGGAAGAAAATAAAAATCATTACTCTAGAAATATCTAGTTTATATATGTCAAGTATGAACCATATCAATACTCCCAAACTCGTCAATTTGGGAACGCATCAACATTACGATACTTATTATCATTGAAAAAGTGTTGCCATAGTACTGACGCGTTGCTAGGGTAATTTTCTGAAAAAAGAAAAAATCCGAAATCGGTTGCTACGACAAAATACTTTAGCTGTTGCCATGACACCGGTTTTGCAGTAATAAGCGGCGGAAATATAAAATAAATAACGCAAAACTGAAAAATTTCCTGATCTGGGAATTTTTAATTCAAGTTTAACGGTTTCATGTCTCTCTACCAGCCATTTTGGTTTTGTTAGGTTTGAGAAAAAGAAAAGTTTCTAAAATCTGACCATTTTGTATGAAATTGTTATTGTAATCCAAACTGATTCTAGTTTCAGCTAAAGATTCACAACTTTTTACGCGTTTCTCATTTATCTTATTATTTTAATCCACGTCAATACGAATATAATCTTCAAATTACGCGTCACTTTGTTTAGATGTATTCTCAATTTGGAGAATAAATTCTCAATTGGGTGAGCTATTCATTAGATGCCAAAACTTTTTCAAATACTCTTCATTAGCATCACATTTTTGCTTCAATATCTTATCACTCGTATTTTGCAATATACTTTCAATCATTTGATTATTTTGCACCCATCTGTCTAACCTTTTCCAGTCATTATAACGCAATTCTTGTTTTTCTAATGCGTCCCTTCCAGAATATGGGTCAAGTCGAAGATTAATATCTTCACTTTTATTCAAATTAAGCTCTGAACTAATCGTCTTATCCAGTTCACTTTTCAATTGCTTGCTTTGTTCCTCACAAAAATTTATAACTTTGTTTCGAACCTCCCAATTTGGATACAATTCTCTTCGAACAAAACTATTACACGAATCTATTTTTTCACTATTTGTTGAACCTTTCTTGATATAGTTATTTAGTCTCTGTTTGATAATGTCGTCGCTGGAGTGTCTGAGAAAAGTTAAAAACGAATCGACTAACGTGCTATCAATGCATCTTTTTCTGTTCATGGTTATCTCAGAAACCATTTTATCTCTGGTAGAAAAGTGCAAATTGATGTCTTCCGCATTATCCAGTGATCCAATTGGTGCACAAACCACCAAATCTTTAGAGCTGCCCATCTTTTGTATTGTTATCTTCTTATTGATATATTTAAGCTCCAAAACTTTTTTTTTTTCGTTTTACAACTTTTTCAATATGTAATGATTTATTTTTTTATGTTACATGAAATATATAGTTTAAACTTTAGTACTTAGAAACCAAATGAGCCTTTTACAATATCCTTACCAGTTTCTTCCATCATGTCATTCATACCCTCACCAGCTGCAGTGGCGTAATCGTTAATTTGTGTTTCTAATGAATCCCATTGTGTTTCTACAGCACGTGTAATTCCTCTAACCATACCATACCCGCTACTATTTCTTTGTGTGCTTCTAACGGGCTTCTTATAATGCAAACTGGGATCCATGCTATCTTTATTCTCAATTTTCTCTAAAGTTAAAGTATGGTTAGCAATCTCACTTTCCTTGTATTTTGATGCTGGTCTTCTGGGTCCTCCTAGTAATTCATCCAGTTGCACAGCAGTACAATAAACTGTACCACGAGCCCATTGTAAAGAATTAACCTGTGGTCTATAAGGGATGTTTCTAGTGGGATTAAATAATGTGTCCGCATTCAATCTTGGATTTACTTGTTGATCAACAAGAGTTGATATTATAACAGATAGATAGTTCTCCATTCTGACAAAAATATCACCATTTTTCATTACAGCAGATTGTGTTACATATTTAGAATGAACTGGCATTGGGGAATGTAAAGACTTAGTTTCTTTCAAGTCATCAGATGTAAGCACTTTGATATCGCCATTAATCATAAATGTAGTAATATATGACTTAACTTTACGTTCACCTTTAGAGTTGATATATGTACCATATGATAGGCCTGATGACGCAATTGGGTACTTGAATGATTTGCTAGAATCTCTAGATATACCAATATTATACGATTTTATTTCACGTGAACCTGTTATAATTACTTTGCCAGGTATACATGTCCCTTTCATTAAATCTTGCATCTTAGCGACAGTAGCATCGCAACTACCTCCAGTTTCTGTGTGAACTGTAGTTATATTAGTTATTGGTCCATTATCCACAGCGCGAATCACTTCAATACGTTCTAAACGGAATCTACCACCAGTATCAGGTAAAATTTTATTTGTTATCATTTCACCTGAATCTGTACCACAGAACATCAGTATACTTGAATAATTTTCTTTACCATATCTCATAATTGCAAAATCGATGCACGTTAAATGACTGCTCTTATTACCGGTTATATTGACCACATTGTCTTTATAAATAATTGCCGGACCTCTTCTATCTATTAAACAAATATCACCATCCATATAACCGATACCAACAAAACCTATATTGCTATTTTTCAAAGCTGTAACTTTACCTTTGTTCATATTGATTACACTAACTGGCATTAAACCTGTCTTGACATCTGGTGGTGACCTATTTCTGACATCAATAATTGGTTCCTTGTAATCTTCCAATGAGAATCTGGAAAAATTTAGGTCAAGTGAGCGATCTACGTTGGTGCCTTTAGGATCATAAAATTGATTAACTTCGTATTTGAATAGAATAACATCACCAAATGAAGATGCAGCAACCAACTCCAATGTATCCGGTGCAAAAGAAATATTTTCGATCGCAATATTTTCAGTTCTGTTAAGGATTCTACTAATATTAATTTCGAGAATGGATGTTTCATCTAGTTCATCTAAAGAACCATCCCACATTCTTATCGAACCATCCTCATGACCAGATACTAATGCAGTTCTTATATGCTGGATTTTGATTGGATTTTTTTTTGGAATACCACCTCTAAGTAGGCCCACCGACTTTGAAGTGGATAACATACCAACCCATAATTTAGATGGTACAGATATGGCAGAAGTATAAGTCACTCTCGGTCTTGTCCATGATAATTGTTGCGGTAATAAGGAAGCATTTGAGAAAATAATTCCATCCGAACATGATATAGTGGTTAATTGACCATCCTCAGTTAAAAGTAACATACAAACTGGATTATGACCACCGGCAAAATATGGCGAAGATAAAGCCATTGGAATCATATCCACAATTCTAGAGGTATTTAGAAGTGGACAAAGTCTTTCTTGCTTTGGTTTAGAATAATAATTACTCATACCATCATAAGAAGTCATTGAATACAACGGGGTACCTCCAAGATCCAAAATGGTTATAGTTTGCAAAGCTGGTGAGTTATTTGAGCCATTTTGCGAGCTAGCGATAACTAATGACGTATATTCTGGATTGTTTTCACAAATCCATGAAACTTTTTTGATATTAACTCTTTCGTGGGACGATTGCACCATTGGCGAATCTGGTTGTACTGAGTGTACATTAGTTTCGAATAATGTTCTCGCCTGTATCAGTCTACCGCTATTAACATCCCAGAATACTAAACTACCATCTTCATGAACAGTTAATACATGCAAAGAATTAGGGTGATATAATGACTGAATAACTTTAGGGAATCTTACTCTAGAAATATCCACAGATGTATCACCACCTGGAGCATATGGTTCTAATTCATAGATAAAGTGTTGCTTTACAGCTGATTCTACAAATGAATACACTACAGTTACCAATTCATATGAAATTAAGACAGAACCTAAATCTCTAGGGTTCCAAGTAATTGACACTACTGGCGATAAACGATCCTTTGTAAAAAATTCACTCTTTTGAAGATTTTCAATCTTTAAATCTGAATAAATATTACGGTCTACATCATAAATTATTGTAGACCCGCTTTGTAACCCAAAAAGAATCCAATCTACTGAGGGATCACTTTCTACACATGTAACAACACTTGGTGCAAAAACTGTAGCTAGAACTTTCTTAGAGTACATTGACAATACAAAGATAGTATTTTTAGCATCAACGACTACCAAGTAAATACCTTTGACAAATTTCATAAAAACGACTGGACCTTTCAAGTCTAATCTCAAAACAACTTCCACTTGTTTTTGACCAAAAATATGAAGTTCGTGTGAAGACGTACTAACTGCAATTAAACTCTGTGAATTGTCATAAGCAATGGAAACTATTTTACCACTTAACCCATGAATATGAGATATATTAGGGGCAAATGTTCTTGATTCCGAACTGGTAGTGGTCTCTTTAATGGTTGTTGAAACATTTTTAATAGCGTTGTTATTGAACCCTAATGATGACGAAAATTTACTATTTTTTTCATCTGGTTGAGGTGATTCACTTGGCTTATTCTTTGGAGATTTGAATAGAGATGAAACTTTTAGTGGTTTCTTTTTGAACATGTTTGAACTTATAAGGTATATATATATTCATAATAAAAACCAAAATATCTTCAATGCCCTTTTCTCAACATAGCTCACGTGACAGAAAAGTAAATTCTTGGCTAAACGAGTCTGTTTAATTACAGAATGGACAAAGCCAGTGCGCCTTGCAAATGAGTATGTTTGCTAATATGCAGTTATGTGTTGTGATGACATGCCTACCCCAGATTAAACTTAGTAAAATGATAAACATACGTTTTTATATAACATATATCCTGTACAATGTGTATATTTGATTAAAAATTATAATTCTAGATCATCAGGCATAAATGAGAACCCACGGAATTCCTCTTGCTCCGAAGTTTTTAAGACTGAAGGAATTGGTGTTAATGTTGGAGGAGCAGATGTAAATTCCTGTTCGAAATATGATGTATCTTCTTCTGATTTTATCTCCGGGATGTAAGGTGGCTTGACACGCAAGTTTAAGATATCATTGAAATCAATATTGTGGAAAAATGGTTCCTCCATAACTTCAAGTGCATCACGAGGACCCGCACCCAAACGATTGTTAGGATCTTTGGTTAGTAAACCTTGGAATATTTGAACAATGTCACCTGCCATATCAATTGGGTATAAGGGTTCATCTGTTAAGATAGCATTAAAAACTTCATCTTCATCGTCACCCGAAAATGGTGATTGGCATAATAACATTTGATATAATAAGACACCAAATGCCCACCAATCTACTGCTCTAGTATATTGTTGATCCTTAAGAATTTCTGGTGCCATAAATTCCGGTGTACCACAAAAAGTAGATGTTTTATTACCATACCACATTTCATCTTTACAAAGACCATAATCAGCAATCTTAATGTGACCCTGTGGTGTTAACAAAATATTTTCTAATTTCAAATCACGATAAATAACACCATTGTCATGGAAGTATTTCAATGCTAATAAAACTTCAGCTGCATAAAATTTAGCTCTTCTAACGGATAGTCTTTGGTTTTGAACATGCCACATTAAATCACCACCACCAATAAATTCCATCGCAAAATAAATACGATTTTCAGTTTGGAATGAACAATAAAGATTCGTTAAAAATGGATGTTTTGTTTTGGTGGCCAACAGGAATACTTTCTTTTCGGCACGGGCACTTTCGATATCATGATTTTGTATAATGCTATCCTTTTTCAAAACTTTGATGGCACATAGTCTGCCAGTGTTCTTAGACTTAGATAAAATAACTTTACCAAAATTACCCTTACCTAAAACTTTCAGTAAAATGAAATTGTCCAAGGAAACTTTACGGCGCTTGCCACCTTTTCTTTTGTGTTTTCCACTAACTTGAGATTTTTGAGGAGACATAGAAGACTTTTTGGAAATAATATTTTCCATAGCAGCGGTTGCTGGTATATTGTTAGCACTGATTGACTGTTCTTGTTCTTGTTGAAAAGTTTCTTTGTTCATTTCACGGAAAGGATTGTTGTTTTCAGTAGAAGTATTAACACCCTGGTAAGTACTAGTTTCTTCTGTAACATTAGTCCCAAGAAAAGCTGGTTGTTCTGTTATATAAGGATTCTGTCTGTTATAATGTTCTTCCATTTTATGTTGTGCTTCTCTATTAGAATGCTCGTATTGTTCTTGACGTTGTCTTTCAACTTCTAATGCCATTTGGTGACGTTTTTCCTCCCATAAATCGTTTTCATCTCTATAGTTTTCCTTCCTTTCAAAATCTTCACGTATATTTTTAGTTTTGTCTTCATAATTGAATGGGACGGTTATACTTGGATCTTCAGTAGGATCTAACGTTCTGGAAGGTTCAATAATGGAAATTCTCTTGGAATTATTGCTGTTATCGTTAGAAAATTCTAAATATGCACTGTTATTGTTGATAAAATCATTTATTCTGTCTTCGGAAGTTGATCTTTTTTGGGGTGACGAAGTAGCTGATTTCAATAATTCTTCCATTCTAGAACTAGGTTGGTTGTTATCAATATCATTGAAATGCAGGGCATTATGATTATCAGAGAATATAGCTGAAGTTCTTTTGTTGGCTTCAGTCCTTCTTTCAAAAGGTTGATCAGATAGACCTGAAGAAGTTGATTTAAGCATTGGTGGAGGTAATCTCTTTTTCTTTTCTTGAATACGTTGAGTATCTTGAATAGTTCTTAAAATTTGGTTAGCCATTTCCATACTCATACCACAAAAATCTGGTACTAAGTGAGCACACTGTGTATGACACATGATACCACATTCAGAACATTTACGAACTTTTTGTTTACCCCAAGGTAAGATGTAACCACAGTGGCAACACCATTTCGTACCACGATTTGACACTGGTTCAAATCTATGTGGAATGTTATGATTTAGTTTAGCCTCGTCTGTATCTTGATCGGTTGAAGTCTTTGCGATACATTTAGTAACGATATTTGTATAACATTTTTTATGACATAAAAATTTACAATCTTGACATTGAAATCCGGTATATCTTAAGAATTCATTACAATACGCACAAGACATGATATTGTAAAATGATTTTTGAACAAAATGGTGTCCATGTTGTTCATAAACTTCTTCATCTCTGTTAATAATAGCACCATGACGATGTAAACCACCAGCAATATTTTTTCTTTGTTGAGTTGTTTTATGGAAACCAAGGGTTAAAAGAATTTGACCGGCTGGTTCTAACATAAACCATTGATTTGTGGTGATTTGGGCACCAGTGCTAGAAGATGATGGGGCGACATCGCTATTTTGGGTTATATCCGTGGCAGTTGACATAACTCTAGATTCGTTATTGGAATCAGTGTTTTCACTAGCGGAATATGCACCACCGCGGGTATTAGCCAAATTAGAAGCGCTAACCCAGCCTTGTTGGCCTGTTTGAGTAGCCTTTTTTTTACGTATTTCTTCTACGATATCAGCTAATTGTAACCACATTATAGCAACAGGGGTCATCATATCGTTAACTTTATCATAGACAGTAATTTCAATTTCATTACCTTTTTCTACCTGAATTTGGAATTCATCATGCCATCTATCGTTTCTGGATGGTTTAGATTTGGCCTTTACTGTATCGTCGATTTTTATCGTTATAAAACTTTCCGGTGATCTGACAAACATTGGTGATTGAATATGATCCACATCTCTTACGGCTGCGATGCCAAAAGTTAAAACACCAGTTAATGCCTTTCTTCTATATTTAGGTTGAGCAATATTAGTCATATCACCCTCATCATGGTGTTTATACTGTTCCAGATCAACATTGATGGCACGATATTTTTTCAATGCCTTCTTTAGCATTAAGATTCTATGCTTGGATTCAAAAGCACTGCCTTCTGCGGCAGAACTACTTCTTTGATCACCATCGATTTGATAAAGTTTAGTTAATTTAGTGTTTGCCTCTTGATATTGCTTTTCTACTTGGAGTTTAAACTCTAGTTGTTGCAACATGTATCTAATACGTTGTGATAAAGAAGGGCAATCATATTTCACCAAATCTAATCTAGAAAACATATGTTCATTTGGTGAAATGGTAGATAGGTAACCATAACCTTTCATAGAATCTTGTGATAGAATTTGGTTTTCCTCATTACCTCCTAGATCAGAATTACTAGTTTGCGTATTGTTTAATTCGGAATTCACATTTTCTTGTGGCGTATTATTACTTATTCTCAAATTGCTCAATGTTTCTTGTAAGTACTCAATATTTTGACGAGCCTCTCTGATACTCGTATTACATCTTTGAATAACCATAACGTTATCAGTTTTTTTCTTCATATTAGTTGCACCTTGGATAATATTTTGCTCGATGGCAATCTTCTTATTGATATCACCCTCCACTTCAGATAAAATCATTTTGTCCTGGAGAATAAACCTAAGCTTTTGTGAAAGTAATTGAAATCAAAAATATATATGGATTCGTGGCTTAAAATATATGAATTAAACCGTTCTTGAAATCAATATAAAGATATAAAATAATAATATCTGTATAGTTATCAACCACACAGTCTGTTATTAATGAACGTACTGGTTTTACAACCCCCTAATTGTTGCAATTTGTTGTTGTTTTGATGATCTCAAATTTTTTAAAAATATTTTATTTTCAAAAGATGATTAACTTTTTCTCGCGAATATCTTCTTTGATGATGGCAGAGTTCAAATCAGCCATGTGGCAAATAACCTCATTACAAATATATAAACTTGTATATATATCACTTATATCGTCATTGTTTTCAGTGACAATCCGTGCCCTTGATATATCCAAAATTTTGGGGAAACAGCCAAGTAAAAATTTTGCTCATCCAGGTGGTTACGTTTCATGTTTAAAAATTATTACACTGGCAATTGCAATTAGGTGTAGGACAAACGTTATGTCTTGAGAACCACTCTTCTGCATGCCCAGCATGCATACCATGATTACAAGTCAAACAAAAGCTAAACCATTCGTTCAATCTTAATTTTTTCTTCGTCTTTGCAAGTTCAGTGTTTTCATCCTCCAATTCATCCCCAGAATCATCAGCCTTCTCAGTGCCGTTGATGATGAAAGGCAAGTTAGATGTTCCTAGAGGCATTAAACATATGGCGCATCTTGGTAATAGAGTTCCACAGTGTGGGCATGAGTACCTATGTTGTTCCTTAGGTAATTCATTATTATTATTAACAATGTTTGATCCAAAACTTTTACTTAAGCCTAATGTACTGTTATTACCATTTCCGTTACCATTTAGATTACCATTACCACCACTAATATTATTTTTTTCTTCTAATGGTGTATTGATATTTTTCTTACAATTGACACATTGAATATATAATTGTCTAGGTTTTATCTTTGCGGTAACCTCACCACTACTTGTTCTAGATAACTTAGCACGTAGTACATCAAATTTGGCTCTCATGGTGAACAATTCCCATGAATTTAACATTGTTCTATATGTTTGAACCCACTCATCAACACGTTCATCTTTAAAGTATCTTGGAGCACCAAATAGTGAAACTAATGATGCAGTTTGAACATCGCTTGTCTTGTTAACATATGATTGTAGAAGATTAATACCACTTGGCGTAATACCAGTAAGAATTAAACCCTCCAATTCACCGTTTTCAATAACAGATGATGATGTTCTCTCTAAAAATGTCGATAAATCTGAATCGTTCAAAAATCTCAAAGCAACACCTAGTCTTTCACGTAATGAAATAGCTGGTTCAGCTAAAATGTCCCACCAATCATTATCAGCAATGAAGGCAAATATAACCCGCAAATATGGATCATCTAATTCAGATGACATTTTTCTACATTGGTCTCTCCATGAATTATTGCCTGGTTGATCCTTATATGCCATATAACCAGCAATTGCAGTTGCAATCAACCTAAGCCTTTCCTTTTTGGCGGAACCTAAAATTTCGACTGCTTTGGGTATATCACCAAAAAATAATGCCCATGCGGCAGCTTTTTCATAGTGACCATTATTAATTATAATTTTATATTTCTCTTCGTAATCAGAAGGCGACAAATCCCAACCAGATATTATTAAACATAACTTTCTTTGGATATGTTTCGGTGAATCATTAAAATTAGAGATGACATTGATATACCCCGGACTGGCTTTGTTCTTCCTTCTCAGTTTTATAATTTTTTCGGTTTCTTTATTTAATTGCTTTTCGGTTAGTATCACATCATTTTGATATCTGTCTTGATTTTCAATACCCTTCAAACCATTCCAAATGCCTAATATACCTTCATAGCCCAGATCAAGATCACCTGATACCATGGTACCATCATCAACAGAAGCCTTAGCGATTGCCAACCATCTCCATGTGTTTCTGATATGCGTATTGTTTTGAAAACTCTTCGATCTGTCAATCAAATCAACTGTTGCCATGGGATCTAAACCGTACCCCAAAATAGCACGATGTTTCATTATTATTGTGATATCCTTCTGTAATAATCTTTCAGGTTTCCATAATAGATTGAAATGTTCATCATGCAACAGATGATTAGAGTCAGAATCTTCATGCAGTAAATGAGCTGAATTCCTGTCGTCATGAAGATCTGATTTATTATTTTCTAAGGACTCATTATCGGAGCTAGTTTGTTCCATGTCTGTAGTTTCGGGCACAATATAGTCATCCCCCATACCTAAATCTTCAAATGATAAGTTCTTGAATTCTGGAGTAATACTATTTTTAATCTTGTCATCATTTTCATGTTGAAATACAGATAGCTCATCAATTGTGGACGTTTCGCAATTAGCTAAAAGAATCGAGTTATCAAAATTGAAAGTTGTCTTTGAATAAATTTGCCTTATAGGCATTCTATAAACTGTACCAGATTGTCTCATACAAATTAAACTTGTTCTACCTTTATCCTTTGGAACATAGTCAAAAGTAGCTACTCTATCAAAAATTGTTGGAATATCATGTGCAGTAGAAACAAATAAATTTTCTTCTGCATCACCATTTTCATTAATCTGCATATTGGAACCCAATCTCCATCTTTTAATAATAGAACCTCTATGTAAAGTTGCAAATTCATTATTTTGAACAGAAGACCATCTAAAACATGAATTCATGTATTTTCTAGATGCAGCGCCTGCACCAACTAATTTATCAAATGTTAGTAGCGGGGTTGCTAAATTTAAATCACCTGGTACAATTCTTCCGGACAATTTTCTTCTATCCCAAATGGATAATGTACCATCATCACCATAAGTACTAAATTGCCATTCATTGAATGGATTTAATTTGATATCATATGATAGTCTAGTTGGATGCTGATATACTGGATTTTTTACTCTTAAATCAATTTCTTTCAAAAATTTGGTACTAGAGACTAATAAACTAATATCGTTCAAGAATTGTAACGATGCAATATTTTCATTATTAAAATATTCAAATGATAAATTAACAATTTCCTCGCCTTGCTTTTGATAATTAATATCCCAGACTTGTAACGACGTATCATGTTTATTTTTATCTAACCCCATTGCAACCAAACCTACATTATTAATACCGATTGCATTAATGCAACGACGTTGCTTTGGCCTAACCATCAATTTGGTCTCATTAGCAAAAATATCAATTAATTTGATGAACCCATCCTTTTCACCAACACCAACCAGCCCTCTCTGATTTTTGGAATGATCTAAACAGGTGATGGAGTTGAAATTTTTCAAGGTGTTTAATTTAACAATTGAATCATCAGACTCCAAAAATGGATCCACCTTATAATGAGTGACTTCATCTCTTGTTGGGTTGACTGATAAATAATCCAATTGATTATCGAAAGACCATGTGTCCACTCTTTTAATTAACCCCATGAGGCTTTGAAACTATATTGTAAAAGTGTAAAGAGTAGATATTCTTTTTAATGTTGGGCTAATTAGTAGATTTAAAGTTTAACTTTTTCAAGAATATTTAAAATTGATTATTTCAGTTAATGATGAGTACAGGAAATATTAAAGGTTTGGACAAGTAGAACCACTATTGGAGCTGCAAAGTTTTGGCACTGTGTTGACAAGTTGTTGTTATATGATTTAATTGAAGTTACAAAGCATAGAATAACTATTAAAAAAAAATGAAGAATGTCAAAAATATTATTGAATAATTACATAAATTGTTCATAGATAGTAAGACAATTCAAAAGTCTATATATGTCAAATACTTTATCAGAAAAATACGCCACGGAGAACAAGTGTTTGGTCTATTGAAGCTTTTAGTGAATATCGATCTTCTTAAGAATCAAACTCTAATAAATAATCAGCAGCATTCATACCTTCTTGTGTGCCATCAAACATTAGTTTGGCATTATCTTCAGCTTCTTTGATGTCACCAGATAAAAATTGTTTCAAATCGTCATTCTCTAATTTGATTGATGGTTCATTTTTTATTTTAATATCGTTCATAATATTATCGGTATGAATTGTATTAGCGTTGATGTTAATATTAGTATTATTTATTTGGTTAGAAGCATTAGGATCAATATTTTCATTATTGGTGGTATTACTGGTAGCATTAGTAGAAGTAGTGATGTCTTCTTGACTTTTCGAAGGTGAGTGTTTAATATCATCTTCTTCAAATTTAATATTCATTTCAGACATTTTTTCAGTTAATTCACTAATCTTCAAATCGATCAAATTACTTCTAGTTTCTTGTGCACTAATTACATTTAAAAGGAAATGAATATATTCAACTGTTCTGTTTAAAACAATACCTTTATTTGGTTTAACTTTTTTACCATTATCATCAAAACATAATAATGTTGGTGGTACTAAATTTCCTAATTCTTTAATTTTACTCTTGATTAATTCTCTTCTTCTTCTTTCAACTGCATTATGGAAATCTCTTTTACGTCTCAATTTTTCTTCATTAGTTAAATGTGATAAAGATTTTGGTACAGAAGTACTTAAATTATCAATATTATTTACTAAAGATGCATGTCTTGATTTTGGTGTATTTAACATATTTGGTTGCCTAAATGATTGTGAAAGATAATTACCTGGTCGTATTGATGTTGGTGTTGATGATCTTATCATATTAGCATTGTTATTATTATTGAAACTAGCACTTAAATTATTATTATCAATTAGTGAATTATTAAAGTTGTTGTTATTGCTATTAGTGTTGTTATTAAGAATATTATTATGAATTGAATGGCTGACAGGAGTATTAGCTAATGATGTATTGGTTGAAGTATTTAGAAGATTGTTATTGTTATTGTTATGTAACATTGAAGAGTCAAAATTTTGTGGATTAAATGAAAACGATGAAGGTGTTAAAATGTCAGATGTAACAGATGATGATAAAGAAGAAGTGAAGTCATCTATGTAATTTAATAAAGCATCATCTGCAACATGATTGAAGAGAAAGTCTGATGGAATGGGTTCAGTGAATGAATGTGGTTCTAAGCTTGTATCATTGTTTAATAAACTATTAGCGAAGGACGATTTACGATTATAATCAGCGGATGGTGTTGAAATAATATTATTGTTGTTGTTATTATTAGAAATACTTGCGGAAATTGAATTTCTGTTTGAATGATTTCTAGTATATTGGTTCATAGAATTAATTGTTGAGTCACTCTGTGAAGTACTAATTAGTCCAGAATTACTGTTATTATCGTTGCTGTTAGAGTTGTTGTTGTTATTTAACAAAGCATTTGGACTAGTAATGCTATTTGGACTCATAATATTGCTATTACTGTTACTATTGCTATTACTGTTATTATAACTACTATTTCTCAAATTGTTGTTAGTATTGTTTCTTTGATTGATGTTTGATAATGTAATAGTAGATTGTGATCTATCCATAAAAATAGTACTATTGTTATTTCTAGTAATGGTAGGACTAAAGCTGTTATCATTGATATCATCATTATGATTACTGTTAGTGCTATTAGCGTTAAGAGAATTTATGTTACCAGTGAACATGTCATCTAAATAAAGACCATTATATTCCATTTTTGGAGTATTGACCACACTTATTTGTTGTCTGTTGTGATTATTACTTTTGTTTTGATTCAAATGATTATTATTAGTATCAACAGTAGTAGACGAAGTAAAATTATTGCTATTATTGTTATTATTGTTATTATTGTTAACAATTAATTCGCTATTTTTCAATTTTTCATGTTGTTGTGCTGGTGTATTTGGATAAATATGATTATTTGTACTATTATTTGAAATTGTAGAACTAATATTTGCCATGGAAGAGTTCTTATTTAAATCAGATAATTGATTAAAATCATTTAAGTTAATTATATTTGTTGAATGATCAATATCATTAAAAGGATGTATAGTTGTTTTAAAATCTAAAAAATCATTTGAAATTGCTTCTATATTGATTTCGGAATCTTCCGAAACATTATTTCGAATATTATTATTGTTGTTGTTGTTGTTGGTATTAGCATTAATATTGTTGTTATTGTTGTTGTTGTTACCATGATTGTTCATAATTTCATCTAGTAAACGATGATTTTCATCTTGACCATAACTGAAATCCATATTGGTAATTTATTAGTAGTTACAATTTTGATTTTGTATTTAGTATATCTAGCACTAGTTCTGTATATAGAGTATGGTAGAATTGAAAAAATTGAAATGTGAAATGTGAAATGAGACTGTAAATGAATAAGTCAGTATAATTAAGTGTTGGATATATTATTTGCAAAGAATGTAGATCCAAATCAATCAAATATGTCAAAGTCAACTAAGTAGTTAAGTAATTGTGTTAGCGGCTTGAAATAAAGCAAATAAACAAAAAAAAGTGTTTTGGAATTGTTAAAAATGACTAATTTTCAATATTATTGAAGTAATTAATTAACTTTTTCTTCAATGCTAAATTATTCTATAAGCGTAAATTGCATCTCCTCAGTTTTGAATGAAAAAAAACGGCTTTCTTCAAAATCGCGGCGGAATTTCAAATTGTGAAAAACATTTTTAAAAACACGTGAAAATATTTTTTCACGTGTTTTTTGCGTGCTTTCAAAATTGCCACGTGTTTTAAAAGTTGCACCTGCCACGCTTTGTGGTGCACGTGCTATGTGATTAGTCTTCTTGTAATTTTTCACACCTCTTAATAAAGCATAATATAGAAACACTTTTAATACACTCCACAAACTAGCGTTATGTCTAATACAGATTCACAAATTAATAATTTACGTGATTCACTAAATCGTTGGAATCAAAATCGTACAACTTCGCCAGACAATACTAACAACAGCACAACAAATAAAATTGGCTCGTTTTTCACCTCATTCAAAGATCAATTAAATGACCAATTAAATGACACTTACGAAAGATTACCAATATCAAGACAAGACATATTAGGTGAATCACAGGAACCAAGTTGGTATTCTTTATCACGTTGGGAAAGAATTTCACTTTTCGTTTGTTTCATTTTAGGTTCAATTGCTTGTTTCACTATTTGTATATTCCTTTTCCCAGTTCTAGCATTAAATCCAAGAAAATTCGCTTTATTATGGACAATGGGTTCTTTATTATTTATATTGGCTTTTGGTATTTATATGGGACCCGTAGCTTATATCAAACATATTAGTTCAAAGGATAGATTACCATTCACAATTTTCTTTTTTGGTTCTTGTTTATTAACAATTTATT
Organism: Grigorovia yakushimaensis; assembly: GCA_003709265.2. Classification (NCBI taxonomy): domain Eukaryota; kingdom Fungi; phylum Ascomycota; class Saccharomycetes; order Saccharomycetales; family Saccharomycetaceae; genus Grigorovia; species Grigorovia yakushimaensis. The sequence goes on along the minus strand of PPOC02000520.1, from coordinate 197,980 downwards.
CTGCCGCATTTTTAAGAAGTACAATTTTAACTATTATTGCAGCTGCATTAGAATTAATTTCTGTTTTATATTACACAATTTCTTATTTCCCCATGGGTGCCGCAGGTTTAAGATATTTGTCATCTTTTGGAATAAGCTCAGCTAGAGGTGCTTTAAGCATTTAATATTATTAAAAAGAAAAAGGGGGAAAAAAAATTTCAATTAAACATCTATATATTAGTTTATATATATTACACACCTTTTGTGGTCCTTGTCTTCATATAAAATTCATAATTAATTTATTAAAAATATTCATTTTCAATTATATTTAGCTTTTTTTAAATATTTTAAATTTCAAACCTATCTAATTTTGTTTTTTTCGTATATTTTAAACTCTTAACTAAATATTAACAATTCTTAAATTTATTTACTATTAAATTTCCACTAGTTCATGATTCAGTTCTTGAGAAACATAAAACAATGACCGAAAAACAAATAATAAATAATAAATAATAAATAATAAATAATAAATAATAAATAAATAAATGATTAATATATAAACATATTAATTTTATAAATATATGCATGGTTAATTAGTTGCCTCTTCATAGTTAGGCGGATCTGATATAGTTTCAACATCACTATGAATACTATGAATACCCTTATCACCACTACCGATGGAATGGATTGGATCCTCCATGATTGTACCATTGCTTTTATTTCTTTCAGTATCAATCATAACTTCATGACTCTTATTACTATCATTACTATTATTTCTTTTAGTCTCCAAACTGAAATCTTTCTTAAAAATTGTTGTCTTAGAATCTTTTGTTGCCAACAACTTATCTAAGTTATTGTAACGGGCAACATCATCATTACCGGTAGTATTTAATAAATTCGTCAACGAGTTATTATTACTATTATTCAATAAACTACCATCTTGAATGTTTGGCAAACCTGAGGGTGCACTAATTGAAGTTGCACGAGATAATGTTAATTGTTGAATAGATAACATATCAGGATCGTATGATGCCATAACATTTGGAGTGCCAATTGGTGATAACCCAGGTGAATTTGGTACGGAGATGGCTTGCTCGAAAGTTGGTGGTTCATGTGTTGGTATATCAATATGGTTATCATCGTTGAAGTTAATACCATTTTTTGGAAAATTTTCAACTGTTTTGTTAATTGATGGTGCAGAATCATTAATAGCCATATGATATGTTGGTAATTCCATATTACCACTATTACAAAGCTGTGAAACTAAGAAAATTGGGGTATCAATTAAAACTTCATAATGCCTTAACTTACCATTATTTTCTGGATCGGGTTTACTGATTCTAAGCATAATCTCTAATTTATGTCTCGTATGAATGTGACTAAAATGCAATGAATCCAAGTAAAGGCCACGTTTAGGTTCATTTAATTTTGTATGATGCTTAACTTCATACCCACTATTTGTCTTAAAATTTGTCTTATGAAATCTTTTATCAATTAATTTAGATAATTTATCCTTGATATCATGATCTTTCTCAATCGAATTACTACGACTCTTAATTAAGTTCATTACATGTGAAGATCTATGACCAGTACCACTGAAGTTGGACATGTTATCAATATGTTGTTGATTATAAATTAATTCAGGATTTGGAATCATCTGATAAGAATCTATACCATATGGTGGTATAATTTTAGCAGTTTTTTTATCTAAATCTTCATATTTGGGGAAATATAATACTGATTCAATGGTAATTGGTTCTGTGATATGAATAAATTCATCATCATTATCACCACCATTATCATTTTTCTTATTCTTCTTATTCTTCTTATCTTTCTTATCTTTAGTATCATCATCACTAGGTAAATTATATGATAATAAGTTATCATTATAAGCATTTTCAACGATCTCTTCACGGATTGCTCTACCACCTCTTTCCTTTGTTCTAATTTCCAAAAGAGATAAATTTCTTTCTTTCCGTCTCTTCGCTTGAAAATCCAAATAATATGGATTATATGGATCCTTTGCCACTGGATCAACTTGATCATACTCAAATTTTAAATCTTTGGAAACAAATGTAACTTTTTCGTTAATACTAATTCTAATTCGCTTGATCGAAATGTTTTTCTCTAATGGTGCTAATTTTAATTTGATTGGTATTTCACTATTTAATGAAACGTATTTCTGTGCAAATGAAATCTCATATGATAGTGAATTTGACCAAACTCTATTAATATAAATTGGTTTATTTGCTGTGGAGATTGAAATTGGTGGCGGTGTTCTTATAACTCTCAAAGGATATTCACCTATAAATTCATTAAAGTCATTTGAAATTCCACCATTTTTACTATTACTACTATTATCATAATTATTGTTGCTACTAGTATTATTGATATGTAGTGTATTTTTCATTTTTTTGAAAAGAGAACCTTTAGTTAAAGAAGATCTTTTACCACTAATATGTTCTAATTCAGTCAGTGAATAGAATGAATTTTCTGATACTAAAGAATTTGCCGATGCACTACGAAATGGAGGCATATCTTGAGTACCTTTATGTGGTATAGTATGATTCTTATTAAGTTTGCTATTTGATGAATTTATATTTGGACTAGTGGCACTTTTAATAGGTAACAAAGTTGGTTGATGAACAGAAGGCTTATTAGTTGATACATTTTGTTGCAACTTTGTTTCTGTGCTTGTATCTGTAGGTTTACTTGCATTTGTAATCGAAATTTTATTTGAGTTATTTGGTGAAGGTAAAGATGAGTCAACATCTTCACCCAGAATAGTAGCTACTTTCAATGAGTAACTAACTCTAGCAGATGGGTAATATAAAGTTTCTGGAATGTTATTAGTGAAAATAATGGGCAAAATAAAAACATAATCACCTGGCTCTAAAGAGGTGTTATTGATACTACTGGTACTAATACTGTTGTTAGTGCTATTAGCTTTGTTAGAATCTAAATTCGATTCATTTTTTTTGATATCATTAATAAAATTGATGTTTAACTTATTTTTATCTAAATAATTCCTGTCCTTTGATAAATTTGGTAAAAGTGAAACAAACTTAACTTTTTCCAAAATTTCGTTTCTTTCAATTATTTTACTAGTGTTATTATTACTATTATTATGATCAAATAATTTTGGTACAAATAAATTAAAATTTTTTAAATTGATGGACCAATTTAAATCTATTAAATTATAAAATTCTTCGTCAATTACTTTATGTGGTGGTACACCATTTTGCCAAAATAATTTGATCTTTGCAGTTAATTGTAAATTGATTGAATTTAAATTAATTTTATCATTAACGGATAAAATAACAGCTAGATTATAAGAAGTCATTGAATTGTCAAGTTCAATACCACCAGGCAATAAGTTTGGGTTTGGTGCTGGTACAGAAGGAGTATTTGCAGGTAAACTGTTAATTGGATGGAGATTATTGTTGGTATTTGTGCCATTACTATTTTCCGTGTTAGTGCTGTTGTTACTGCTAATGTTTAAAGTATTGTTAATTTCTGAACTATCAGTATTGCTTGAATGGTTATTATTGTTAAAATCAGATAATTGTTGTAGTAGATCATCATTAAATAAGTCATCATCATTATCAATGAAACCGTTTAATCTTAATAAATATTCATCATCATAATTTGAAAGAGTTGGTATAAAGATATAATCACCAGTAGTTGCAACTGATAATTTAAATCTATTTTTTTGTAATAAGTCTTTGTCTTTATCCTTATCTTTGTTATTTGTATCTTTATTTTTCAAATTATAGTTAACATTGAATTTATGACTATCTCTAATAACAGTCTTTGGATGTAAGAAACCTTTATTTTTCAAATAATTTAACAAAAAAGTGTTATTTGTAATTGACGCGTTGCTTGTTATGGTATTTAATTTATTAGTATTATTACTAGTGATATTATTTGTATTTGTATTTGTATCATCCATACTGTTAGTATATAATTCAATATTATCTAAATCAATTGATTGTGTATTACTTTTCCTATGTTTTGATAAATCTGATTCATGCGTATGTATATTTGTATTTGTATGAGTATCCGTATGATTATGAGAGTGATTATGAGAGTGATTATGAGAGTGATTATGATTATTTTTAGCTAAAGATGAATTATTGTTATTATTGTTATTGTTATTATTGCTATTGTTATCACCCATTGAATTAGTGCTATATCTTCTATTCGAATCATTCTTTGATTTCAATTGGTTATTATTTGAATTATCGAGTTGTGTTGTTGTTATTGTCGAGTCCGTTATTAAATTATTAGTAGGATTGGCATGATGTAATAAAGACGAGAAAGCAGTCTTTAAGGTTGACGATCTTCTTCTTTGTTTTTGTAACATCGTTAAAGTTTTATTTTGGGTAGGTATGGAACAGTATGGCGAAAATGTGTTATAAAATGAAGTAAGTTATAGCAAAGTAAGTTATAATAAGTTACAACAAAAAAAATGTAATAAATAAATGGTAGTATATAGTATAATGAATATAATAATTAAAATATTCAACTAAAAACTAAATGAAATAAAATAAATAAAAAGAATGGAATTGAAAAACGCAGTGGAATGAATATAATGAGATTGTATAAACTGAATCTTTTTAACTTCAGAGTGAGAAGGGGCTACAATATTTTTCCGTGATATCTCTTTAAAATCGAGTAGCAATGCTAAAAGCATGCTTGAATGCAAAGTACTCTGTTGAATGTGACAGTACAAGATAGATGAATTGTAGATAAATAGAGAGTTTACATACAACAAGATATCCAATGCTTCAACGCGCTTAGCGTTAGCACACTTATATGTTTGCCAGGCTAGTTGAGTTAATTGTCCATGAGATGAAAGAGCAGCTTCGTTGAGCCTGAAAGCGTAATTAGTCACACTGAAAATTCCGATAAATCTGTAACGGCACGTGAAATTGGTCTCTTTGCCCTTTTCTGTGGGGGAAATACGTAATTCCCGTGGTTTTTGACTTTCCCTTTGGGCAAAAACGCCCTTTTGGCTTGTGCTCTCGGCACGTGTGTTGCACGTGTAAACCCTAACCACACATTTTATAAACAACTGTGTACAAACCCTGACAACACACAACCCTAACATTATTTAACCCTCAAATTTAAATCTTTTCATCTTTTTTTCATTGGTGGATTTCAAACTGACTCAAAATTAACACTGCAAAATCAACACTTCCACTTGAATTACAGCTTTTTCTACAGATTGCAACCCATTTTTGAAATCAATTATTATATATTAATATTTTATTATTGTATATAACAATTACAATAATAAGTACATTTACAACAACAGTCACAGTCACAGTCACAGTCACAGTCACAGTTACAACTACAACTACAACTACAACTATTGGTACTATACTATATCAATATTTTTGATACCATATTGATATACTATACTGTAATTTGTTTTATTTAACACAAGGACTACAAAAGATTGAAGAATTTGCTTCCAAAAGAAATATATCTTAATAAGACTCATTTGTTTTTTATATTTAACAACAATAGAAGGAGAAAAACATCAACACTTAATTGAAATTTACAAAAAGAACAATGTTGTCTAGACAATTAACAAAATTCAACCCATTAACAAGATTGAATCTTCTAACAAGATTGAATCCATTAACAAGACCAAAATTAGTCTCGACTACCTTTACTAACATTAATTCAATTAGATTAGCATCAACTTCAATAAGACCACAACCAACTGAAGTAGCTTCTATCTTAGAACAAAAAATTCAAAACTTAAACAACAAGACCCAATTAGATGAAACTGGTACAGTCTTGGCCGTAGGGGATGGTATCGCTAGAGTCTACGGTCTTAATAATATTCAAGCTGAAGAATTGGTTGAATTTGCCTCAGGTGTAAAAGGTATGGCTTTAAATTTAGAATCAAATCAAGTTGGTATCGTTCTTTTCGGTTCAGATAGATTAGTGAAAGAAGGTGAAATTGTGAAGAGAACTGGTAAAATTGTTAGTGTTCCGGTTGGTCCAGAAATGTTAGGTCGTGTTGTCGATGCATTGGGTAACCCAATTGATGGTAAGGGTCCAATTAATACTAAAACTTTTTCAAGAGCTCAAGTTAAAGCTCCTGGTATCTTACCAAGAAGATCTGTTCATGAACCCGTACAAACTGGGTTAAAAGCTGTTGATGCTTTAGTACCAATTGGTAGAGGTCAGAGAGAATTAATTATTGGTGATCGTCAAACTGGTAAAACCGCGGTTGCATTAGATACAATCTTAAATCAAAAAAGATGGAATAATGGTAATGATGAATCTAAGAAACTTTATTGTGTTTATGTTGCAATTGGTCAAAAAAGATCAACTGTAGCACAATTAGTTCAAACTTTAGAACAACATGATGCTTTAAAATATTCAATTATTGTAGCGGCTACTGCATCCGAAGCTGCCCCATTACAATATTTAGCACCATTTACAGCTGCATCAATCGGTGAATGGTTTAGAGATAATGGTAAACATGCCTTAATTGTTTACGATGATTTATCAAAACAAGCAGTTGCATATCGTCAATTATCTCTTTTATTAAGACGTCCACCTGGTCGTGAAGCTTATCCTGGTGATGTTTTCTACTTACACTCAAGATTATTAGAACGTGCCGCTAAAATGTCCGATAAAGAGAAGGGTGGTTCATTAACCGCCTTACCAATTATCGAAACCCAAGGTGGTGATGTCTCAGCCTATATCCCAACAAATGTTATTTCAATTACTGATGGTCAAATTTTCTTAGAGACTGAATTATTTTATAAAGGTATTAGACCTGCCATTAATGTCGGTCTTTCAGTGTCTCGTGTCGGTTCCGCTGCCCAAGTTAAAGCTTTAAAACAAGTTGCTGGTTCATTAAAATTATTTTTAGCTCAATACAGAGAAGTTGCTGCATTTGCTCAATTTGGTTCAGATTTAGATGCATCCACAAAGCAAACTTTGACCAGAGGTGAAAGGTTAACACAATTATTGAAACAAAATCAATATCAACCATTATCTGCTGAACAACAAGTTCCATTAATTTACGCCGGTGTTAATGGGTTCTTAGATAATATTGAATTATCACGTATTGCTGAATTTGAAAAAAGTTTCTTACAGTATCTAGAGACAAATCATGAGAATATCTTATCAACAATTAGAGATAAAGGTGTCTTAACTAAAGAATTGATGGATTCATTAAAATCTGCTACTGAATCGTTTGTAGCTACTTTTTAGAAAAAAAAAATCCTTTTTTTTTTTGATTGACAAAAGCATTTTCTTTTAAATCTTTTGTTTATTTAACTCATTCTTTTAGTGTCAAACATACTACTTCCCACTTTCGAAATCTTTTTTTGTCTTTTCTGTATTTAAATTTTATATTCAAATAATAATAAGTAAATAAGTAAATAAGTAAATTAACAAATAAATAATTACTATCTATATTAGAACAAATAATTCTATATATTATGATTAACAATGTATCTTATGTAATGCTGTTAAACCGTGAATGACTAGTCTAGAAAGACACACTGCAGTAACTTCACAGATTCCAAAAGCAGCTCATCGAGCCTTTTTGATCTTTTTTTATTTACATTTTAACATTTCGAAAAAAACAAAAAATGTAACATCTGCCAAACGCTATAACGTCCTATTAACCCATAAAGCAAAAGACCTTTCTATCCTCCCACTATGAATTTAGATAACACTATGGATGATAATGATGGACTATTTACAAATAAATCTGTCATGATGGCAAATTTTGAGGAATGGATCAAACTAGCAACCGACAATAAGATTAATTCAAGAAATAGTTGGAATTTCGCCTTGATTGATTATTTTTACGATTTGAACATCTTACGTGATTCACAAAATAATATCAATTTTCAGAAGGCTTCTGCTACTTTGGACGGTTGTATTAAGATTTACTCTTCTCGTGTAGATTCCGTATCAAACGAAACTGGTAAATTGTTAAGTGGGTTGGCGCAACCTGTGGATTCAAATAATAACAATAGTAGTACCAATACTAACAATAATTCGAGTACAGGTAATAATAACAAAAACAATAATACCGGAAACAAAGATAGTAATGATGAAGGTAATTACAGTATAGAAATTGATCCAACCACTGGATTACCAAGAGTTAATACTCTAAATGACGATGAACCGTTACAAAGAAGGAAAAATTATAATAGAGTTCTAGAGACTACTTTGGTGCCATTTGAAAGTATTAAAATTAAAGAATTAGATCAAGAATTAAATATCGATCCCTTATTTAAGAAAGCTTTAGTTGATTTTGATGAAGGTGGGTCTAAAAACTTGTTGTTGAACACTTTGAATATAAATAAAGAGGGTAGAGTGATTTTTGATACCTCCATAAAGGATAATGTAGTTTCAAAAGGGGCGAATGTTGACAACCTTAGTGGAAATGATAGTGAAAGCGACGAAAATGAAGATGAAATACTTGATGGTTCATCTATTATTAATAAAACAAATGAAGCTGATGTTGAAACGGATAAATCACTGCAGAACAATACTTTAACTTCTATAACCAATGATGATACTACAATGAATATTAACGATGAAATTTTGAGTCTCGGTATGGATTTATTAAAATTTGATAAATTATCTACAAGTGAGTTATCTTCATCTTTAAAACAATTAAGACTATTATCAGAAGATGTGAATAAAGAGAAAATTTTTATTGATAGTGTTAATAACAAATTTGATAATTTTTTGACAGAACAAGAATTAGCTGATATTCAACCTGCAACAAACATACCCGATATAGATAATGATGAAATACCAGAACTAGGTTACTCTATGGGCGAAATATCAAACGGTATGGATGGTCTAGATGAAAATAACAATGACAAAGATGTTAATATCAATGAATTTGATATTAATAGTAAACATTTAGATGAAAATAACATCAGTAGCTCTTTCAATCATACAAACAACAACAATTTATCCATGGATCTAGATGATAATAACAATGAATCTCATATGGACGATACAACAACTGGATCAATATTAGAACAAGATTTAATGGCATATTTTGACGAAGCATTAAGGAAGAACTGGAGAGGCAGAGAACATTGGAAAGTACTTAGTGTTAAAAAGAATTTATTGAATATCAACACTGGAACCAAGGAAATCAAAAAAGAAAGTGGCAATGGTATTGATAAGCCAAATAGCTCAAGTGCTGATGGTGCTGAAAATAATGAAGAAACTTCTGATATACCTGACAAGAAAGCAAAAAAAAAGAAAGCTACAGAGATCAATTTTTTCGAGATTGATGATGACTTAGAAGATAAGATTTTTACTACGTCAACTAAAGATCAAAGTAAACAACCATTAGAATTAGCACAAAAACTTAGAGTTGATGATTCACATTATTTGTTACCGAATGATTATCATTTTACCAGCGAAAGGGTGATCAGTCTTTTCATCAAACCAGAACAAAAAATGTCATTATTCAAGAAGAAACGTAAAACCAACACTCAACACCCTAGTTCAAATTTTAACTCTCGCTTTGGCTTTAATAACGAGAATGACCCAAATACAAATGTAAACAAAGATGCACCTGAAATTGCGAATGAAGAATTCTGGGCAAATGAATATGAATTACAAGAGTTGGATCAAAATCCGGATGTAACTGAAGGTAATAGCATTGTGGGCCAAGAAGTGGAAAATCCGTTTGCTGACGATGACGATATTGTTAATGGAATTGATTTTAATCAAGCCTTTGATGATGGTGACATGGTTGGCAATCCAATACAGACCCAGTCACTTGGCATTGATAACAAAGAAGACATTAAACCTTTATTTAAGGATACTAAAGTTAATTATTCAAGAGTCTCCAAGAAGGTTGATGTAAGAAGGCTAAAAAGCAATGTCTGGAAATCTATAAGTTCACTTTTAGCGTTAAAACTCCCTCAAGTAAACAGTGAAGATACCGCAAACGATGAAATAACGCTGTCATTTACAGACGTTATTGGTCAGTTGACTGATTTTTACCCAGCTGAATTATACAAGGACATCTCTACAAGTTTTTGTTTTATCTGTTTACTCCATTTAGCAAATGAACACGGCTTTTATATCAAAGATGAACATAATTTTGAGGATCTCACGATAATATTTAATAAAGGTGCCCAACAATCCATCCCTGCATAGATAGATATATTCTTATTATATAATTTAAGTACTGTTAAATTGTATTCATTTTCAATCATCGACAATTTCCAAACTTGACTATTTCATTTTTTTTTAAAGGTTTGTTTTGAACGGTAAATTATTTCTACTTATAATATAGCAACACCATCATGATATTACCACGCTTAAACAAATATATACTATTACCTACAGCAGGTTTTACCACTGGATTTTTATTGTTTCTGAAAGGCTGGCCCGATGATAAGAGATCAATTTTTTTTACAAACACTGCAGAAAAGAGAGAACTACACGATAGCAAACCATTATCGTTACAAAGACAAGACATCATAGACCAAATAAAGACACTACCTTTATACAAAGAACTCAAGAACAATCCCGATGTTAAATGCCTGACACAAAGTCAAAGAGTTCCCAGGAGACATAGACCATATCATGTGGGTCAAGGCCAGTTGTTTGGTGAGGCCAAACTAGAAATTGATCCGATTATATTCCATAACACTAATGAACAGAGTCTAGTGATCTTTTACCATTTAGGTAATAGTTTGAAAAGTCATAGATCTTCTTTTGTTTCTAATGGAATCAGCTCGTTATTATTAGATGAAGGTTTATGTTATTGTGGTTTTCCATTATTACCTAGCAAGAGAGGTGTTACCGCTAAACTGTCATTAAGATTCATGAAAGATATACCTGCAGACACTACTGTTGTCTTGAGGGCTAAAGTAACAGAATTTAAAGGAAGGAAGTGCATCATTGATGGCTCATTGCAGTCATTACCAAAAAAAAATATTTATCAAGCTTTACCAAATCAAGGTCCAACTTCATCCGATACTTATGCAACTGGTCATTGTATTTTAGTAGAACCAAAATGGTTCAAATACTTAAAGAATATTCATATTTTCTAATTATCTATTTTGAATATAAAATATATAAGAAAAAATCTCCATTGTTCAACTAATATTATCAAACACCTTAAAAATAAATTATCACACCTTATATTGATCACTCCTCTTTTTTGCTAAAATACTTCAAGATGTTACCACCAGAAACTGCTTTAGTTTTAGGTTTCTTAGACTTCGGAGTCTTACTTCTACTGGAAGTTGATTGCGTAGTTGTCGAAATTTTCCTTTTGTTGCCAAATAATAATCTTCTTTCACCAACAGAAAGGTTCTGTGAATCTTCAGTTACACCATTCAGACTCTCTGAAAGTTTCAATGCTATGTGATAGTCCATATGCTCGTTAAATTCTCTTTCATCAGTAAATGATTCTTTACAGATTTCACATAGGTATTGTTCTAAGGGAGTTGCAACTTTGGATGGAGATTCAACTTTAAATACATCGCTCATGTCATTTTGATCAGAATTAGGATTATAATCAGTCTGTTTGTTTATCTTCATATTCGAAGTGGGTTCTAAAGTTGTTTTCGTCACGGTGACTCTCTTCCCAAACATATTGATTATACTTGTCTTTTGATCCGAAATTTCAAAATTAGATATACTGACATTTAAATTGATTAATGGATAAAACTTCAAGATTTTGCCCTTGGCAAATTTATTATCGATTTCGTGTGCTAATTTCGAAGCGGCTTTCAACAATTCGGACGACGTGATACCATTTCCACTTAATAAAACTGGTCCTGATTTTCTGTAAGATTCACCATTTTTCACTCTCATGGAAACAGTAATTGTTTTGGGTACTAACAATTTGTCATATTCTTGTTGTAATTCTTTGACTCTTGAATTTAATTCACTAGCAAATATCTCAAACCAGGAAATTATATCATAATAATTTGCACAGGCATTGCCACGCATATTTTTATTTGACATCATTGATTTAACTACAGGCCTTGCATTTAAGCTGACTGCAAATTCACCTCTCACTAAATCAAATAATTTCTTAGCCAAAATATCAGTCTTTTCGAAATCGGATTTGTTATGATCGGGATTGAAATTTGTATGTTTAATTTCGGCATCAATAAAATCTTGTAACTGTTTCGCAGTTTCCCAATTTTCTCTAATATATTTGTTAGATCCCCTTGTCGGTAGACTTAACAAATTTTGTAAATAACTGCCTAAGTTACCACCTAGAGTCCAGAAACTAGTAATTTCAAATTTCCCATTGTCTAGGAAATCATTAATATTTTTGTTCAGTATTATGGTTTGTGCATTTGGTTTCTTAAAATCAGAACCTAACTTAGCTATAGTTTTTGTTCTAGCAATACCACATGAGGTGGTGTAACCCAATGTATCTTCGATATTTTTTCTTATATTGTATGTTAACTTTGAAGTAATAGAAAAAATAACATCGTCCCAGTCTTCAATTTCTTGTTGTTGTGAATTTTTTTCTTCATCCTTATAAATGTCACCATGAAAAGTTAACTTTTTCTTGATTTCATTCGTAACCTTTGGTAGATATGAATCTAAGTTGTATCGACCACTAGCAAAAGTATCTCTTAATTCTTGGAAAACTGATAACTCACTGTTAGTATCACTGATATATGCATGTTTGTCAACGGAGTTTTCGTCATCATTTAACATTATAGTTTTGAAAACCACTCTACCTAGATCTAAAAATGCTTCGTCCACACTTGCCTTCTCTACAAGATCACAATATTCTTTGAAAATTCTTAGTAATTTTCTACTTTCACGACGATAAGGATCTAGGGAAACTTTATATAATTCTGGTGATAAATTTTTGGATTTGTCTTTGTTCCAAGAACCGTACCCGTCGTAGTATTGCCAAAAATCTTCACCTTTCTTAAAAACTGCCGTATGTATCGGTATCAAATCAGGACATTTTTCCATCGCTGATTCAATTGTATCCATTCGTGAGATACCAAAACTCCTAGCGGCATACGAAACAGCAATAAGCGATTTCCACTGAACGCAGACAACAGGGTCATCTTTAGTGTAGTTGCACCTTATTTGTTCTGCCTGTGCGAAGAAGGCATTAACATCGATGTGAGCAATACACGATAAGGGCGATAAGTAGGCATCATGAGATGAGTTAATTTGGATTAAGTCTTTCCATGTAAAATCTGACATTCAATGAGTTTTGGTGGTTTGCAGTTTTTTTCGGTGTCTTAAAAATTATATATAAAAATGTTAATTTCATCGAGAAGTCTTAAAGATCTGTAATCAATAAGATACTTGGGGGTTTATTTGGGTAGATTGTGAGACGTCGAAAATTGATTTACATCTCTGAGTCTTTCAGTATTTCTTTTGCAAACGAAGTGCTGAACGGTGATTAATTATATCAATTGAAATCGTAATCTTTAATAAAATACAATGTTGTTCTGTAAAGACGTGAAATAGTTTGGAACATTAGGAAATGCCGCATCTTAATCCGAATCTTCAACCAAGTGCCTTCCAATATTTTATATCATTTTGAAATTATATTGATATTACACTTAATATGAAATATAATTAACAAAAGATGATATAATACATGCATTGCAAGTCGCGTTCATTACAACTAACATTTACTGATACAAGAAATTTGTTACAAGAAACATAAAATATTTTAGTAAAAATATATGACTGAAGTGAAAGTTAACGGACCAATATAATCATTGATTAAGATATATCTTGGTGAGTAGTAGTCTTTTTTTCTTGTTTGAACTATAAATAGGAACCTAATATAGATTGGTCATTTTAAATAAATAAAAAACCATTAGGCACCGGAGTGTGTCAAACTGCAAAACTGCAAGAAAGTTAATTCAATCAACTAATCAATTGATTGAATTTTTAAGTATTAAAAAAAAGTTAGTAAGAGTTTATTGTAAATCTTTTGGAATATTATCAAATTGTAGAACCAAAACAAATAAAGAAAATGAAGAAACAAAAAAATTAATGACGTTAAATTCTGATTTTTATTAATATTAAAACCTTATATTGTAAAAATATAAATAAATTGTACAAAACTGTTTAATTTAATCTGGATATTCAATAATTTGATTTATTAAAAAAAATTAATATTTCCCAGAATAGATTAATTAACAATAATGATAATAAATGTTATTGTTTAAAATTGAAAATTTCAAATGGATAAAAGTGGATTAATTACAAAAAATAAAATAAATTAATTATAATTAAAAAACTTAGTTTTCAATTTCAATTTCACCAGCGTTAATAGCTTCAATGATGTCGTGTGGGTTTTTGAAATCAACACGACAACCAACGGATTGAGCGGTACCTAAGATTTCCTTAGTAACGGAGGCTAAGTTTTTACCAAAAGATTTTTCTTGCATTTGCTTAGCAATGGCAATAATTTCATCTAATGGAATGTTACCAGAATGTTTAACATTCTTATCCTTCTTTCTGTCTCTTGGTGGTTCCTTTAAGGCAGTGATGACTAAAGAAGAAGCAGATGGAACAACAGAAGCAGTGGCTTGTCTGTTTTGGATTTTCAATTGAACGGTAACCTTAATACCTTTGAATTCCTTAGTAGCCTTAGCAATATCTTCACCAACCTTCTTTGGAGATAAACCTAATGGACCAATCTTTGGAGCTAAAGCAGCGGAAGCACCAACTTCACCACCAACGGCTCTTAAATATAAGTATTTAACTTCAGTTGGATCAAATTTTGGAGGCATTTTATCAAATTATAGTTCGTTGTTGTTATCTAACTGATGTAAAATAATGAAATTTTACTATAATAGGGAATATTTTATTGAAAATGAATATTTTTCAAAATCGATTTGTTGCGGTAGGAGGAGTAATCCTTTGTGGTGGAAGCCGCAGTGGGGACAATAAGGTGATGTACCCTGGCTAGTCCGCCTAACCTTTCGATAGGTTTATTGAAGTGGTAGCATGTTTCCGCCTAACATTCTGCCTGTGGACCCTGGTGGGGAGCAAACGCAATATCCATTTTTGAAAAAATCAAGCGGTTTTCCAAAAAAGGAAGTTGTGTTTCGAAGAAAAAGTAAAATTATCCAAGTTCCCATGGTAAAATGCACGGATGTACAAATACCAAAAATATCCCCATTGAGAAATCACAGCAGTCACAAATCCAAATCAATTTCGTTTTCGTTTTTCAGTTCATTTTTCTTCAGTAATTTATTTCCCGATGAGGCAACAAATGCAATGTTACCGTCTTGTTTACTGACAGTTTCTGTGTCCACTACCATCTCATCCTCTAGTTTCTTCTTGAACAATAACATATCTTTATAGCTTACCTTGTTACCATGCTCAATTTCAAATTGTTCCCAGTAATTCCACAATTTCTTATTTCGTATCGGTGGCAATAATTGCGAGCCATGTCTCAATATTTCACGAGTTCTTTGATATTCATGATATGTGCATTCCATCGTTGCAAACTCAATACAATAATCAATACTGATTTCAGCAGGCGCAGTTTCAATAACTTTTTGATATAGAGGTCTACATTCAAGATCAGGAAATATTTTCTTGGTTTTGTCAATAGCCATCCTCCAAAGTGTAATTTTACTGGTCATAAATTTATTTGATAAATTTTCAGCACCTGTGGTTAATATTTTAATGGAGCGTGAATTAACCATATTTTGTGGTTCTTCGAATAAATTGTACATTGAACATATTTGGCTATAATCAATCATTTCTTGTCCTGTAAAAGTTTCAATACTTTCATCGAAAAGATCACGTACTTGTTCAGCAGTTAATTTAGTAGTAACCCTAAATTTAATTACATCGTTTAAATATTGTAACCAAATTAAATATTTTATTTCAAGATTAGAATATTGTGTTATTGCTCTTTGATAAATTTGATATGATTTGGTAAACTGACCAAATTTCTTAAGATAATTGGCATAATTAAGAAATATTTTTGGCGTAACCAATTTAATTTTGATCAAATTTTCATAGGCCTTCACAGTTTTTTCAATTTTACTAATGTTCATTGACTGTGCTTCTAATTGATCAATATATTCCGTCCATAATTTTAATGAATTGAAAACAATTAAATTTACTGGTACGTTATGACTATTTGCCTTAATATCATCTTCAAATTGAGTTATTAATATTTCAAAATTATCAGGTATTTGTAAAATCTTACTCAACAAATCAATTGATCTCTCTAATCCAAATTGATTCAATTCGTTATTTGCCCAATGTAAATAAATATCTTCAAGATCAATTATATGAGGAAATGGAACTTTAATTGCAGTTTCATAAAGTTCTCTAGCTGTGTCAAATTTCTGCAAATCCCAATAAATATCAATGTATGAACACCATAGAGTAGATAGTTTTTCATGTCTAATTGGTATCATTAATGGGTTTATCTTTATTAAGGCTTCATTGTATACTTGACATTTGTCATCTATGTTTTCAAATAGTGATACTCTTTCAAGCCACGTACTTACATTATTTATATTATTTCTTAGTTTCAAATCATTTATCTTTAATTCTCTCGTTTCAGTTAATTCATTCAATGAATCAATTTGTTCACTTAGCACTTTATCCCAATGTGCTTTTTCGTTTTCAGTTTTGAAATTTGTTCTTTCGTTCAAAATTGTATCAATATAGGCCTGTTTAAAATCCAAATAATAATTAAATAATTCAATAAATTGAGAAACATCAAGAACAGTGTTTAATTCATTTGTCAAACATTCCTCAAACTCATTTATTTTCTTTTGTTTAATGAGCCATTGACAATGCAATATAATCAATTGCACAATTTTTTCAGGATACTTAGTTCTCAATTTAAAATACAAATCATTATACTCCTTCAATTGACCTTTTATATTTTGTAAAGTTTTCAAATAAATGGAATATAATGAAAAGGGTATATTATCAACCAAGTTTTTATTTTTGATTAAATACTTATCAAAATTTTTCTTTATTCTAGAAGAATCATTTGTTTTAAATAGCAGTAACAATATATTATTTTGTGATTCTATTGGACAAACGACAAGATATTTTTCCAATAATTGCGATGACCAAATATCTGATTCAAATTGTGACATTGAGTAAGTATCATCATTCTTCTCTTCATCTTTGGTATTAGTATGAAAAAATGTTTCATATATGATTAACTTTAATTGATCTAATTTATTAAGTTCGTCGTCGCTTTCTTCAACAGAATTTTCTGTTAAGGGAATAAGTGTATCACTAATGAACGGTATTATCATTTCCCATATTCTATTTTGATTATCCAAAATCTTCAAATTTTTTAGACAAAGATTAAATGATAACCTTATGTGCGTTAGTTGATAACTCTTTAGTGCAACAGTTAAATACTCCAAATACATTATATCAGAGTCAAATTTTTTCAATAATTCATGACAACGTTGATATACTGACAATATGAACTCTGAATACGTGCCATCACTGTTAATAGAATGTAACCAAAAGATATATTCTTGCCATATCTCTAAAAATGTAGGTATTTGTAGCATAAATCTTTCATATAGCCAAATAATATTATCAATCGGCTTATTCAATCTTTTCCATTGTAAAATATAATTCCTCCAAATTTCTTTATTATTAGGATCCTTTTGCAGTTGCAACTCTAGGGGTAAATCATCGTCACTAATAAGACATATAGCCGCATCCTGTGACATATTCTGTTGGTTGTATCACCAAGTGCAAGAAAGCTTCAATTTTTGATGTTACTGAAAAATGTGTTTTTTGAAATTTGAAATTCTATTTAGAAACTCTCCAACAGACTATCTTGCCATTGCAAAATTTGCCAGTTTTCCTTATCAAATCACAATGACACTCATCACGTTTTTACTTACTTGCGTACTGTTTTTACAACCTATTGTAGGTTTTCCCTTTTTCCAACATTTCTTCTCGACTGGATTAACATCAAATTCAGAGCAATTGAGATTGTTAGAATTGGATCCAGACACTATCATTTTAGCCGATGAGGACGAAAAACTATCGTTAAGAAGAAGAGGTATCAAATTTATGGATATAACCAATATTAAAAACCAACACATGGGCAAATTGCCATTTTTCAGTAAAGATACTAAACCCATTGAAGTACCACAATATACTTACCCCTTAAATATGACTCAAGTGAAAACAGTTGAACCCATAATAGATCAAATTGATCAAAAACTAATGTACGACAATTTAGCTAAATTTTCAAGTTTTTATACACGTTATTATAAATCACAAGCTGGGTTGGATGCAGCAAATTGGTTATCTGAAACCATTCAGAAAATTTTGGACCCTTTACCAAATGAAATGTATAAATTAGAACATGTTAAACATAATGGTTGGGATCAATACTCTATTGTAGTTTCCATTGAGGGTAGTGAAACACCAGAAAATGCTATTGTATTAGGTTCACATCTAGATTCAATTAATTTACTAATGCCATCAGTTTTACCAGCACCAGGTGCTGATGACAATGGTTCTGGTACTATAACAAATCTAGAAGCATTAAGATTAATTGTAAACCAAATTTTTGATCATAATTCAAATAAGAAATCAATCTTCAAGAATACAATCGAGTTCCATTTTTATTCTGCCGAAGAAGGTGGATTATTAGGTTCATTAGATGTCTTCACACAATATGCGGCAAAAAATAAAACTGTTATGGCTATGTTACAACAAGACATGACAGGTTACGTGATGGATCCCGCAAATGAACATATTGGTGTAATTACAGATTTTGTATCACCAGCATTAACTGATTTTATCAAGAAGATCATTGATCATTATTTAGATATACCATACGTGGAAACAGAATGTGGATATGCCTGTAGTGATCATGGTAGTGCCACTAAGAACGGCTACCCAAGTGCATTTGTAATTGAAAGCGAATTCAAAAAGACAAATCATTTCATCCATACTGTAATGGATACCTTGGATAGGCTAAGTTTCAAACATATGGCTGAACATGTCAAGTTAGTCGTTTCATTTGTTAATGAAATTGGTAATTGGCAAGAGTTTTAATCGCTAAGACTTGCAGAGAATTGCAATAAATTTGCAGTTTGAAAAGAATTCCAATTTTTAAGTGATTTTCGTTTTTTTGTTTTTATTTTATTTTATTTTACTTTCTTTTAGTTTATTCACTTTATTTTCTGTTGATGTGCTGTTGACAATACAAGTTATGCTTAGTGTGTTGAATGTTTTGAATATTCCTGGCCCACAAAGGCTGAATTTATTATTATGGGCTGCAATTTGGTGTTGGTATTTCATACTGAGACAGATAAATGACTACAAGCTGGAGATCAATTCCATTTTACAACTCAAAAGTCACACTGATATGAGACAAGGTATTACAACTGTTCAACTAGAAAAACGTGTAAAAGCTTTTGCCATCCATGTTACCAAATATTTTCTACCGTTACATTTATTGATACTTTATGTTTTTGCCATAACAATTGATCTAGAAGATACAAATTCTTTTGTGTATATCCTTAAACATTCATTACCTTTGATACAATGTGCTTCATTAGTAACAATGATTTTAAGAAGTTCTGAAATTATTAACTATGCTGTAAGAAGATTACCCTTAATTGAACCCAAACCATTATCCATGAGAAACGTTTACATCTTATTATCAGATTCGTTAACATCGTTTAATAGACCTTTAATTGAATTCACTTTATTTACTTCTCTGTTACTTGGTAAACCAATGACTCATTTAGATTTATTTTTATCGTCCATACCATCATTAATTAGAATTTTTCAATGTTTAAGAGAATACAAATTAGTGGGTACTAAATCACATTTAGCTAATACATTAAAATATACTTGTAATTTACCTATTTTAGTGATTACTTGGTACAGTCGTGTCAACCCAACTAATTCAAAGAAATCCCAACTTTTCCAAACAATACAAGTCGCCGCATTATTGTTGAATTCAACGTACTCATTTTATTGGGATATTAGGATGGATTGGCATTTACCTAGTGTCTTTAATTTAAGATATGATACTAAGAGAATTGTATTTGAAAAACAGGTTTATCAACTTGCAATTTTAATTGATTTTGTTATTAGATATTGGTGGATTTGGGTCTTAATTTTGGGTAATGCAAATTTAAATTTTATAATATTTGACGGTGAATTACAGTATTTGGAAGTTTTTAGAAGGGCACAGTGGGTTATATTCAAACTAGAAACAGAATTTGTCAATAATTCTATTACCAAAAGTTAATCATTTTTATATTCTCAAGCAATTATTAAATTGATAAAAGGTGGAGAAATTACAATTATGAAGTATTTAAAAAATAACAATGCTAATTTACAAAATTAAATACTAATATATTGCGGGGTGAACCACAATAGATATAAATATAGATGTATATACGTATGTATATGTGATATGAACTTATGTTTTAATAGTTGATTTGGTTTTTAATAAAGTTGAGGTAAAACAAAGAAAAAAGGTAACGATGGCTTTTGATCCAATTTTTGGCCTTTAATGTCTATGTTTATTATGATAAGCTTTTCTTTGATTAACTTTTCTTTCATTTTTAGTTAAATATCTAAATTTCTTCTTCGATTTCTTTTGCTGTTTGACTTTATTTTCTTTTTCCTCCATACCAAGGAATTTAGCATATTTAGTGGCTCTATTAATACTTTCATTTAATATGTCTTCAGATTTATCCAAATTAACATTATTTATTTTAGCTAAATAAGCAAAATTGTCATTTGTCTCTATAGATTCAATCTCTACTGTAGTATCATCATCATAAACATCTTTAGCAATTTGGTTGCCTTTCAAAATTGGTTTTACACTATCACTGTCAGAATCATTTTTAGTACTATCAGTATCATCATCACTACTATGTTTCTTTCTCTTTTTATCTTCTTTTTTATTATTATTTTCATCACTTTCAAACCCATTCCATGATTCATTATCACTTTCATTTATTTCTTTGGTCTTATTACCAGCAATTTCTTCTTCAATTTCATTTTGAATCTCTAAAGTTTCTTTAAACCTTTTCAATTGCTCATCCATTTGCTTTTGTTTCTCTTCACGCATCTTCTTTCTTTCCTCGATACGAAACAATCTATCTTGTTCTTCATTAAATTCACGAGCTTTCTTCTGTCTTTGCAATTTTCTTTTATGGAACCCAGTTAAATAATCTAAACGAGATTCTGGATTAAAAGTAACTTCATCAGTACCAAATTTCTTAGCTTGTTTTTGAGAGTAACTTTTACCCTTGGTTAAAATTTCTCTGTTGGTTCTCTTTGGTTGTTTGCCTTTCATTTCTTTCGATGCCTTCAAAGTGAAATTTCAAATTTTCCAATTTCATTTTTTTTTTCAGTTTTCAATTTGGATTTTCATTTTTGCCAGTTTTAAATAAATTTGAAGAATTGCTTCAATTTGCAACTGTTTTCGCCTTGTAAAGACACTATTGCTCAATTGTGTAGTTCTGTCAAATATATCTGTACTAAATTCACATTACAAAATATTTAACTTGCTTCTTTTTACAGAAAATTAAGAGGAAAAATGAAAATTCATACGCTAAATCATGATGACGATAGCAAAAAAAGGTCAAGAGCCTCCAAATCATCATCAAATCAAGGAACCCCAAATGATTCAAAAACAGATAATACTTCAGTTAGTGCTATTTGGTCAAGTTTCCCTACTGTAACAAGATCAGTTGTTGTACTAATGTTTATTTGTTCGTCATCAATCTTTTTACAATTGGCAAATCCTGCCCTATTAGTGTTCCATGGTTATGAAATATTTAGATACAGACAATGGTGGAGGATAATTACATCATTCATGATTTTGCCACCAAATGCAATGAGCGCATTAATGCAGGTTTATAATTTGGGTTCACGTTCTTATCAATTAGAGACTGACAGATTTTTGGTTTCAAGGTATCATAGTCCATCTATTGATTTTATGTTTTATCTAACATTTTGTGCTGCTTTAATTATCACAATGGTTTGTTTCACTTATGGTATTTCTGAATCATTGATATTAACCGCTGCATTTGATGCTTGTCTAAGTCTTACTTGGGCCATTGACAATGCCTCTACTAAGATGATGTTTTATGGTATTATACCAGTTTACGGTAAATTTTATCCATTTTTAGAAGGTTTAACAACTTTTATATTTGGTGGGGATTTAAGATTACTAGCCATTGGATTTATTGCAGCTTACATTTTCAATTGTTTAGATACAAGAACTTTAGGTCCAGTTTATGGTTACATAACTGGGAAAGGTCCTTGGTATGGTATTGTTCCCTTGGGCAAATTCAACGCACCATTTTGGTTTGTTTGGTCGTACGAATTTGTATTTGGTGGTAATTACACTAAAAAGTTTAAGCAATTGAAAATAACAAAAAAGAAGAACGATGGTCAAAGATTAGGATCTACAACAGTTAAGTCATCTTCTAAAAGTAATGTGTCAGTTCCTAGCAGAGGTGCTCAAAAATTAGGTTCATCTAAAGTAGACACTAGTAGCTCCGGAGCAACCGGAAAAATTGACAACGATATTTTGGCCACACATGCCCGTAGAAGATTGAATGCCTCCAACAGAGAGTAATTTAATGACTGAAGAGCTCCCCAGAAGAAACCCACTTGTTTTAAATATACCACTAAAATCGTGTATTTTTCCCCTTTGGGAAATTTTGATGCTTCGAAGTCTTCCATTGAAAAATTGAAAATTGGAAAAATTCAAAGTTTTAATGTAAGCAGTTTGTTTTTATTTAGAACTTTTTAAAGTACATTTATATGTTTATATAAAGTCTATATATGTCTTATTCTTATACATCTGAGTGCTCAATTGAACAAATTAACTATCCATAAGAAAAGCAAGGGGAGTCATGTCCAATTTACCAAATATTGAAAGCAATTTACCACATGAAATAACCTTAACTGCATTTACATTAGGAATATTATTTGGTGTATCATTAGGTACAATACCTTTCACACAGTTCAAACCATTTAACTTATACATAGTTGCATTATCAATCTTCCATTTTTTAGAATATTATATTACAGCAAAATTCAACCCACTTAAAGTCAATTCACAATCATTTTTAATCAACAATGGTATGGAATACACTTGTGCGCATATTTTAGCCATCTTAGAATGCCTATTAGAATCATATTTTTTTCCCGATTGGAAAATCTCACATACAGTAAGGTAATCATAGCGTTCGGTTGCTTGTTATTGATTATGGGTCAAATCATTAGATCATTAGCAATGTTTACTGCCGGTAGATCATTCTCACATATTATTCAAACGGAAAAAATTGACGATCATATTCTAGTAACGAATGGTATTTATTCATTCTCAAGACATCCAAGTTATCTCGGGTTTTTTTGGTGGGCCATTGGCACACAATTAATGTTACTGAATCCATTTACATTGTTTTGTTTTATAATTATATTGTATAGATTTTTCAGTAAGCGAATTGCATATGAGGAAATTCATTTGATTGAATTTTTCAATAATGATTATGTTCAATACAAAGAACGTGTTGGTACTTGGATACCTTTTATTAAATAAATTAATATTATATAATCGAAAATAAGCCAACAAAAAAATAATCAAAAACGATAAATTTCTTTACATAGTTGTTATATCTGTTTTTGTTCTTTCAAACAATTATTTGAATATTAGTAATTACATTAATTAGTTTGTTATATTGTATATGAGATAGTATTTTTAGCTTGTTTTTTTTTTCTTTTTGTTTCTAATCAGGAATATTCATTATATTATTTATTTTTACGTTTAGGTAAAAATGGTACCACAATAGGCTTCATTATATTTGATGGTATTCTTCTACCAAATGCAAATGTCTTTTTTTTAATTGAGTCACTGCTGTCATTTGATTGTATATTTTGAAGTTTCAATTCTTGACCAGCTGGATTATTTTTATCAATGCTTTTCCTTTTTCTAATAATATCCGAATCAATACTGCGATAAATTGCATCATTTTTCTTAGACTTTGTTTTAGGTAACTCTGGCAATGTTGGTGGCAATTTTTCAATGTCGTCTGATATTTGCAACCCACCAATACCTACTTGGTTGGTCAGATTATCATTATCACTTTCTGATATAATACTGCCACTAGAACTAGTTGAACTGCCATCAATAGATATTAATATTGAACGATTATAAATGGGCTCAAAACTGCCTCTTTGATCAAAATCATTGGTATTTTTATCGTCAACTACTGCACCGTCTATACCTCTTGATTTGTTTTTAGGACTACTACTATCCACTTCATTAGAAAAAGAATTCTGTGAAATCCGATCGTAAATAGAATCCGTATCAGTAGATTTATTGTCCAAGAAAGCATTGGAGATGTGATTATCATAAGTACTTCTATTATCATTTAGTATATCCGCAAAATTCTGTAAACTATTATTACTATCTGATGTATTGGAATGTTCATTACCGTAATTGTCAATAATAAAGTTATTTTCAACCAACTCGTCTTGTGAAGTATTCGATACAAAATAATCCATATTAATTACAACAGGTGAGGGTGAAAATTCGTTTTTCAGCTTGCTTATATTGTCCGCAGGAAATGGATCTAAAGACGTATAGCTATTATTTGAGTCTGACATAACATTATTAGTTAATAATGTGCGACCTAATAAATTTGGTACATTGTGATTAATGATATCTTTATATCTAAGACTTGCGTCATTACTATCTAAGGTTTGTACTTTAACACTGCTTGTTTCAATTGGATCAATATATATATTATCAATTGAACTTGATGAGGAAAATTTTGGGCTTAGTGAAGATAACTGGGAATTTAAATCTTGTTGTAATCCTTCTTCATTTTTTTGATTATTCTTTAAATTCAGATCGAAAAGAGAATCATTGTTAAAATTTAAATTATCAGTATCTATATTCTTAAATAAATCATTATCAATTTGATAATTTTCTGTCATAATTGAATCAGTTAAATTAACATTTCTATCATCATTTTGATTAGTGTGAATTGGTGCCGGTATGACGCTTTCATTTATCATACTACTGATGTTATCAACACTATCAACGCCGCCATCGTTATCAAAGTCATTTTGACTCAGTCCACTATGAATAGTTATAATGGAAACTTCAGGTGTTAACTTTTTGGAATGGTTTTTCACACTCAAATCAGTGTTATTACTATTAGTACTATTATTACCGTGAGTATCACTATTGCTTGTATTTGAAAATTCATCCTTTTTAATAGTTTTGAATTGTTTAGTTCCATCGTTATAAATTTCATACCACCAATCACCGTTATTATCGATTTTAACGGAATCAATGCCGATAGGTACCAATTTTAGAATATTTGAATTAAATTGATCAATGCATAGTTTATTCAAATCATCAAATACCACATTACAAATCGGACAATTGATTTTTTCAATTAAAGTCATTTGCTCTAAGGACAATAGAAACGACCAAGCATCAAAACATTCTAAATGGTTACAAATCTTGGAACGAGCTGGGTACTTAATTCGTTTTAATGAAATGGGGCAAAGTAGTGATATAGTGATCGAGCTGGTAATAATATCATTTAATTTATCTGATTCATTCAAAATTTTCAGGATATTTAGGGACTCTGTTTCAGTAATAGGATCATTTTGCAAGATAGACATATTCAAAATGTCAGTCGATGTAAATTTTTTTGTTAAATATATGAAAATTTTCCAATCATATGCAGTTGGTGCATATATCATAGACAGAGTATTTTTTAAAGGTACTTCATTTGAAAAATTGTTAAAATTTGCTAAATATTTATTTCGATCCAAGTGAACTCTTGTCTTAGCGCCGGTCTTTGAATCAATTTTAAATTTTATCTTGTTTTTCAATAAATGATCAATGTTTTTATCATCGTTAATAATATCTGTTAAATCAATTGGTTTCCCCAATTTAAATTTCGATAAAACAAAGATAGAGTTAATACTAACTTCAATAAATTTTAGTTTTTCATTTGTATTATAAACTGTTTCAGTATATGTTTCTTCATTAATAGTACTATCACCATGGACGGACACTATATCATTTCTAATGCTATTATCATCATTATCACTTATTGGTTTTAAGATGGGCTGAGCAAAAATAGTTACTCTATTTTGTCTTTTACTATTTAAAAATAAAAAATCGTTGTAACGTATATTAAAATCAAAATTTATGATATTATTTGTCGAAGATGATTGAATTGTTATATTTTTCAAACATTTGACCGGTTTCAGAAATGGGTTCTTGCAAAAAATTGAGTCTAAAGTTTCATCATTATTCATTTCTTTCCATATTCATAAACATTGATTATTCTATTTTTTATTTTTTTTTGTTTACATATTTAAATTGGAATATACTGAAAATTTGAAGAATCTGTGGATCTAAAATACATATAGTTATGTAAGTTAATGGTTTATCTTTTCACGATTGCAATACATAATTAATTAAATCTTTGAAAATGATTTTGAAGTAATGTGATAGAAAAGTACTTACAGGTATTATTCAAGACAACGATTTCAAGACCACCTACCAGTTGGTTGAATTGACACAAAAACAATCGCAGCTTGAAAGAAATTATGCGAATAAGCCCTGGAGTATAAAAAACAGCCCTGTTAACAGACCCTAATTGTGCTTTTTGTTTTAACCCTATTTGACTCGTGGCTTTGAAGGAGTCTTTCAAAGAAGTCATTTGAAATTTCTCCATTTGAAAAATTAATTTTGCCAATTCTGGATTTTTCACTTAAATCGATGATTTATATATATAAAATCATGTCTATTGTAAATACACATCTTCGAGCAATTGTTTTGACTTAATATAGGTCATTATTTCAGCTAGACATCGAAACACAGGAAAGTTTTGGAATAAAACATTACAATAGCATATAAACAAATATAATAAAATATAATAAAACGTACTACCATACAAAATAATATGTCTAAGAAAATTTTAGTATTAATATCAGGATCAGGTTCCAATTTACAATCGTTGATTGATGCAGAAAAATCAAATAACTTAAGTAATGGTCATATTTCTTGTATCATATCATCAAGTAAAAATGCTTATGGTTTGAAACGTGCAGAAGATAACGGTATTCCCACTATCGTACATAGTCTTTATCCATATTATAAAGGTATACCAAAAGAAAATACTATTGAACGTAACGCAAGACGTAATCAATACGAATTAGATTTAGTAGATATTGTTAAGAAAGAAGATCCAGATATGATTATTTGTGCTGGTTGGTTGTTGATATTGAGTAAGACATTCTTAAATAAGTTTGATCTAAAAAAATTACCAATTTTAAATTTACATCCAGCTTTACCTGGTCAATTTGACGGTACAACACATGCTATTGAAATGGCTTATAACAAATGTCAAGAATTGAATGAAAAAATTACTACAGGTTGTATGGTTCATTATGTCATTGAGGATGTAGATAAAGGTGAACCAATTGTTATTAAAACATTAGATATTGAACCTGGTAAAGATACAATAGAACAATTTGAAGAAAAATTACATAGCTTAGAACATATTGCAATTGTTGAAGCTGCAGTGAAAGTATTAGATGGTTCAAAATAAATCTAATCAAACTAGCAAATATATATACATATATATATACATATAAAAATACACTTGTGGCAGCTGAGTTATGATTCAATATTAATAAAATATTGATAACATATAATATATATATATATATATCATGCTGTAAAACGACATTAAATAGTATGAGATGATGAAACAAGATAAAACAAGACAAAATCAGTAGCGCAACAAAGCTAAAATTAAATCAAAACTGGAAAATTAGATCTTCGAAGTCTCCCCTATCCGCATTTGGTTTTTCATCATTGCTTTTTCTATTCTGACGTAAAAAGTATATGCTTACATAATTTAATTAGTAATCTTAGTAATAATGCCAACTTTTTCAAAAATAATAAACAATTTCATTCAAAATGAAAATTACATTGCATTATACTATAATATACTATATTATATCACAGATTGTATTGTACTGTAATACATTTCTTTTAGTTTTCTAGTACAATACTTTTGATTTGAATTACACGGTATGGATAATTTGATTCAATTACCATCGTTTGTTAATCCAAGCAAAATTCAAACACTTTTAATACCAATTGGTAATTGGAAAAGAAAAGAGTTCAATAAAGTAGTAAGTGATTTAAGAGCCAAAAATGAAATTACTTTATTAGATATAACACCAATTAATAGTTCTCTTTTTACACCACAAGGTTTCCCAAATGGTAAATTATTTTTCAATTTCAATACAATTGACAATAATGATGAAACAAATTTATTCTTATATGATTTTGAACCATTTAGGAAAACCTTCATTGTAATTGGGTTAGTTAATAATATTGATATTGATATTGATAGTAATTTAAATGATCCAACTGAAACTCTAAATTTATTAAAAGAAAAATATTCAACTGTCATATCACATAATTTGATTTATATTAACAATAAAAATACTATGATCACTACTCATGAAACAAATGATAATATTCCAAATGATAAAGATAATAATGAACTGACACATAACGTTTTCAATCTCAATTTACAAAATCCCGAGAATGAATTTCACTTAGAGACAATTATTTGTGATATTGCCAGAAATTTCTTAATCGCATTGGATCGCTATTATTTATCTTACAAACATGTAACTCTACATTCGCCAGGTATTATCGGTGGTAATACCATTTTAAAGACAACAATTAATAAAAATATCTTCAAATTAGATCAAAGTGATGATTTAATAAACAATAGTAAAAACAGTAATATTAATAACAACAATAATAATACCAACCTCAGTTCGGCAAATATTTTATCAAATGGTAACACTAATATTTCAGCAACTACCAACAATACTCCTTATAATAAGGAATCAAATACTAAGTCTCCAAGTTCCATCTCCTCTAGTGTAAAGAGATTATCAGCTTTCGAAATTACCACAAATAGTATCAAGAGATCAGCATCTATTAAGATTGCAAATTCGCTATCAACCTCGGACTCTAGAGCACAACAAAGATCTAAAGGTAGACAATTGAAAATTTTAGGTAATTTTCAATTATTAACTGGTCATTATTTAGACGCATTAAACAGTTTTACAGAATCTGCCGATATTTTACATAAGATTAGAGATTTGTTGTGGTTGGGTTCAGCATTAGATGGTATCGCAATGTCGTTTATTTTACTATCTTATCTAAACATGTCTTTCAATGTACCTGAAATTGTTAAAATCATGTGTCCCATGTTGCATTCAATGAATAACGCAAATACTAATTATAATAACACTTCAATTGATAATTTAAATACTAGCACTAACAACAGTAACAACAACATAAATGATGATTCTCCAACTAAAATTAGTCTAAATAAGTTGCAATCACCAAGAAACTCAGTTGCGTATAACCCTAAAAGAAGTTTAAATTTTAACAGTGATAGTAATTTTGATTTGTCTATAGACGATATTAATTTACCGATTTTGATTAAGACACTTACTAATAAAATTTTGTATTACTACGAATTAAGTTTACAACACAACACAGAATACGCACCCCAAGTGGTTTATTGTAATGTTATTTTGAAAACTCTAACATTCATGACTCATACAAGGTTTTCACAAGGTCAATTAACTAACACAGAACTGAAACATATTATCAGTTCACCAAACATTAATTTGCTGGCTGAAGGAATAGAAGATTTCGAAACAAGTACCAAAAATAGAAACTATACTCAATTTTCTAAATTGAAAATTTATAACTATGTTGATAAACTATTTGAATTGCAATTAAAAAAAATGTCTACAGAATATCAAATGATGGTATATTATACCACAAGTAGAGTTTATAATATGTTAAACTATCACAGAAAGGAAGCATTCATGTTAAGATTAATGTTGATAACGTTATTAAATGCAAAACAGAAAATAATTTGGCATAAAGATTATAAATATTTATTAAGTTACATTCAAGAGCTTTATAATTGTAACACTACCACTAATACAAGCCTTATCAATGATGATTCTAATGTATCTTCTGCAGAAACAAATGAAGTTTCAGATCAATGGCGTGTTTTGCAAAAACATATCTTGCAACTGGCATTACAAGTAAGTGAGAAATTTAATAATTTCATGATTGCTAAAGACATTGCTTTAAGCATGTTGGTAAATTATAATACACTTTTGAATTATACGGAACAGAGGCTATTATTTGACAAAACGATTGATATTTGTATTAGAAATAACTTTATAGATAAATATTGGGACCCTAACATGTTGAAAAAAATTGAGTTGAAAAAACTTATAACATCTGATGAAGACTATTTTACTCAAATACCAATCGAATCTCAATCAAATAGGAAGGACCCAGATGACTTAAATCAAAATAAAGAGATAAATTTACAGGAAGTTTATAACCCATTCAAGCAATTAAATTTGAAAACAGAAAGTAACGAAAACAATATTAAAAGAATGCATCACACCTTTATGGTTGGAGAAATTGGCGAATTTTATTATACTTTCTATAATCCTTTCAAATTTGACGTCTCTATAACTGCTTTAGATGTACCAAACGAACTTCAAGAATATATTGAGTTCGAATCCAATGATATATCTGTAGACACACCGTTCATAATAAAACCTGGATCAACCGGTGTTATCAATATGCCAGTACTATTTAAAAAGGATACAAATAAAGATTCCATTGTTATGGATTCAATCAAAATTTCAGTATTTAATTTAGCTATTGAAGATTTCAAGGTGAATAATAATTTATCAAATTTGAATTTTGAATCAGAATTGGTAGATTTGAGAATTTTACCTGAACAACCTGTCTTGGAACTGATCAATACCTCAAAAACTGCAGGTAATTGTATCATGGTTTTGCATGGCACCAAAATGAGATATTCTATGAAATTATTGAATAAGTCATTAAATTGTTCAGTTGATTATTTCAAATTTACGACACAAACAAACATTGATAAATCTCTGAAAAACGATTACTGGAAGAATTTGGCAGCTGACAAGTTGTTTAATTTAGAAACACAACTGGAGTGGTTAAGAACCTCCTGTATCAAAATAATAGATGCCCCAACTTCATTGAACCCAAACGAAGTTATTGATTTTGAAATTGAATTAGACGCTACTTCAGTACCATTAAATTTTGATAGTTTTGATTTAATTGTTGAATATGGTATGACAACCAAGGACAAATCATCTATTTTTGTTAGAAAGTTAAAAGTACCTTATGAAGTAACTATAAGAGAGACCATGGAGGTCCCCAATGTGGATATCATACCATTAAATGAATTATTCTCTGATACCATGACAAATATTGATTGGGTTAATTACTTAAATAAAAAATTAGAAGTTGACAGAAATTTAAAGATTAATGATTTTGCTTTATTACTAATCGACTTCAGAAATTCATGGTTAGATGGTATCTCTTTGAATATTGAATTTGATGATTTCAAAGCTAAAGAATATTTGGTGGAATCACAGCATACATTAAGAGTGATTGTACCTGTTAAAAAAATTGACTACAAAGTTGAAAATATTGGTAATAAAATTATTCCAGCGGTAATCAAAGATAGACAATTCATTCAACAAGACATGAAAAAACAACAAATTCATGCAATGAGAGAACAATTTTGGTGTAATGAGTATATTTTGGATAAAATTAGTTGTCAGTGGCATTTCTCCAATGATCCTGCAACAAAGGGTTTTATTGATTTCAGAAAATATTTGACAAACGTGGAATGTGACATAGCATCTGTTCTTTACAAGGGTAAACTGCCATTTTCAATCAATACTACCTTATCTCATACTAAAGTGAACGTGGGTGATCCTATAAACTTCAAGATTCACATTGAACCTACGGGAACAGTTCATGAACCTCTACCGAATATTTCAGTGCTTAATATTTTAATTTTTGACAATAAAACATCTAAGTTAGTTACACATACCAATAGACGTATTCTTTTCAATGGTTCTTTATCGAGAACCATCAACACTCAAACATCTTATCAAAGTAATTTTGAATTATTACCTATCGAAAAAGGTGAATATCAAGTATCTGTTGTCCTTTCAGATAAAGATGATAAAGATTCTATCATACAATTAGATTCAAATGTAAATATTTTTTCTGTCGAATAAACAGATGATGTTTCTGCACTTGATGGCACTTCTGTAAAAGTAAAGCAAAACCAGCTCCTCCTTTGAGAGCCAAATTTGGTGAAAAGATGGTTTTTTTATCAATTAAATGATTTATATACAAATGATATATATTATTAAGCATCAAATGAATTTTATTTCATGAATATTAGAATATGTAAATTTTAGGAATAAGAAAAGATAAATAAATTGATTGAAAACTCTTGAAACCATAAAATCAATCGTGTTTTTCTTTAACTTTGCTATCGTTCTTTGGAACTCTTGCCAGCCAGTAGAAAAATATACCACTAGCATAATTAAAGACAATGAAAGCAATGAAAATACCATAGTTTCTCCATCTGTGATTATAAGAAGCACTGACTCTAGACAAAAAGTTATTAGTGTATGAGTAAGGACAGAAATG
This sequence comes from Grigorovia yakushimaensis, assembly GCA_003709265.2. NCBI lineage: Eukaryota > Fungi > Ascomycota > Saccharomycetes > Saccharomycetales > Saccharomycetaceae > Grigorovia > Grigorovia yakushimaensis. The sequence continues at coordinate 165,357 of PPOC02000520.1, read as the reverse complement.
GCAAATATCGGTAGCAGTGGAATCTGATAAATAACCTGTACCAGTGGCATTGATATAAGGTTGCATATATTGACCACAAGTCATGTTTGATGGTGGAGTAAATTTAACAAACTCATATTGAGCACATTCTACATCTGCATTAGCTACACCTGTAGATAATAAAGCATCAACCAAATATGTAAATGGGGAAACTCTATACATAAAAATCCAAAATCTTGGCATAGCCTCTGGTGTTGCCATAACACCACAAAAAGAAAGAGCCATGGTAAACAATAATGATGCAATATGAGCAGCTGTTTCAGCAACTTCATTCCATGTAATTACTAAGATACCCATTGAGCCAATGTAAACGTAATAGGCAGTAGTCAATAGCCAGAATAATGCACCTCTTTCATGTAATTGATTAGCAAATGACGCATTGGTATAGAAACCAACAGCATAGTAATAGATACAGTATGAAATGGTACCTGCAATGAAGTTCCACGGAGCTTCTACAAGGATTTGCGATATAATGAAAGCAACCCAAGAAAATGTTCTTGATGGACGTTCTCTAGCCTCATATAGATCTCTCTGTTGAACAAAGGATGGTAAATATTGTTGTAAAAGCGGATTGAAAATAACTAGATACATGAAGACAGATAACATTTGATTTTGTAAACCTTGCAAAGACCTGTCAGCCTTGAAGAAAGTGAAACCAATAAATAATTGATTGAAAACAGTTAAAGTAAACTTAGACCACAAATATTCTGGAGTTCTCCAATATTGTTGGAATAAACGCTGTGACACCATCTTGCATTGGAATCCTAAAGTTGTAGCAAATTGTTTCCTTTCTTCAGCACTATCATCAACAGTTCTCTTTGGTAATTCTACTTCCATCCAATCTAACTCTTCCTGTATAGCTTTATATTCATCAGAATTTCTCCAGACCTCATAGTAGTCTTGATTAGCAATAGAACCAGGTGCTGCACCAACAACAGTTAACATCCATTCAGCAGGATTAGCATCTGGTGGACACTTTGAAGACCCATGTGATTCAAAGTACTGAATCATTGTCTTACAACCATCACCCAAGTCACCAAAATAAACAGTTTTACCACCTTTTTGTAAAAACAACAAACGATCAAATTCTTGCATCAAAATTGCTGAAGGTTGATGGATGGTACATAAAATGGCTTGACCATGATCAGCTAACTTTTTCATCAATTGGCAAGTAGCCCAAGCCGTTTGTGAATCTAAACCGGAAGTAGGTTCATCTAAGAAAACCAGTAATTTAGGTTTAGCAGCCAATTCAACACCAATAGTCAATCTCTTTCTCTGTTCGACATTTAGACCTTCGCCAGCTTCACCAACGATCGCTTCTGCATAAGACTCCATTTCTAAAATACGAATCACTTCTTCAACATAGGCATCTTTTTCTTCTTTGGAAACAGAGGCAGGTTGACGTAGATATGCGGAAAATCTCAACGATTCTCTTACACTAGCGGTCTTTAAATGTAAATCTTGTTGTTGACAATAACCAATAGATCTAGGGAACGATTTATCACGTAAACGACCATCAACGAAAATTCTACCAGTAATAACACCCATTGTAACTCTTTCAGCTAAACAATCTAATAAAGTTGTCTTACCAGCACCAGAAGCACCCATTAAAGCAGTTAAAGTTCCAGGTTTAACCCAACCATCAACATTTTTTAATATATGTAATGTATCACCTTTGACTTTAACATCATAACAAAGATCTCTCCAATGGAAGATTGCCTTAGAGGTTGAAATTTTAAACTTAGCCATATCACGATCCAATTCTTCAATACGAGAAGATTTGTAACTGGAAGTAGTTGTAGTTCTAGTCAATGCATTAACATCATTTTGAAGATTATCATTAGTTGCTTTCATGGCAGTATCATGATTCAAAGTTTCTTTGTTTTCTGAATTGTCAGGAGTGGTATCATCCAATAACATTCTATTGGTTAATATTGAATCTTCATTACTAGCATATTTTTCAATGTCATTTACATCTTTTTCACTCTTATCTTTCAATTTACCTTGCTTCTTCATTTTTCTAACAACTGATTGTGGGAAAATAAGCATCTCACCCTTTTGTTTTGCACCTTCATTGTATTCACAAAGGAATAAATAAACGAAGAAAAAGAAAATGACGTAAGCCATACCGATACCAAAACCTCTCCATTTATGGCTGTGATAATAATCATAACTTTGATTGATGTAATCATCACCTAAAACATAATCATTACCAGGAACTGCACCCACCACACCACAAACTTTTTGGGTACCAGTAGCAGAATCATATGGACCACCAGATGGAATAAATTGAGCACAAGGGTATTTAATACCATGAAATTCGTTGACCATCAAAGATTCAAAAAGGTATGCCAATGGATTAATATACCAGATCCATTTTGACCAACGTAATATTTTTGTCTTTGGAATTGCGAACCCTGTGTACATCGACATAGCTAATAATAACATAGAGGCTGGAACCATAGCTTCTTGTAAAGTTTTAGTTAAAGAACCAATACAACGGAATAAATGTGACATACTAAATGTAGCAACTATGTTAATTAGGAAATAAAAGAAGAAGACACCAGCATTACGACGGAAATTAACCATGAAATAGTAAATAATATTGAAGCAAATAGCGGTTACAATTTTTGGTGGAATTTCAGAAATAACAGATGCAAATGCATCGGCACTTGGATGGTATAGTGAATAAGTTCTATGCTTTTCAGTAATCGGTCTTGCCTCATATAATGAAAAAATTTCTAAAAGACATGAAAATGCATTAAATAAGATAGCGAAGAACATAGCTGCACCTCTAAAATAAAAGGTAGAAGTATTTGTATGTAACATAACTTTATAAAACATTGAACCCAATATTAAAGCCATTACAGAATTACCACATACTTGCCAAATAGTAATCGAAGCACTATTTTTCATTCTCCAAATATTTCTTGTCAAAATGTATTTAACTTGTAAACCATAACTTACCATATAAGGTGAAGAAGGCCTTGCCCTCTTTGATTGTTTTGCCACATGAGCGTCTTTAACTTTTTGCTTTTCTTCATCTTCATTTTGAGAAAGGTTATAATCAATTTCATTAAGTAATTTTTTATATTGTTCAGAATTTTCCCAATATTGATTCATTTCATAGGGTGTTTGTGGTACTGTTATACCTCTTTTAATAAAGTCTTCATTAATGACTCTTTCTGCGGGACTTGTAATTGATGTTAAAAAATCTGCAGTAGTTTCTCTTGGTTGACATAAATAACCCATATCTAAGAAATATTGTTTAGCCTCTCTAGTTGAACCAAAAAAGATCTGATAACCATTATCTAAAACACAGACTTTATCGAATAAATCATAAGCGTCTTGCGAACATTGATATATGGCAACAGTTGCTGCATTATTTGAAATTTCAGCCTGTGTTTTCAAAGCTCTAATAAATTCTAATGCAGTAGCAGAATCTAAACCTCTAGTGGCATTATCCCAACATTGAAATTTAGAACCACAAATGGAGACTTCGGCAATGGAGACTCTTTTCCTTTCACCACCAGAAACACCTCTAACTAAATCATTCCCCACTTTTGTATTTCTTGTATGCGATAAACCATAAGTGGCCATAACGACATCAGTGACATGTCTTGCCCATTGATCTCTTGTGACACCCTTGATTCTATTTTGTGGAGTCTTTAATCTTGCTACAGTATATAAAGTTTCAAAAACAGTTAAATGTGGTAAATGAATATCTGATTCTGCGTTATATACCACGTCACCTCTAAAATGTTTTTTAATTTCTAAAGGAGTTAAACCATTATAATTAATGATTGATTCTTTATTAATTTTAAAACCATGAGTGTTTGATGATATTGATTTTAATAAAGTGGTGCAACCAGAACCAGGTCTACCCAATACGACTAATAATTCACCTGGATTAATACAACCATCCATTTTTTTCAAAATTTCAAATTTTGCTGTATGACTTATTGGTGAAACCAATCTATAAAATTGATTTAATAGTTTATAAGGCATATTTAAAAAAGTTGATTGGTAAGTAACATCAACTGAATCACCTAAAGCTTGTAAATTTTTCCAAGAACAACCTAAAGAATATGGTTTGTAAAATTCTGGATCACCAGTAGCAATATTAGCCATATTTTGAATCCAAGCCTTTGAGTTAAATTTATCACTTGTTGGATCTAATTTTGGATTATAGCCTTCAACATCTGGATTGGTGTAAATTGGATTAACACCGAGTAGTTCTGTAGATAATAATGATTGGTTATCATTAATTGATGCGGTGATGTTATCATCAGATTGAATATTTGATTCATTAGGGAATTCATTTGTAATATCATTTGCCAATTCGTTTTTTTTTATGTTTTTTTTATTTTTTTTAGCTTTCTTAGAATTAATTATGCTATCATTTGTTATTGAACGTGCCAAATCTTTAATTGTGGATTGTGCCTGTTCATCGAAGCCTAAATATGGCCGTTCTGTAAGGTCATTTTCATCATATGTGTTTTTATTACCATTGTATTTATCAGTTGATAAGTTAGAATTTGTCTCTGATTTAGAATTTGAATTTGAATTTGAATTTGAGGTTGACGAAGTGTCAATTATTTCACCCGACATTTCGTAATCAAATAAGTATTAAATAGACCGAAAAAGAAAATAATAACAATAAAGTGTTTTTTAACAACAAACAAATTGATAATATTTTCTTTGTATTAATAAATTTGATATCTTAAAAATGTGAATGAATGTACTTATTTAAAAGAGTCAATAATATACTATATATGTTTTAAATTTGTTCTTTTAATTCTTCTTTACTTTTATAGTATATCTTGTAATAATAATTAGTTTAGCGTGTATTAAAACGTCGAAACAAACAAGAGTAAAAGAAATATATATAAAGAAGTAAAAACTATGGTGTGAGGAATCTATCGAAACGTATTAAGAGAGTCTTTATTTATACAAACCATCCATCCAATGCGGACAGTACTGCTTTGCAGTCACGGGCAAACAGGGATGCCGCCGTTTATTGAAGAATTGAAAACATCGTGTGATGTTACCTCCATCCCGCGGAGATACACGGAATGGACAGTTGCTGCGACGGTGCGGGATGGTTGGAGCAAATACGGAGGAAGGAGAGGGCGGAGAGATTAGAGAACACAATGTTGCCACGGACAGCGCTTAGGGGGTTGCCATATACGTCAAAAAAGTTTACAAGTGCCAATAGAATTCGCCCTGCAATGTGTCCGATTTCGCACAATGTGCTTTTTTTGCCTTTGTGTTTCAAGGGGAGTTATTGAGAAAGATCCGATCAAATGCAACATTATGGGGTTCCACGGAAACGGCTGTAATTATTAATGTATATATAGCTCTGAGATGTACACTATATAAAAAAATAGTAATTTTTTAAGTGCATTGTTTCTTTGCATTGAAAGAATGCGTCCACGGGTAAAAGACAGATTGTGGTAAAATTTCCACGGAAGGACACCATGGTTTCCCAGAGGGAAAAAAGTACACACACCTGGAGAGAGAGAGAGAGAGAGAGAGAGAGACCATTCCGTGGTAGCCGCGGATGAAGCAACTTGTTTACAGCAGTTAAAATTGCTATTACTGTTTGATCATCCCACGGAAACCAAGAATGAAACTAAAAATGAAGCCCCAACAGTAATTTTCCTCCAACGCTAAAAATGCTTCCACACTGACAGCGGAGACTAACTCGTTTATTAATTAAGGATATTACAATTTAAGCTTTAGTATTATCATTTACATGAATTCTCTGTATACAGAATGTGTCTAATTTACTCCCTAATTCTATATATTCTTAATTGCCCTTTGAACTTCATTTATATGATCATTCATTTCCCTTCTTTCTTTGTCTATCTTAACCTTATTTAACATGTATCTTTTCAATTTCATTGGTATAAATGGTTCAATACCACCTCTTGTAGGATCATCTTTATTCATTAAGATACCGTCAAATGCCTTAATTGGTTTCCTCTTATCAGAACGTATTTGTTCTGACATTTCTTTAGAATATGCTTGTATCTCTTCTAATAATTTAATATTCCATTGATCATTACCTTCCACCACATCAGGTTCTTCGGGCCAAACAAATGGTTCTAACATCTCAATCGTCATTTTCTTTATTTGCGGTCCCCTAAATCTACCAACTGTACCGCTTAATCGAATCATTCGACTGTGTAATAATTGTGTAGTAATATTCATAGCTCTTAACCCATAAATATGATATAAATAATCTCTTAAATCTAACTTGTTAAATGATTTAGGTACAATAAATTTGGCTTGATATGGTGTATGTTTAGCATTATTTCTCAATAATATAATACGTGCTTTAGGAAACCATTGTTCTTTCCCACCAACATGGAAATGCGGCTTATTATTAGAGATGGCATCTCGAGTTTGTTGAACTATCTTATCACTTATTTTATTGACTACACGGGGCATATCAGATTTTTCTTCTTTATTTTTTTTTTATTTATATTTATATTTAATTACTTTCTTCTTCTACCCCCAATTCTTCCCTTTCTTCTTTTTTTTTTTTTAATTGCTTAGAATAACAAAATCTGTTTTCTCGAGCCTCCTTTATTCTTGATTGAATATTTTTTTTTTTGGGATTTTTCTTGCTGCTTTTGAAAAAATTCAAAAAATCAAAAAATATAAAAGAAAAAACAAAACAATTGGAATTTCTGTGTTGATATTTAAAATTCACTATTACGATACTCATCATTCTACATACACCTGTTCCTTTCTACACCGATTTTTAATCAAACTAACGCATTACTTTAAATTCAACTTTTTACACACTTCTCCGTTGTTTCTTTCCTCAATTCTTCTTTCTACGTTTTCGAATTTCGTTTCTTTTATTAACGCTTTTTTTTATTAATTATTATTACAACTGTTATCACCCACATCATCTTCAAATCAATTACTTTTTCTTCATACAACTAAATTATAATGTTCTTCATTAAAGATCTTTCCTTAAATATTACTTTACATCCATCTTTTTTCGGTCCAAGAATGAAACAATTCTTGAAAAATAAATTGTTACAAGAAGTTGAAGGTTCATGTACTGGTAAATTCGGTTACATATTATGTGTATTAGATTATGATAGAATTGAAATTGAACGTGGTAGAATCTTACCTAATGATGGTTCCGCTGAATTCACTGTTAAATATAGAGCTATTGTCTTTAAACCATTTAAAGGTGAAGTCGTTGATGGTACAGTGGTTTCATGTTCACAACATGGATTTGAAGTTCAAGTTGGTCCGATGAAAGTCTTTGTTACTAAACATTTAATGCCACAAGATTTAATTTTTAATGCTGGTTCAAATCCACCTTCTTATCAAAGTTCTGATGATGTTATCACTATAAATAGTAGAATTAGAGTTAAAATTGAAGGTTGTATCTCACAAGTTAGTTCCATTCATGCTATCGGTTCAATTAAGGAAGATTATTTAGGTGCCATTTAATCGTGAGTACTTATTTTATTTATCATATTTTTGCTTATAATTTTGATTCTAATGGAGAAAAGAAAATCTGAAAATTTCACTAACATGTATAATTATATATTACCACTCATCTTGTATAATAAACCAAAAAAAATAAATATTATTTTTATGATGTCACACCTGCCATTTTTAATGAAAAAAATGCTATTTTAAATCAAATTGAAATATATAACTACAAAAAAACATTATATTAATAATTATTTTTTGACTTTATTTTTTTGAATAATTAATTATTATTAGCCCTATTAAGGCTTATTCCTTTTTTTTTTTTATTTTAATTTTTTTTATAAATGAAACCAGAATGAACTTATTTCACATGGAGAAATGAAATAAATCTAATTCTGCAGTTTTTTTTCAAAATTTTAACTTGTTTTATAATTTTTTTTTTAGTTTTTTTAATTCTTTTAAATTAAAAACCAAAATTATTTATTTTCTTTTATAATAAAATATCCACCTTCACCATTTAAAAGATGCGATGGCTCCCAACGACCAACAAATTTACCACTTTTTATGGCATCTGTGATAATTTTACTTTTGGTAAGATAATATTTATGAATTTCTTGACCATTAACTTCTTTAATAATATCTACCACACAATTATGCCATGGTGTTGGTATATGTAACAAGTCCTCGAATTTGGGTTCCATTAATTCCTTTAAATTATTAATAATTTTACATTGTTCACTAGAAATTAATTTAATACCAAATTTAGGACCATGATTAATATGGGCATGAATTGATAATCTTAAATGCCTTGGGAACATTATTTCAACTAAATTAGAATATGCATCATTCCTCTTAATCATATTGAAGGCAATTTTAGAAATTGTCTTTTTAAATTGTTTCCTAGAAAAATTTTGGAAATATGGTAATAATGAAAGATCTTCCATCATAAATCTGGAAAAACCACGATACAAATATAATCTTGGATGTCCTCTTATATGTATTTGTTGTGACAAAGTTCCTGTATCTGTATCAAATCCTTTCATCATTATTTGACGTGATAAATCAGAATCAGGACATATTTTTGATCCAGTATAATGTGGAACTTCTACTTTTTCAACCCATTGTGAATTAAACTTGTTGAATGTATCATTACGATAAAAAATTTCATTTAATCCAAAAAATTCAATAGTATTTTTTTCACAATTCATCTGTGACAAAATTTTATTGGTCAGTAAATGTAAAGCTGATGTATAGGCATTAACTGTATTATCATCAACACCAATACAATCCGAAAAAACGTGACCGTCACTTACAATGAAAACTTTCATTCCCGGTGGGTAGAACTCTTTAACTGAAATACATAGATTCACTAATCTTCTAATTGCAATTTCTTCACCTTTATCTGGTAGCTTGTCACCAGTTTTCTCTAAATTGGAAGATTTGCATGGGAAAGCTGGTAAGACACATTCAACCTTGATATATCGGTCTGTGAAGTATTTAACGCAATTCATAAAATTTTGTCTACCACTTTCTTCCCATTTGTCATTATGAACATGATTTTTAATATTGGAATTGAAAAAATCAGCAATCACTTCATGATACGATATCATGGAACTGATTTTTGGTTCACCATCCAAATTAATCTTACAATATTTTAAAATATGTAAAATTAGCCAGTTATTAAAATCTGTTTCATTTTCATTATCAATGGTTGTAATAACACCGCGGACTTCTGCAATTCCTTGAACAATATATTCTGAAACTTTAATAATTGAACCTCTGCCATTGGTATACTTGACAACAATTTCATCTTCACAAAGGTATTCATATAAAGTTTCTAAATTCATTTTGTGACCTTCATTATTGGGGAAAATAATTTTACAAAATTTTGACCAATTCAACTCAAATTGACAACCTTCTTTTTCAAATATGGCACATAATTTATTATCTTGTAGATCTCTTGAATAAATGGCACATATTTTACTATACACTGAATTATCTTTCTTAACATTTTCTAAAATTTCATCTTTCCTCAATGCATCTTGATTTCTGTCAATGGTTTTTTCTTTAATAATGGTCATTTTACACAAGAATTATTCTAAATTTAGCAAGAGGTGTTTTGTTATAATTATGTTGTTTTTAATATAAGCTACTTTCAGTTATCTCAATTTATTTTTAAAAGTGTCACAAAAAAGTATAAAATAATTTATGCTAATTTACTTTCTTAAAAAACACTTGAAAGTTCGTATATAAGCTAGAATAAAAAATACTAAAAAACCCATAAATTAATACAGTAGAAATATAAAACTCAGACATTTTACAGCCTTTTTTATTGAATATTCTGATATAGTATTTTTGTTACTTTACTAGCGTCGCAATTCATTTCTTTCCAAGTTTTATTGACAGTTCATTTTAAAGAATGACAACAATTAACATGTTTGAATACAAAACTAAATTTTTGTTGCTTGACAAACATGAGTAGTTTGGGGTTCAGAAATAAATTTTACAAAATTTCTATCAAGAAAGTTTCAAATCATTCTGCTAAGGAATTTAATATAAAAATAAGAGACCAACTACAATTATAAACATTATTATTGATAATAGTGGTACAATTATATTCTAAATGACTTTTAAACATAATGTTGTCTTTAATATATCCGAACGGTTTTATTTAGCCTCGCACCTTCTCTAATTCTTGTATTAAATAAAGCAATGGTAAAAAACTAAAAAAATTAACGTTTGATAATACAGTTCTTTACAAGCTTATTGAAAAACTGTTTTAAGAATACATTTTTACTTAAATTGATATGCGCAATATAATATATATACCTTTTTTTATTAGAAACTATTTACTACAAATTATTTTTGTGAAAATTTGGTTTTCACTTTTATGAATATTTTACCTTAGATTTAATTTAACTGTTATTAAGTTTAAGTTTTCAAGAATTCAAAAAAACAAACATTTAGTAAATACAACGTTATAACATAAACAGTTTGGAAAGATATATTCTAGAAGACCAAATATGTCAGTTATTTTAACAACAACGGTAATATTCCTTCTAGCTTTATTTATTTTTATTTTCAAAGTAATAATACCACCACTCAATTTCCCCAGAACCATACCAACAATCCCGTTTTACGTTATATTTTTACCAAGTATATTTAATATTGATCAGGTTCAATTGTATGAAATTTATTTGAAAAAAAAATTGGAAAAGTATGGTGCAGTTAAAATTTTTTTTGGCTCAAGATGGAACATATTGGTGTCCAAACCAGAATATCTGTCACAAATATTCAAAGATGAAGAAACATTTGCTAAAAGTGGTAACCAAAAAAAGATACCAAATAGTGTTATGGCATCATACACTGGGGATAATGTTATTAGTGCCCATGGGGTGGTATGGAGGAAATACAGACAATTAATGAGTACCGAGTTACAAATATTTGAAAATGATTCAATGATCAGTAACGCTAAGAAGTTTTGTTTATTGATTGACAATATAATTACTAATCAGAATGCACTAAATTTAAAGGAATATCATTTTAAAAATAAAATTTTTGTATCACCATTAGTGCAGAGATTAGCACTGGATAATATTTCACAAACCGTTTTAGGTTTCAATTTTGATACATTGAATGAAAAATATAATCCATTACATCAACATTTGATAAAAATAAAGAAACAAATTTTTTCACCATTTTATCTGACTTTCCCATTTTTAGATTCATTCCCCATTCCAACAAGAAGAAGGGCATTTAAAGATGTTGCTAAATTTAGAGAAATTTTAGTCGAAAAAGTTCATAAAGAAATGATGGATAATTTTAAGTACGAAAATACCACATATCCAGTAAGCAGTTTAGTTAAAGGATATAATGATGGTATAATCGATTATAAACAATTATCCGATAATATTGTAATTTTATTAGTTGCTGGTCATGAAAATCCACAACTTTTGATTACAACATGCCTTTACTTATTGGGTAAACACTTTAATACATGGCAAAATACAATCTGGGAAGAAGTGAAAGATATCAAAAATTATGATAAATTAATTGAATTACCAAAATTGAATTCATTTATATTTGAATCTGTTAGAATGTATCCACCTTTAAATACAATTATTAATAGATGCACCACCAAAACTTGTAAGATGGGTAATGATATTATTATTCCCAAAGGAACCTATGTAGGCTATAATAATTATAGTTGTACGCATAATCCAACCAATTGGGGTGAAGATTGTGACCAATTTAAACCAGAAAGATGGGGATGTGTCATTGATGAAATTAATAAACTATGGAGACATAATAAGAATGTTTGTCTTTTACCAAGTTTTCATGGTGGTCGTCGAGCATGTCTTGGTGAAAAATTGGCCTTGACTGAGTTGAGGATAACTATTGTTGAAATAGTCAAACAATTTGAGATTAGGATTAGTGATGATTGGAAAGAAATGATGACTCCAGCCGGACCACTGTGCCCATTTAATTTGGAATTAACGTTTGAAAAGAGAGAAAAATCATGATATCACATATATAAAAAAAATTAAGGTTATCAAAAAATAAATAATAATAAGTTAGTGACATTAATTCATGATAAAAAAATTTTCTTTAAAAAAAAAAGTTAAGTACATTGAAATATACTTTATATATAAAAAAATGAAAAAAAAATCT
>PPOC02000520.1:96475-153160 GCA_003709265.2 Grigorovia yakushimaensis | reverse complement strand
CTTTATATATCCTGACATGAAAAAAAAATCTAAGTGTTTTGTTTAGTATCAGTTCGATAATTCTTTTTAAATTTGTTTTGTTTTGTTTTGTTTTTGGTTAATTTTTGATGGTATTTTTTAAGATATATTTTTATTTTATCTACATCAAGTATTTTTGTCATAAGTCATAAAATTATTTGTCGTGAATAAATGTTTAAATTAGTCGTGTCGATTACCAATAAAAGATAGTCAATTTTCTATTGTTGAAAAGCTATTTGCAGTTTTTAGACAAGTTAGTATTTGTTCCCAAAAGAACTCTACATTCATATCATAACCAACTATGACACCATTGGGATCTTCAATATAGTGTTCGAAATTTGTTTGGTCAACTGTGTTTTGATATTCTAAAATTGTGACTTCATTTTGATTTTTGCATTTCTTATTTTTCATGTCAGGATATAGTATATAAGTTTGACCAACATCCGTATCATTCAAATTTGTCTTTACCGCAATATTCAATTTTTTAAATTTAAATTTTACTAAACTCTCATCAGACCAATTATAAAATTGTAGAAGTGGGAAAAGAGTAACTGGATCATGTATGGGCGGGCCATCTTTAAAATCTTGTACGTTCTTGTAGGTCAATTTAAAGAATTGGAATAAGTCATAGAATAATTTTCTTAAATTTGATTGTAATTCAATCTTATCTAAATTATAAATCTTGTCAATTATGGTATCAGTGGCAATTAATTTGTGTGTTAAATTTAAGGGACAAAGTATGCATTTACTCTTTAATATTTCATCAGTGAGTATGAATTCAGCAGCGTGCGGGTCTACCCAGATGTTAAATTCTGATGAAAGATTTAAATTTTTATTACCGACACCGTTAAATGAGCCGCCCATTATTGATAAAAACTTAATCTTATCCTTTAAATGTGGTTTTGATTTGAAGAAAGTTGCAAATGGAGTTATTGAACCAGTTGAAATTAAAGTGATTTGATTAACATTTAATAAGATAGCTTCTTCTAAAGCATTAATGAAGTCCATATCAGGGGGTAAACTGGAAGAATTGGAGGAAGAGGAACCTACTGAAGAATTAGAGGAAGAAGCTGATGATGATGATGATGATGATGATGACGAATTTGGTGGGGAAACTGTGAAAGGGTAATCAGGTACAGGTAATAAATCAGTACCATCTAAACCAGAAACCCCATGAATATCAGGAGCAAAACATGTTTTAGAGTCACGTAACCATGGTTTATCAGAACTTCTGTATACGGGGACCGATTTTGCCTGACCCATAGCTGTTAATATTGATTTACAATTATAATCGGTTTTATTTAGGGATGCATTTCCATAACAAGTAGATACACCAGTTAATTGGAAGGCAGGATGGAAACATGATAATAATATGGCCACTATGTCATCGTGACCTGGATCACAACTTAACCATATGGGGATTTTAGTTACTGTCATGCTGAATTTGTTGTAATGTTTTTGTTTCTTTGTAAGTGGCTTTTTTTTTTATTTAAATTAATTTCATGTATTTATTTGATTGATATAAAATATATATAGTCTAAATTATTATTATTATTATTTTATTGTTAGTAACAACCAAAATATGTTATTTTTGATATAAAGAATGAGTAATGTACAGAATCTAGTATACTACAATGGGCATGTGTGGTATGAGGCCACGTGGGAAGGAATGAACAGGAATGACAAAAGATGTTAGAAGAAAAAAAAAAAAGCTTTCAGAAAATGTTTATCTATTCAATGAAAATGTCATTACCTTGTTCAATAGCCATCTTAGTATGATATACGATATCTTTTGATTCCCATGGGTAAGAATACCATAAATCTGGGACAGTTTTAGCGGCAAAATAACATTTTCATCCTTTAAGATTTCATCAGGTAAATCAGCCTTCTTTGGTTTAACTTTGTCATGAAGAACAAATATACCGAATTTAGTCTTTAATTCAGGTTGTTTTTCTAAATCAATACCCTTTGCCTTAGCTTGTTCATCGGCATCTTTTTCTAATTCATGTAATGCATAGTGTAAAGTTGTTCTTGTATCATCAACTTCATCAACAATCAAAACGTTTTTGCCAACAAGATCTAATTTACATTGTTCGTAATCAATCCATTGAGTTCTAGTGATCTTAACACCTACTTCTTCAGCATCATCACCATTAGTGTTCAAATCTTCATAAAGAGATAAAATGATAGCGAAGATTCTGACAGTTGGAGTACCTGGCTCCTTTAAGAAGGTTCTTAAGATTCTTGCTGGAATGAAACCACCACCACCAATAGCGATGATGTAGTCTGGTTTGAAATTTTTAATCTTTTCCGCAGCAGTTTGACAAAGCTGGTGAACGTTGTTGTATGAAATATATTGTTTGTTATCTGCAGACATAGCTTTCAGTATGTGTATGTGTATGTGTATGTATATTTATATGTGCAAGTAACTGCGAAATAAAAGATAGGACAGATGAGTGCACCTTGCAAAACGAATATACAAGTATATAAATAAATAAAGCAAGTATATAAATAAATAAAGCAAGTGTGTGCAAAGCGGAGCAACGCCAACTGGAAGAGCCAAAATTAATTAATGAAAAATTAATTAAATTGCAAAATTAAATTTGCGATGCGCATCGAAAATTTTTCGCAGAAGTCAATTTTAGCCGACGGGTTTTTTCTTGCGGCGGTTTTACCTCACGACGGGTTTTCGCTGTCTGCGTGTTTTCTGCCGTGGCTGCCACACCGCCTGTCGCCATTCTCTCTCGCTCACTCTGTGTGTCTCTGTTTGTGAGTCTGTGTGTGGCCTTCTGTGAGTCTCTGTCTGTGTGTGTCTCTCTGCTCGTGATGGTCACGAGCTCTCGTGTGCATCACTCACATCATCTCACACAAAACACGTCTGTGCAACCGCTGGATTATCACAAACACACAATCAGATACTCACCTACAACAAAACAAAACAGAACACTACATACGCATATATATATATATATATACACAAATACACATACACATACAACATAACATACCAACAAGGGCTTCTCAACGCTTCTTCTTCTTCGCACTCATAAATCCTGCTGGCTTTTCTTCGCACTCTTCTTGTTTTGAAAAACAAACAAACAAACAAACAAACAAACAAACAGTACTCGTAAAACTAAGTTAAGAAACAACTAATAAACTACTATATACCACACAACACACTCATATAACAATGGCAGGTCTAGATAAAGACGATATCTCGTTACCCAAGGCCACTGTGCAGAAACTAATATCAGAAATATTAGACACTGATTTGACTTTCAACAAGGATGCCCGTGAAATTATTATCAAATCAGGTATAGAATTCTTAATGATCTTATCGTCCATGTCTAGCGAAATGGCTGAAAATGACGCTAAAAAAACTATCGCACCAGAACATGTCTTGAGTGCTTTAAAAGAATTAGAATACGACTCATTTATACCTTTCTTAGAACAAATTTTACATGATTTCAAAGGTACACAAAAGATTAGAGAAAGAAGAGATTCTAAATTCAAAAACTCAGGTTTGACTGAAGAAGAACTACTACGACAACAAGAAGAACTGTTTAGAAAATCACGTTCGAGATTAAATCAAAATCAACCAGGGACAAATATCAAAACAGAAGATAACTAAAATAGAATAAATAACTAAATAAATTAATAAATAAATAAACAAGCATATATATATATATATATATATATATATTATACCTTTATGTATACTAAAAAAATAAGTTTATGACAGGTTTTTTTTTGCTCTCTTTCTCTCTTTCACTCTCCCCCTTTGTATACTTATATATCATTCTCCCTGTAAATTAAATGTGATTTTATTATTATACAGTTATGTGTATATGTGTACTTGTTTGTTTGTATGTATGTATGTACGTAGTTATTCTGTGTATAAATAATTCTATATTAGATACTCTTGGTCTAATCTTACTTTTTCTACTTCTTTTGACCAACAAATTCTAAAATTGTTTGTAATGATGATTTTTTCTCATCACTTAAACTTGAAATTATTTGTTCATAACGTGTAACATTAGTAGTTTGTAAATTATGGAAAAATTTAAATATTTCTTCAAATGCATTAATATTCTCTAATGGTGTTTCCTTGAAATCATCTTCAAAATCTTCATAATATTCATCTTCATCTTCTGGATCTAATGGTTCACTGCTAACTAATTCTTCACCATCTGTCATATTATCTCTTCTCTTAATTGCCTTAGGTAATGATTCCACTAATGTAACTAACTTATCACCAAATTGTGACATTGAGTTAATTAAATTATTTGGTAATTCAGGTAAATTAAACATCGAAATAATTGCCATTATTTGTAATTTAATACCATACACTGAACAAAATTTATAATCAAACCATAATTTGAAAATATCTAATGTTACATTATTTTGTTCCATTATTGTTAATGATTCAATTGGCTTAACATAAATATATGATAAATAACATTTAATAAATGATTTTTCATCAAAGTCTGCTTCATTCTTAATGCCAATACTTAATATTTCTTGAAACATTGGTGTGTCGTTCATAGAAAGTGCAAATAATTGTAATAAGTTGAAAACTGATTCAACATCAAAATCAATATCACTTTGTAATTTAACTTGTAATATTTGTAAGAAAATTGTTAAAAATGTTTGATCTTTCGGAAAACCAAATAATACAACAGTTTCAAAAAAGACATTATAACATTCAAAATAATCCATTGCATATGTTTGGAATGAATCCATTACATCATGGAACAAATCCCAAATTTCTGGTGTAAATTGTTGATACAATGTCTTTGATGAAAGTGCTAATGCATCCATAAGATCAACAATTTCAGTAATTAACACAATTTGTGCATTATTAATAACAAATTTACACACTGGTATAAACTGATCAAATAATGCTACTTTATTCATAGACATAACCATTGTTGTCATTGTTTGTAAAAGTGAACTGGCTTGAATTTCTTGATCTTGATCACCAGTAGAATAAGCACTACTAGAGTTTTCAATCATAGAACGTGATAATGAAATAAATTGTTCTGCAACATTCGTAGCTAAATCTTTAGCAAATGGTGTTAATTCATCAGCAAATCTTTCCACAAATGATTCCATAATTTCAGAAATTATATCAATTTCAAAATCTTTAGACAATCTAATTAATCTCTCCATAATACCTGGTACTTGTGGTGAAATATGTGAATGGATATCTGGATTTGAAACAATAAGTGTCTTTAATGCATCAGCCGCTTCGATTTGGATTGGTAAGACATCGCTATTCAATAAACTATTGTACGCTAATTCATATAATTTAGATAACGTGTTCATGTCTTTAAATTTAGCTGAAAAGTTGGCTACCGTCTCTAAACCTCTAGCAACCAAAAATGGATATTTGGTTTGGCTAATTAAATTGGCAATGTAATGTGTGAAAATACCTTCAACAGAAGTAGTATCGTCATAGAAAAATGAAAACAACGATGACATAATTCTCATAGCACCTTCTTGTTTACAAGCAATTTCTAAATTATCGCTGTTATCAATAAAAGTGTTTAAAACATTATTAACAAAAGGAATCATCATTTGTAATTTTTCTGGACGTTTATGGCCAATGACAAAGATGAAATCCGTTGAAGCAACATCAGCGGTACTACCTTCTTTATTAACATCAAAGTAACGTCTTGTGTATTCTTCTGGATCATCCTCCAATAATTCAATACTTTGTTGGGAGGCACATACACATTTGAAAAGAATATTTTCAATAATGGCACCTAAATGAGTTTCAATTAGTGGATATAATGAATCACTTACGGTACATTTTTCCAAAAATTGAATTAAATGATACAATGATGAATCTGATAACCACATATTATTATTACCCCAAGATTCCATAATTTTGAAAAATTCTTGTAAAATTTGTGGGATAATATTATCAAATAAATACTTGATGAATTCAGCTGAAATACTTTTAGTTTCCTTTGAGTACCTATGAATAAATCTGTTCAAATTACCAAAACCCCATTTATTAACTTTCACTCTTTTATCAAGTGATCTGTCACCAAAATCTAATTCCAAAACCTCTTTTGGTAATGGTTTAGCACAAATAAATAAATGCAATTGAATCCATGAATTTAATTTTTCTACGTTATTGAAATATTGAGGGAAGTTGTTTAAACAACCATATTTGAATGATTTTAAGATTAAATATAATAGTTCACTTGATTTATAATCATCTTGGTTAATTAATTGTGATAATATATTTTCCATTACTGGGAAAATGTCACCAATAAACTTGTCAATTTGTTGTCTATTGTCAATTATGTCATATCTATGAGCATTACACATTTCGAAAACTAGTAATAAACCTGCATAAACATATTCTTGTTTACCACTGTTTAATAATTCTAAAATAATGTGTGTTAGATCCCAATTATTTGTACGTGTTAATATAATTTTAATACTTTCAGTTAAATGTGGTCTCAAATGATTGTCATTACAATTATTAACTAGGACTTGAATAATATTTTCCTTTAAAATATTTTCTTCAGCCTCATGCAAATCATCATTTCTTAATTCATCTTTATTTTGATCAGATCTCCATGATCTGTTGACTTTATTCTTTAAATAAATCACAGATGACAATCTAATGTTGATTGGTGATTCAGCGTTAGCCACAACTTTCAATAAGAAAGAAGTAAAACCTTCTTCCTTTTGAAATTCAAAAAGTTGTAATTCTGCATCTTTGATGGTCTTAGCATCAGCAATCATTGTTTGCTCGATGCATGACAACACAGCTTGTTCGTTGATCATCTCTTTGGCTTCTTATTGTTTTTAATTTTTTTCTTTATTGAAGAAAAAAATTTATAAAAAAACAAATTCGAAACTTTCCACGTGAAGACGACATTTAACCCAAATTGGCTTTAGTGACGCCATAGAAAGATAGCTAGCTATATTGTTTGCTGCTATACAGTCAATAGTGTGTTTGTTTAGGTTTGATTTAAGTGGTTAGGGGTTTACGATTAAGCGAACTTCGTCAGAACTTAGCTTCAATTACCATGAAAATCTTTTTATATTCCGCAATTGGGTTGTTGCTATTGTTTACCGTTCAATCTTCATATATTCATCCAGATGAGCACTTCCAATCGCTTGAAATCATGGCAAGAGATTTTGCTGGCATAAGTGTTACTGTTCCATGGGAATTCACCTCTGAATTTGCCGCTAGAAGCTTTGTTCCTTTGTACTTATATTATGGACCCTTATATTTTGTTATGATCCGCATACTCAATATTCAGGATCCAAATATTATTTTGGTAATGGTACGGTTACAGAATTTAACAATTTATTTGTTAGCTTGTCATTTTGTGTGTAAAAGTTTTGTTGTTACCAAGAATTTACCATGGGTAAGATTCTTGTTACTAACTTCATATACAACAACTTCAATCCAATCTCATTCTTTTTCAAATTCTATAGAAACCATCATACTGCTATTAACTTTAGGCTTATTCCAGAACTTGTCCAAATCAACGCAAGGCACTAATCATTTTTTAAAAAATGTTTCATTAGGTTTCTTGATATCTGTGGGTATTTTCAACAGAATTACTTTTTTGGGATTCATATTCTTACCATCGCTATCAATATTCAAGAAATACTATTTGAAACAATTTAAATTATTTATTGTATTAATTGTTTCTATAATTACGAATTGTTATATATTCACAATTTTAGACACCATATATTTTCAAAATGACAGTTGGACCATCACAGCATGGAACAATTTGAAATATAATATGGATGTGAAAAATTTATCAACACATGGGTTACATGCTAGATACACACATTTGTTGATCAATTTACCCCAGTTGATTGGACCCGTCATTTTGATTATTTTCAATCCGAGAATAATTGGTATCAAAAAGAAAAGGAAAACAAATAAGTTTGACTTATTAATACTATCAATTGTATCAGGTCTGATTATATTATCAATCTTTCAACACCAAGAAATGAGATTTTTAATGCCGTTAGTACCATTATTTTTAATGAAAACCCCAAGATTGAGTAGTAAAATATGGTTAATGATATGGTTGGTTTTTAATTTTGTTATGACTTTAGTCATGTCATTTTTCCATCAAAGTGGTGTATTGAGATATTTAAATCATTATTATCAAGAAACTCATAACAATTATTCTGAGTTGAACCAAAATGGTATGGGTATCCATATTTGGTGGAAAAATTATATGCCACCAACGTGGATGTATATGAATCCAAATTTGGTCTCCTCTACAACAAAAATAGTTAACAATACAGAATTATTAGATAACATTTCTTTTGAAAGAATACACGATCACGTAGTTGATTTGAAAGGTTCAGATTTTGAATTACTACAGGAAACTATTGATAATTTTTTTCAGAATATGAATTACAAAGAAAGTGATCAAGACAATGACGAAAAGGACAAAAATGCTGAAATTACTTTGATGCTACCAGCATCTGTGTTGAACAAGATTACTCCATTGTATGAGAAATATCAAATTGTACAAGATTATCATACTTATGCAAATTTAGATATGGATCATTTTGATATTGATGATATGACAACATTTATTCCAGGGTTTTATGCTTTCAACATAAGAAAAAAACAGGTAGAAAAAAAATTATATAAAAGAAGAACATACTAATTTGGTTATTATTTTGGTATACATTGATATTGCTAGTAAGTACCTGATAAAAATATTTACTTTAAATCTGTAACGTATATGCTTTGTTATATATATATATTTATATATTCATCATCAACATATGTATACATTTCATTACTTGTCTACGTATCATTGTATAAATAAAGAATGAAGCTTATTTATAGAAATCAAATTTGTCAACATCACTATCAGTCTTAACTTGTGATGCATATGCTTCTTCTAAATCACTTTGTAAAATTACATATCTGTTTTTCCTTACAGCTCTTAACCCAGCTTCTTGCATAATAGCTGCAATAATAGCACCGGATAATGAATCATTACGAATAATTAAAGAATCTAAATCAGCTTCTGGTGCTAATGACATTTTACTAGCAATAGTACCAAAAATTAAACGACGTTCACGTCTATCACGTAATGATGGAAATTCAATTTTTCTATCTAATCTACCAGGTCTTAATAAAGCTGGATCTAATGTATCAGCTCTATTTGTGGCCATAATAACTTTCACGTTTGTAGATTGGTCGAACCCATCCATTTGTGTTAATAATTCGATAAGGATACGTTGTACTTCACGATCTGAACCAGTTTGTGCATCGAATCTCTTTGTGGCAATAGAATCAACTTCGTCGATAAAGATAATGGAGGGAGCATTTTCACGAGCCAATCTAAATACATCACGAACCATTCTTGGACCTTCACCCAAATATTTATGTACGAACTCAGAACCATTAACTCTTATAAATGCAGCATTGGTGGAGTTTGCAACAGCTTTCACTAACATTGTCTTACCAGTACCTGGTGGACCATATAAAAGTACACCACGAGGTGGATCAATACCAATTTGTTCATATAAATCAGACTGTGTTAATGGTAATTCAACAGCTTCTCTAATTTCTTGCTTTTGCATATCTAACCCACCGACATCGGCGTATGTTACATCAGGTTTTTCATTATCACCCATGACTGATATACTTGAATCAGAGTCAGGTGGTAATATATCAACTAATGCATTTGAATGACGGTGTAATGCTACAGACATTGAAGGTTTTAATAATTCACGATCTAAAGTAGATAAGATCCTGACAACATAATTCATACCAGTCGTGGATGAAACAATACCGGTATCTTGATCGATGGGTTCCAAGAATTGACCAATGACTAATGGTACAGATTGGATTCTTTTCACTTCCTCTTGTGCTCTTAATAATTCACGCTTTAAATGTCTTTGCTCGTCCTTGATATAGTCTTCTTGTAAAGTCAATAGCTCGTATTCTTTTTCCAACTTTTTCAACTTCAAATAGATGTCACTGCTAACAGGGTTTGTATTGTATTGGTTGTCAGGAACATCTTTAGCTTTGTTATTCAATTCCCTAAGTAAAGAGCCGTAAGTTTTTTGTGTAGTCTTCTTGTCTTCGCTAATCTTTTCCTCACTGTGGTTAGTGATACCTAGTTCGTCCATATTGTGTGTGTATGTGTGTGTTTGTGTGTGTTCGATGCGGTTGCAGTTGGTGTGTTTTGCAGATGAAGATATTTGAGATTTTGATATTGCCACCAAATGCTGGCGGGTAATGCCGTTTTTGTGCAGTAGGCGCCGCCGCGCAGGCGAGTCTGCCGGCGGGTGGGCAGGCGGGTGGGTGGCTACACGGAGTGGTGGCTGCACACAGGCGGGCGCGTCTGTTGCTAGTGGGCAAACAGGGCACTGATGGTGTGCAGCAAAACGTTGCTCACCACGATGAGCCCACCAGAATACACAAACATCTCGCTGGAATTCATCGTGATCTCCTGCATGCTTCCCACCAACAGACACCGCTTCAACTTACACCACAGCGTGGTCAATATAATGCTTATATTGCTCCATGACAGTGCAGGCCCTGCTGTGGTTTGTGTATTTTGCTTTTGCTCCCTTTTTCTATCTTCATCTCTGTCCTCATCGAGTTTGTTTTGCGTCTTGTGTAATATATTCAGTATTTCGTTTGACTGCGAGTTGTCACCAGAATACGTCTCAATAGCCACTTTCACTTTGTCTTCAAAAGCTCTCGTAAGTCTTCTTCTCTTCCAAGGCTCCAGAATCAACTGCAAAATCAAGAACAAGCAAATATTGATCCCCATTAGGGTAAATGTCCCCCAAGTAGAAGTACTTCTAATTTTATCTGACCAAATTTGTTCCTCGTGGTAACGAGTCAAAATGGCCTTATACAATTTATCATTAACCTGATCCTCTTCCATCTCTAAATCTTGCAGCTTACTTTTCAATTGTTCCACTTTTTGTGAATTAATGGTATCATCTTTATACAATTGTGTAAATCTATCTAAATCCCTAGCATCCCATGAATTCTTCCTCGTTAGCAGTTCATTCACTTCATGTTGCGATTGTAACCTCAATTGAATGGAATCATTGTATTCAATTTTGCACTGTTTAACTTCATCCTTCTTGATATTCAAAGTTTGCTCTAGTTGAAAAATCTCTTTACGCAATTTCTGTATTGATGAATATCCAGTCACATCATTGAAGGCCCTACTTGCTGTAAACAATGTCTCTTGCAATGAATCCATATAAATTTCTAATTTTTGTGACCAACTCTTTCTTCTATGATTTAATCTCTCTGATGGTAAACCTTCAATTTGTTCAATTCCAGACTTGCTTTGAGAATCATTATTATTTAACTTGATGTTATTATTTTCCTCCATATGTTGTTTATATCTAATATTGGCCAATTGCAATGACTGTTTCAACCGTTTATATTGATTGCTAATTTTATTCGAGGTAGACTTGACTAAATTTAATTTATCATTCCATATTTGTTGAGTATCATTATTGCCTTTACCATTAACATTACTATCACTGTTTGGAAATTGGGACTGTTTCCATATATGTGAATAGCTCAATGGTCTATATAATACTCTCCGTGTTATTGTACGACGTAGTATTATATTACTAATCATTTAACGTATTACTTTGCTATTCATATATGAAATGTTTGTAAATGGCAATTATAGATTTGTGGAAATGAACTGGATGAATGATGGATGACTCAGTCACATGATTGAGCTTGTTCAAGCACCGTTTACTACTTGATCTACTGCTGTACACGTTGAAGGAACATTTCTACATAATTATACAAATCTACTGGGGCCATTCAACAGTGGCTGCAAGCGAGTAGTAAAAATTACAAGATGAAAGAAAATGTGGGAGTTATGGCTAATAACAGCTTAGATTGAGGTGAAGACAATCCAATACATACCACCATAAACACTGCTATACAATACAACACACCATCAACAGGCTCATACAACATAACTGCTTCAGCTGTGGTCACCACCACCACCACCACCAGTGCAAATTGGTGAAAAATCGATGGTTTTTCGATTTTCGAGAGAAAACTGAAAATTTTTCAACTCATCGCAATTTTTTAAGAAGTTTTGTATTGCAATTGCAAGTAAACTGTAACAAATTCTGTTTATAGATACAACAACATCACACTTATCATGGTTGCCCCAACTGCGTTAAAGCAAACAGAAGATAGCAATACCGTGTCTACAAGCACAACATCCAGTAGAATTATCGGTGTCAACAATACACAAAACATTGAAGATGATGATGATGATGTCTTATTAGATCAAGACATGGATGTAGAACAAACCACTGAACCAACTAACACAAAGAAAGAAATTAAAGGTGTCGTATTAGATGCCCAAGGTAAACCACGTTTTGCATCAGCTAAGGAATCTAAAAATGGTAAAGTTAAATTCGAAAGTAGAAAAGTTGCAGTTCCACCACATAGAATGACACCATTAAAGAATAACTGGACTAAAATATATCCACCATTAGTAGATCATTTAAAATTACAAGTTAGAATGAATTTAAAGACAAAATCAGTTGAATTAAGAACTCATCCAAAACATACCACCGATCCAGGTGCTTTACAAAAAGGTGCTGATTTTATTAAGGCTTTCACCTTAGGTTTTGATTTAGATGATTCAATCGCTCTTTTAAGATTAGATGATTTATATATTGAAACTTTCGAAGTGAAAGATGTTAAAACTTTAACCGGTGACCATTTATCAAGAGCTATTGGTCGTATTGCGGGTAAAGATGGTAAGACCAAATTTGCTATTGAAAATGCTACTAGAACTAGAATCGTTTTAGCTGACTCTAAGATTCATATCTTGGGTGGGTTCACTCATATTAGAATGGCTAGAGAGGCCGTCGTAAGTTTAATCTTGGGTTCTCCACCAGGTAAAGTGTACGGTAACTTACGTACAGTAGCATCTAGATTGAAAGAACGTTATTAGTTTTAATTTAAATTAATATAACCTTAATATCAAATAAAAAAACAAAACAATGAAAAAAAAAATCATTAATTTAACATTATTATATTTAAAACTCTCTCAGTATGTAAATTAGAATATTCCATCATATATAAAAATGTAAAATAAAATTATAAATTGAAAATATCGACTATTTAAAAACTAATAAATGCTTTCTGACTCTTATGCATACAAAAAAATTTAAGAAATACGTAACAAGAGTTTATCATTTATCTAACTCATTAAGTAAGGAATATATATATATATTAGCCATAGATATTTTCATTATATATTACATAATTTTTATATGTACATTTTTCTTTTCTCACTTGCATGATGCATCACTGGCGAAGGCCTAATGATAGTTTCTGTAGACATAATGAACATCAATGCCATTTTCATAAACTCTACCAATTTCCTCTAATGTTAGGCCTTTCACTTCTGGATAACAGAAATAAGCGAAAAACCAAGCTACAATAGTACAAATGGCAAAGATGAACATGGTATTCTCATTGCCAGTATGTGCCATTAATGGTAAATATGTCATTGATACAATAGCATTAGTTAACCAGTTAGTACAAGATATACATGAAGAACCAAATGATCTTCTATTCAACGGTAAAAATTCAACAGATGACCATGGAATGGTACCCATCCCAGCGGCATAGCCACTAACAAATATTATAATAGACCAAATTAGCAAAGTATTATCATTTTTGGAGAAACCTGCGGTAGATAATAGTAAGCCAAATGTCATTATCCAAATAGTCCTTAGTAGTATCGTTCTCTTACCGACACGATCAACAAATATTATAGCTACGATAGTAAATAAAAAATTTGTTAAGGCAACAATGATAGCCGGTAACATTGGATTATCTTTATTAATATTGCTGAAAATTATTGGTGAATAATACATGAATACATTAAATCCAGTAATTTGTTGGAAAAACATCAATGTACAACCCACAAATAATGCTCGAAGTGCACGCGGTTCAATTTTATGAACCTTAATTGGTCTCTTGATGTTGTTTGAAGTGGTTAATAACGGTGTTAATATAGTACTTGATATAGGTAGTGATTGTCTTCTGTTAGGCTTTACTCCAGGAGAATTATTATCAGAATTATTGCTACTAGCCAAATTACTAGTAGTAAGATTTGTATTTGGGCTATTTGAACCATTATAAAGCCTTAATGATGTTGATGAATTTGACCTGTAAATTGATGGTAAATCTTGATATCTATAAAGGATATTTAAATCTTTGATTAGTTTACTCAATAATTTTTGAGATTGGTATTTGGTGGCATTAGGATAAATTATTTTAATAGTTTTGTAAGCTTCTTTAAAATTTCTCTGTTGTAATAACCACCTTGGTGATTCTGGGATAAAATCTAATAAAAGTATGAAAATTATCGCAGGTATAGCTGAGATACCGAAAAGATATCTCCAAGCATGACTTACATTAATTAAATAATATGCCAAGATGTATGACAATAATTGACCACCAGTAATTGCTAAAGTATTCAAAGACAATAACATGCCCCTAATCTTTGCTGGTGATATTTCAGTTAAATATATTGGGATACATTGTGCTGCAATTCCAACTGCAGTTCCCACAACAAACCTACCTGATATAAGCCAATTCAATGTTTGTGATAAAGCCATCCAGATGGATGCAACACAAAATATTATACAACAAAGGGCCAAAGTTGGTCTCCTACCATATTTATCCACTAAGGGGAAAGCTATAACAGAGCCCACAAACGAACCAATAGAGGTCATTGATGTTATCAAACCTTTATCCCAAGCTGTCAAAACATCTTCAGAAATATCATTAGGTTCTAAAGAAATCAATACACCTGAAATAACACCAGTGTCATAACCAAATAATAACCCACCTACAGTTCCACTAAAGATAATTATTATATTTCTCCAATTGAAATCCCAGGGCATTAACTCAATGTCATTGACAGTATTTGATGTCAATTGGGACATTGTGGAATAACAGTCAGAGTAAACATCTTCGATGTCATCACTCATCCTTCCCTAAACAAACTGCTTATTCCATTCCTTTCCAAGTAAAATATTTTTTTCTTCCAATTAGTTAAAATCGGTTTTTTTTTTTGAAAATAGGAAATTCCAATTGACAAAAACTTCAGTTTTATTAAGCAAACAAGCAGCAAACTATCGACCACAGTTCCACTAGCCATGAGTTTCAAAGGTTTTACAAAAGCTATTGGTAGAGCACCACAAACTTTTCGTCAAAAATTTAAGATGGGTGAGCAAACACAAGATGCAGTTTATGAAGATGCAGAAAGAAGATTTAAAGAACTGGAAACTGATACTAAAAAATTAAGTGATGCTTCTAAACGTTACTCTAACGCAGTTAATGGTATGTTAACACATCAAATTGGGTTTGCTAAGGCTATGGAGGAAATTTTCAAACCAATTAGTGGTAAAATGTCTGATCCAAATGCCACTATCCCTGAAGATAACCCAGAAGGTATAGAGGCAAGTGAACAATATAGAGCTATTGTTGCAGAATTACAAGAAACATTGAAACCAGATTTAGCTTTAATTAATGATAAAGTGGTCCAACCATGCCAAGAATTATTAAAGATTATTACATATATTCGTAAGATGGCCACTAAGAGAAATCATAAAAAACTAGATTTGGATAAACATTTAAATACATATACTAAATACCAAAATAAAAAGGAACCAACTGCAAAAGATGAAGAAAGAATGTATAAGGCACAAGCCAGTATGGAAGTGGCACAACAAGAATATGATTACTATAATGAAATGTTAAAAACACAATTACCAATTCTTTTCAATTTAGAAGCACAATTTGTTCAACCATTATTTGTTTCATTTTATTATATGCAATTAAACATTTTCTATTCATTGTATAATAAATTTCAAGATATGAAAATTCCATATTTTGATTTAAATAGTGATATCATTGAAGCTTATATTGCTAAAAAGGGTAATGTAGAAGAACAAGCGGATTCATTAACCATTACAAATTTCAAAATTGGTTATTCTAAGGCTAAGCTAGAGATGACGAAGAAACGTTATGGTGTTAATGCTGACAGTCCTAATAGCATGACGCCAACTTTCGGCCAACAACCTGGTGGTTACCAACAACCACAACAACAAGTCGGTTATGGTCAACAGCCAGGTGCTATGGGTCAACAGCCAGGTGCTATGGGTCAACAGCCAGGTGCTATGGGTCAACAACCTGGCGTATATGGTCAACAACCTGGAGTATATGGTCAAGAAAAACAAGGTGCCTATGGCCAGCCACAACCACAACAAATGGGATATGTTCAACAGCCTGGTCAAATAAATACAGTTGCACCACCAGCATATACAAATACATCAGGCATTGCATCACCAATGAGTCCTATGAGTCCAATGGGAACCGCTACTGCACCAATACCAGGAGCAACACCAACACCAACACCAGGTGTTGAATATTGTACAGCATTGTATGATTACCAAGCACAGGCACAAGGTGATTTAAGTTTCCCAGCTGGAGCACAAATTGAAATTGTTCAACGTGTTGAAGATACAAATCAATGGTGGACAGGTAAATATAATGGTCAACAAGGTGTGTTCCCAGGTAATTATGTACAATTGAATCAATGAGACTACAATTTCGATATTAAATAGCTCATACCAGCTCAGTTTTGTTTCTTGTAAAAACAACAAAAATAAAAACAAGGGAACACACTATAATATTGTAATAAACGATAGCACAATCAATTCAATTGTGTGTTATGTATAGTAATCACTCGAGTTATATAAAAATACATGTACAATCCAATTTAAGATCAGCGATGCGGTAATTTTCGCATACTAGGGCTAATACAGCCCTAATTATGACTAAAGGGCATGCAAAAACCCTAACTAAGCCCTGATTGGGGCTGGCCAAAACCACTGCGTATCTTAATTGGCTTACATTATCGTTTTCCACCTGCAGCATACAATAGCCCTATTGGAAACATGCCTTTTTTTAGATAATTGTGTCCTAAACAAGAAGTAGCTTTACCTGTTAAGGAGCATATGCACTACTTTTGTTTGCACCAAAGACGACACTTCATATTTCGAGCAACGTTTTTCACACCGCGTCAATATCAACGGGACACACACGTTCTTAATAAACAAACATCCGCTTCCCAAAACAGAAACAAGATTGCCCAAAAAGGCCAAACCCCCAATTTCATTCAGATTTATTTAATTTTAAAACCGGATGCAATCGCTAACATGTCCCAAACGGGAAACTTTAAAGGAAACCCAGCCACTTGTTAGCTTTTTCCCGTCCAAAAATAAAATTTACTTGCTTTTTAGGTTTTTTTCTGGCAAAAAATGAATTTCAACGTTGCACCAAAAAGAAAAAAACAATTTCCAAAATCGGTTTTGACGATTCTTGCAATAAAAATAAATGAAGGCGTCTGTCAATTTTCATTGTATTCACATATTTTTTTTTATGTTTTCTGAATTTTAATATTTTAATTATCTTTGGCGTTTGTTAGTTCAACTTCAATTTCAATTTAATTTTCGTTAGTTTACATTTTTAAGAAATAATTTGAAACTTTTACTCACCTACTTACATTACCTTCGTTTTTATAAAGGTAATTTTCTTTATTTATCATCAATTAACAATTTAAACTAAACTACATTTTCAATTAGTTCTTTTTTTACCTTTTTTCACTATATTTTAACTTACTTTATTAATATTCAATTAAACATTTCTTTTTGAAAATATTTATTCAAAACTACCGTCATAATTAATTTATAGTTAATAAATTCAAGATAAGATGCCACAATTTTGGAAAAATTTCATTAATAATCCAAAGAGTATGTCATCAGACTCACTAGCAACTCCATTAAATAGTTCAACAAATTTAAATAACTTAAATAATCATAATAACAATAATAAAAAGGATAGCCAACAAAGACCAAGATTAAATAATAGATCAAACTCTTATAATACACTTGCATTTAATAATAATAATAATAATAATAATAATAATAATAATAATAGCAGTACTAATAAAGTTATATCGCCCACGGATGAGTATAAATTATACAGGGATAAATTTTTGAATGATAAGAATGCTTTTAATGGAAGAGTGTTTGGTATCTCGTTATCTGAATCTTTGAGTGTTGCATCAGCGGAAGTTATTGTTCAAAGTGAACTAGTCAGTTTCGGTAGAATACCAATTATTGTTGCTAAATGTGGTGCATATTTAAAGGCAAATGCATTAGAAACTTCAGGTATTTTCAGAATTGCTGGTAATTCAAAACGTGTTAAAGAATTACAATTTAATTTTTTCAACACCACCAGATTATGGTTCTAAATTTAATAATTGGGACCCATATACTGTTCATGATGTTGCATCATTATTGAGAAGATTTTTAAATAATTTAGAAGAACCATTAATACCATTATCATTATATGAAATTTTTAGAGATCCATTAAGAAATAGACCAAGAATTTTAAAATACATGGCATTGCATAACGTTTCACATCCAAATGCAAATAAGGATAATAATTTAAATTTGAAAAATAGAAACGGTTCTAAAAGTAGTATTAATAATATTAATGCTAATATAAATACAAATAATAATGCCATTTCAACTACCATACCTGAAGAAAAAGACTTCAATGGTCAAGATAAAAGTAAAAGCAATGAAAAAATTAAATTAATTAAAGCTATCAATAATAATAGTGATAATAATCTTTCTACAAACAACAATAATAATAATAATTCTGCTCAACATCACGATGATGGAAATGATGGTGATAATGATGATGATAATGAGGAAAATGATGAAGATGATGATAATGATGATGAACAATCAAAACTGAAAAAATTAGAAGAAGAAAAAAGGAAAAGAAAACAACGTCATAGAAAAAGGTTGAGCCGTGATATTAGAAGCGCTCTTAAAGAATATGAATTATTATTTGTGCAGTTATCAAATGATACTAAACAATTAACCATTTATCTATTGGATTTACTAAGTTTATTTGCTAGACAATCCCAATTTAATTTAATGTCTGGTAGAAACTTAGCTGCAATTTTCCAACCATCATTATTATCACATCCACAACATGATATGGATCCAAAAGAATATGAATTATCAAGATTTGTAGTTGAATTTTTAATTGAGTATTCATATAAACTATTACCACATTTATTAAAATTAGCTAAAGAAGAACAACAAGAAAAATTAAGTAAACAAAAATTGATGAAGAAGAAATCAATTCCTGCTTTGAATACTTCGAAAAATGATAGCAACATCAATATTACAAGGAATGTAAATAATGAAATTGACAATTCTGTCGATCATTCTAACTCTCCAAACTCACCTTTGAAAAATGCTTTACTTGCTACTAATGACAACAGTAACAATAATACTAGTATACAAATTACATCACCAGTTGATTCAATGACATCTAACTCTAGCAAAATTTCACCAACAACTATTACTGCTAATAAAAATATTATTAATAATAATAGTCACTCAAGTGGCAATATTAACATAATAAAATCAAAATCGTCAAATAATAGTTTATCCCCAATTAAAAAGGCACAGCAACTCCCACTAGGTAAAAAGCTTCCTTTAAATAAAAAATCTTCTTCTTCTTTAATGGTATCAAATCCAGTGAGGAGACCACACTCACGTTCAATCGGTTCCGTTCAACCCCCACCAGATATTGTTACAAGTAATAAAAGAAGAACAAAATTGTTTCCGTGGTTACCTAAACCTGGTATATTAAGTGACACTGGTGAACTAACACCAACTGATATGGAAGATGGTGGTGATGATTATTTCGGTGAATATCATAGTGGTAATAACCATAACGGTAATAACAGTGATTGTAATTCGCCCACGGGTAATAATTATTTATCTACTTCGACACCAAAAATCAATCATTTAAATATTCCTAAGATTGATAGATCATTAAGTGGCAATTCCGTTACATCTTCGGGTTATAATTCTAATAATGGTAGACCAATATCGATGATTTTAAATGGTAACTTCAATAAATCAAGCGATGACTTTGATTATTCATCCGCAAATGATACTGATGATAGTAGAAAAATTAGAGCAAAGAGAAGAGAGTCTTGGTTTCAAAGATTGACACGTTAATGATTTCTTACTTTTATTCTTATTGGTAGTTGCTATAGATTATATTGCTATTCAAAATAGTTTTTTGTTTCTCACTTTTATTTTTGAGAGGTTTGGTTGAGCATACGTTAAAAAGATCCTCGGTTCGATTTTTCAATTAGAAAATTGTATTTAGAAAGGACAAGGAAGGGAAGAGCAAAAGAAATTGCACTCTACTAACTGTACTATCTACGTAAAACGAATTGATATAATTCAGTCGTCATTGGAATGTTTATTACTTATTTTTTTTTTGGTTGTATTCTTAAAATTAATCTTCGTTAAGATTATATTGTCACTATTACTCATTATTCCTACTACTTTTTTTGCCAAAAATTAATATTTATTAAACAATGATAAACTCTATCTTATTTATTTTTTTTGCCCTCATGTTGTCTATTTATCTGAACTAAAATATTCAACACATAAACGGACAGTTATATATATTGAATTATTTATATATATATGTAATATTAATCACTGTAACATTATTTTGTTTACATAAAAAATAAAAAGTCTTATATATACATAATTAAGAATTATAAACGGTTATTTTTTGACTTTCTTAATTCTATTAGATTCACCAAGATTTTCAGCTTTTCTTTTATTAGATTCTGGTTGCTCGTCGTCTGATTCGATTATAAGTATAGCATCATTTTCATTTTCAATTAAATTGTTTGAAGTATTCTCGATATTTTCAACGCTGGCTTCCTCTTCATCATCTAAAATGACTATGTTGTCACCATCTACTTTAATATTTTCCATAATTTGATCTTCCTCTTCCTCTTCCTTTTCACTATTTTCCTCCTTTTCAATTGGAATCAATGGTACTTCAATATCGGGGAGAATGAAATCGGTATCAGAATTTTCCACAATAGTAAGATATAATTCTAATGGTTTACGTATCATATTATCATCTCTGTCAGAATCGTCACTAAATAATAAAATAGAACCTTCCGTTAGTTTAAGATCATACAATGTTTTTGACAAAAGATCATCAAAATCAAAGTCGGCTAATAATCTTTGATCTTTCATATCTAATAATGAAATCTCATCATCATAATTATATTTGCTTTTTATCAAATTGATTAGTTCATCTAACGTTAATGAATTTAATGTTCCCAAAGTTAAACTAACAACACCACGACTAACTTTACTACAAACAGGACATTTACAATTTGGTGATGCTAACTGCGGATTGGAAATATATCTGTTTTGTGAAAGATTACTTGCCTTTGCAGTAAATGCCATATTTAAATCAGTTGGCTTATTTATCTTCGCATAACTTAATAAGCCAAGAACACGTAAAGAAACCAATGATGACAAACCAGCAATGATGGCATTCGTAGTAGCAATAGCTGGAATAATGTTACCTGCAATTTGTTTAATGTCAAAAACTGTTTTTAATGGTATGTGAAATATATGGGCTCTAATATTTGCCGCAGTAGCAACAAATTCTAAGGTATCATCATCATCTTTATCAAACTCAATGAAGTTATTTTCTTTTGGCATTCTTTCCATAAGTTTTTTAGTAACTTGAATAAATTTTTGAATTTGGTCTGACAAAGTCCAAACAGTATTCAAGTTTAAAGTGTTGCTGTCGTCTTTAACAGAAATTTGAATTTCATTTTCATTTAATGGAATTGGTTTTGTTCTTGTTTTCCATAAATTATCAATTAAAAGTAATTTTTCTACATCATTAATGAATAACTTTTTCAATATTTGAGGAATGTCCTTTACTTTGTTAGATATTATGATATCTTTTAACAATTGTAATTCATTGGTTTCTTGTTTAATTCTTTTAATCTCATCTTCATCAGTGGTCCCCCATTCTTTTTTATCTTCATCTTCATCAGTGTTGTCATCGAATGCGAATAATTGGCTAAACAAAAAATTTTTGGCCCAGACGATACAATGTATTGGTTGAGATGGGGTAGATCTAATTGTACAGACAGGAAAAGTTTTGGGGGTTTCTTTTTTGGTACAGTCAAAACATTCAGTCTTATTTGGAATAATTGGTTGAATGTAACCATCAAACCCAGCAGTACCAGATTCCAATAATGGTAACTTTAAAAATTGAGAAATCTTATTAACATAACGTCTTGCAGCTAAATTATCCAAGGCATTAAAAATTATGTCAAATTGATTAAACCAGTGTAGTGGGAAAATACTTGTATCCATAATGTTAGCGGTATATGGGACCAATTTAGAGTTCGCAAATTTTTGTACAGCTTTTACAGCAGTAGTCGATTTAGGTTGCTTAATATCACGTTTTCTGAACAAAAATTGTCTATTCAAATTGGATAAATCAATAGTGTCTAAATCAACTAAATGGATTTCACCAAATTCCATAGAAATCAAATCTTTCAATAGTTCAGAACCAATACCACCGGTACCTACTAGTAAACACTTGGTTTTACGTATTTTTTCATAGTTTTCTTGACCAACAATTTTGATTAGATCCTCGGCTCTATTCATTTTGGCTTCTTTTAATTATTTATTTACTCTATTATTTGCAATATTTTGAACATCAAATATTTTGACAATAAAAATTACAATATAAAATATCAAAAGATTCAAGTTGCATTTAAATATTAAAGTCGCCGAGTTAAATAGGAATATGATAACTGAATATGCATAATTTGGTACACATATGTATAATCGGATTTGGTTTAGAACAATATTTATTGAATTACGTGGAAAGAATAAATATTTGTTCAAATAAACTTGTTTAATTTAACTAGATTTAACATCGACGATATTTAAATTCCAATGGTAGTTTTAATAAGTTAATTTAACCGTTTAAATAAATAATGTTCTGCCAAAAGATTCAGATACATTAAGTAAGAAACAGGTTTATTAGTAGAAATCGTGTTCAAAAAGGAAGTAGCTACTGTTGAAAATGTTGGATGCTTTTTTTTGACTACAGATCACTTTGATTAACTGAGATTAGCTGAAGACTCGCAATACGGATTGAAACTGGGTAGTTGATATTAACCTTGAAATTCTCAAGTAATGATAATGCAAGTAAAGCGAATCAGGTTTCTCTTGAAAAAACATAATAATCGTAATAAGCATTTTAAAATATACTTAAGAAAAAACCATGAATTATTAACGTCATATACACGACGTCATATACACAATGTTGGTTAAAAAGCAATTAGTTTTATTTTAAGATTGGTAAAGTTATAGTGATCATATCTTTAGGAGAATAATTTTATTAAAAGTTTAGCATGGGGTAAAACTTTTTTTAAATTATGAATTATTCCTAGACTCACTCTATCAATTAAAAAAGTTTATTTTGACACTTTAATTACTTATAATTAATGTAAAAGAACTAGTCTAAAGTGTCATTGTCAATGAGTTAAAATATCTTTAATCTTCTTTTGTATGAAAAAAGAAAAACTGCGCAGACCGGGAATCGAACCCGGACCCCAGCCTTGGGAAGGATGGATTCTAGCCATTGAACCATCTGCGCAAATTTCAAAGAGGGTGCAACGAACGTTCGCATAGTTCAATAATTTAGAATATCTCGAAACTTCTTACAACTGCGGTAATTCCCTCCCAAGTGATCCTATCAAGTCTGTTCTTAAATATTCATGGACATAACTTAAATTTAAACTATACTTGTCTGGTTATTCAGTAAGTATTTAATGAAAAACACCAATTCTAAAAGAATGATTCTTGAGGTTAAAATTGAATCACAGAGAAAAAAGAATAATGCCGCGGAATATTCAATAATTGAAGTACTGGTTTGCAAAATTAATAAAAAGTACAATAGTTCATTTTGGGTATTTTTTGTATAGAACTATTAGACTCTTGATCCGTCCTTTTCTGACAAAATCACATAACTGTTACTTTCTTACTTTATAAGTATATTTAATTTATACTA
This sequence comes from Grigorovia yakushimaensis, assembly GCA_003709265.2. NCBI lineage: Eukaryota > Fungi > Ascomycota > Saccharomycetes > Saccharomycetales > Saccharomycetaceae > Grigorovia > Grigorovia yakushimaensis. The sequence goes on along the minus strand of PPOC02000520.1, from coordinate 129,069 downwards.
ACTTTGTGCCTCTTTCAAATGATTTTTGTCAAAACTTTGTTTTTTAAACTTAACAAATACATGATTTCAACTTCAAAGAAAATTAATTAAGTCAACTCGTTTAAATTACTTCTCTTCAACTTTTTTTTTTCAGTAACAACGGGTAAATGACTCCAGCATAGCTTACCTTATCATTTTGTGTTTCGTACCAAAGAGACCGCTTTTGTATAAGGCACTGTATTAATTGAAGTAAGCCTAGATAGTCCACCATTAACCAAGGAAAAACTTTCTTTGTCTAAATATCAGTCTTTCTCTTAAAGCAATAATTTTGATATCAACAATGTGATACTATTTTCGAAAAACCGGTTTCTAAATAATAAATTAGTATTTATTCAGGTTCAAATAAATAATGCAACTTATCTTACAGTTGGCTTACTCGGGATTCAATTTTAGCAATTGAAAATTAAACTTGATAGTATTTTCTATACGTTCTTAATTTAAGATCAAAACGCCACCGGATAATGTTATACATGGGTTATATAAAGACGAGAACTTCCAGTTCCTTTTGTGGCCTGGTATAATCAATCCTAATAATGATTTTTTTTACGATATGTTCATTAAAGTCCATTATTTTTGTTTAGATACCATAAACAAAAATGAAACCTAATCGAAAAGTCTTCAGTATTGAACTTTTTCCCATGTGTTTCTTCGCAAATAAAACGAATGTTAATTTAAAATGATTAATGTGCCAGCCCTATTTCTATAATCATTGCCAAAATACTGCCAAAAAAAATTATCCATTGCTTACTTTTTTATCTTAAATAAAAAAAATATGTCTAATTTTAATAATTATATAATAAACTTCTTCAACAGAACAGAAGAGCATTGTAAAGCCTATGATATTTTCTATTAGATAAACAAATACCAGCTACATTCCAATTACCATTTATAACTAGACTTGACCTGAAGAAAAGTAAGTGTTGATCCATGGGAAAATAATATTTTCATTTCAAAAAAAAATTGGATACGCAATGAGTAATAACATTAAAGAATTACACTTTATCTCTTTTGTTTTTAGTCACAATTAGATTTCGCAAAATTTGATAAAGAACGCAAATTTCATTTTATAATGGGCTTAAGACATCAGCAATTTTTTCAGAAAGATTTTTAGTAATTCTTTTATTCCCTGGTGCATTGCCCAACTTCGCAAACATTAGATGTTTTGCTTCTATTTCTGTTTTACAATTTCTATAAGCCTTTAAAATATGGTTTAAAGTTGGCCATATTGCTTGTATTGCAATCGCCTTTTCTAATGAAACACCACGGATATATAGTAAAATTTGAATTGTCAACTCACCTACGTTTCTTAAATCATTTTTACTCATTACATCTTGGAAACATTCAAAGGTATGACAACAGTCAATATTACCATTTCGATTGAACTGAATCTTGAAATTTTGTAATAATGTCTTATATTCATGTTGATTTTTAACTTCTTTAGGTAAAAGAACGATTAGATCTTTCTTACTATATTCTTGAGAAATAACTGTGTGTAAAGCATGCAATTTTTCAACGGTATTTTCAGAATTCAATGTCCTAATCAAAGAAAACTTGTAATAAACTGAGATCACCCACAATGCAGTTTTCAATGCTTCAGACATGTTGCCAATCGAGCCGCTACTCATCGTTTCTTCAATTAGATAATAAATGTTAGAACAGCCAGATTTTTCCAATCTATTTTTCTGTTCCATGAATCTATTGTCACGAATACTAATTGCTAAATCGTCTAATCTTTTTCTTTCGATAATGGTATTTAAGACACAAATTGTTCCTGTATTTTTATTTTTAGCAACCCACAAAATATCACCTAACGATAACTGTTGTATTTCAGAGTTTATACCTTTTCTAGATAGTGCATTTGAAAAAAATTCACGATCGCTCTTTGATTTTATTTCACGATGATCGATTATTGGATAAATTTCGTATGAGTTTTTCTTCCAAAGTTCATAGGAAATATTGACAAACCTTCTTCTTATAATGCTATCCGTATACTTTTCAAAATTTTCATCATTTTCAGCTATATCTCGCGACAAATGACTTTTAACAGGAGATGAAAATCTTTCTATATTGCTGATTTTGGGAAATGTAGTATCCATAAATGATGAATTTTCGAAAATTGAACTCTTATCATTGTCAATCTTACCATCATTGATCAATTCGCTCAAATCTGCCGTAATTTCGGGTTCATCGTTGTAATAATTACAAAGATCTTTCCTATTGGGGTCATTCTCATAACTAAATATAATATTGTCGGCAATTTTTAGGGTGTTTGCCATTTCAGCACCACTTTCAGTTAAAGAGTATCGTTTGGGTCTGCCCTCCTCTAAAATTAAACAATGCTTTTTTAGCAAACCAATTGCTGCCCAAGCACCATAGAATTCTTTAGTTGTATGATTTGGTGTCATGCTAGAATCTGTATACTTTTGACTACTTTCTATGATACCATCTTTAAAGACACCTCTATCTATAGCTTTTAGCTCCAATAAACCTAACAATATACCATATGCACCGGATCGTTTTCTCGGAATATATTTTCTTTTCTTTTTAGCCGGCTCATCTGTGGAATTGGTTTTTTCTATAGTTCTCACTCTGGTGGTATCCCTCTCCTTGTCGTTATTCTTGTTATTGGACGCTATGGTAGTGGGCGGATCAACATTTAGTTCTTTGCAATACTCTATTAATTTTTCTTCCAATCTTTTTATAATAGTATTACCAATTCCTTTGACTTTCTTTAAATCGTTCGGATAATAGAAAATTTCTTGGGTTTCTTCTAAATTTCTTCTTGCTTTAGAGTAAGTAATCTGTAATTGTTCCTGTCGTGACGATACGTTACTGATTAGCTCATCCAACCATTTTAAATACAGAGGTTTAAGATCACTTGGTAACACTGACATATCTACAATATTTGGGGTATACGAATGCCTGATCAATGATAGCACATTTGATTTAACTTGAAATATAAATATAAGATTGAGCACTTTCACTATGCATCTTTTTCAAAATATGTTTCAAAAAAAATACGAATTACTGAAAAATAAGATCAAAAATATCAATGCAATAAACCGTGAAAATGAAACCCTCTAAGAGCGTACATTATGAACAGTTTTGATTAATAAGAGTTAACAATATATTTATTTTTATATTATATGGTACTATACGATTAGGGATAATGTAACATTAAAGAATGACTAAAACTACAACAAAAAATAATTAAATACAAAATAATACAGAGATTAGTTTGCTTATAATTTGTCGTAGTATTCTTGCCAACCTGGAACTTCTTCCTTCATACCGTGTCTCTTACGAGCGGCAAGGACAATTTCACCAGCCTTGGTGGTTGGGTCTAATGGGTCAGAACCTAAAGTAGCCCAATGATCGAAGATCATTTGTGGGAAAGCTTGACCACCAGTAGCTTGTCTTAATTCACCAGTGAAACCGAAAGATTCGTTAACTGGTAAGTAAGCCTTAACAGTGAATAATGGAGTACCTGGTCTTTGTTCTTCAGAAACAACTTGACCTCTCTTCTTGTTTAAGACGGAGTAAATACCACCAACAGCGTTTTCTGGACATTGAATTTCGACTAAGAAAACTGGTTCTTGAATCTTTGGTTCAGCTAATAAGAAACCGGCGTAAGTAGCTCTTCTCATGGTTGGGATGATTTGACCACCACCTCTGTGAATAGCATCAGCATGTAAAGTAACATCTAAGATGTTAACTCTAACGGATCTCATTTGTTCACCGAAAATTGGACCTTCCTTGGTAGCCCATTGGAAAGCAGCAACAACAGAATCTTTAATTTCGTTTAAGTATTGAACAGCCTTGGTTTGATCAACAACAACATTTGGACCATTACCGTCTGGACCGAAACACCAGATCTTTCTAGCATCAGTAACATCCCATTCGAATTCATCAGCCATAATTCTAGCTCTGGCCTTGAAATCATCTCTTGGGTTAATCTTACCTTCTTCAATGGCTTGAGAAGTTTCTTCAGTCATTGGTTCAGCCTTTAAGTAAATTCTGTTATGCTTGTTTGGAGATTTAGATAAAGCAGCTTGAGAAGATTCAGCTTCAACAGTTTCTCTGTAAGCAACGACTGGTGGGGAAATTCTTAATGGAACACCAGCATGGTCGTGTTCTAAATCGTTCAAACAAATTTCTAAATGTAATTCACCAGTGGCAGCAACAATATGTTCACCAGATTCAGACATGTAAGTTAAGACACATGGATCGGACTTAGATAATCTCTTTAAACCTTCGACTAATTTTGGTAAATCGTTAGCGTTTTTAACTTCAACAGCGACTTGGACAACTGGAGAGACAGAGAATTTCATAACCTTCATGTTGTGAGCAGTTTCGTTAGTGGTTAAAGTACCGGTCTTTAATAAAAATTGATCAATACCGACTAAACCAATAATGTTACCAGCTGGACAATCGTCAATTGGTTCGACGAATCTACCCATCATTAAGACAACTCTTTGAATAGCCTTTAAGAATAAATCGTCCTTCTTACCTGGAATATAGTTTGGACCTTGAATTCTAACCTTTTGACCAGATTTAACGGTACCAGCGAAAACTCTACCGAAAGCGTAGAATCTACCCTTATCAGAGGTTGGAACCATCTTGGAAACGTATAACATTAAGTCAGCCTTTGGATCACAGTTCTTGATAGCAATACAGTTAGCATCGTCAGCTGGACCTTCGTATAATTGTTCAGCTCTGTAGTTTTGAGCAGTAACTGGAGATGGTAAATGCATAACAATCATTTCTAATAAAGCATCAGCAGCTGGTAAGAACTTTCTCATAACAACCTTTAATAAGGCCTTACCTTCTAATTCTTTTTCATCAGCCTTTAAGACAATTTCTAATTTTTCTAATAAGACTTCAACTTCATCCTTCTTGAAGTTCATGATAGCAGAAGATAATCTGAAAATTGGGTCTAAAACGAACATGTTGAAAGCTCTTTCTAATGGCTTACCAGAAGCATCGGTTTCCTTAGAAGTCCACTTCTTAGTCTTTGGGTTGAAGAAAGAGTCACCCCATAATCTTTCCATCATCTTAACTTTGTCAACACCGAATTTCTTGGCGTATCTGTTAGCGAATTGTCTGATGGTGAAAGCCCAACCGTGTAAACCGGAACCGAAAGCCACAGTACCCTTGGATGGGAAAACTTGAACATCACCTAAAACTTCATCAGCGTAAGTAGAGATAATAACGTTAACGGATTCAACAGTTCTGGCGAAAGTTTGATATAAATCTTCCTTGGTAACTTGTAATTCTAATAAAGCTCTGTCAACTTTGTTAATACAAACAACTGGCTTAATTCTTTCACCTAAAGCTTGTCTTAAAACAGTTTCAGTTTGAACACAAACACCTTCAATAGTATCAACAACAACTAAAGCACCATCAGTAACTCTTAAAGCAGCAGTAACTTCTGAGGAGAAATCGACGTGACCTGGGGAATCGATTAAGTTAATTAAGAAACCAGAACCTTCAGTCTTTTGACTGATATCCTTGACATCTTCTTCTGGAAGATCGGCATATAAAGAAATAGCGGTAGATTTAATAGTAATACCTCTTTCTTGTTCATCCTTTCTGGTATCCATGAATCTTGCTTCACCAGCTTTAGCGGCAGAAATAATACCGGCTCTTTGGACTAAAGAATCGGTTAAAGTAGATTTACCATGATCGACATGGGCAATAACGGACATGTTACGAACATTAGTAACAGTGTCCATTAAACCACGCATTTGGTCAACAGTGAAAGCAACCATTTTGTATAATTTGTTTGTAGTAGTTTCGGGGAAATTAATGCAAAAATAATGAAAAAAAGATTAAAGTAAGAAGAAATAGTAAGAAATAAAATAAGAGAATATATATTATAATTGAGTTGTTATATGAATGGCAAATGGCGGCTTGAATTGAAAAAAATTTTCATTTTCGTTGAAAAAATCTTTCATAATTACTCTTTTGGGTAAAAAGTATTAGGGAGATGAGATTTGACCACTTAACGCAAATGAAATTTCGAAGTCGCAAAAAACATTCAATGCGTGGGCGAAAATAGTGGTATCAGCCTGGACTGTATGTTTCACCCACTCAGTTTGAGTAGAGATCTTGGCCAACTGGAGACAGAAAATGAAAAAGCAGGACCACGTGTAAACTTGCTTCTCACAGTATACGAAGGAAGGGTGCTGTCACTTGAATCATTACTAACGATTATAAAAAGTGCTTATCATATTGCACGTACATCAATTAAGACGAACGATGACCTTCTCATAGAATACGAACCGACAATTCATTTTTCTCCACTGGACTGATGATTGCATTGAAGTCAAATTGAAAAATCTAATTGAAAAATCCGATTTTTTCTATCAAATGGATCTGACTCACTGCACATGTTTTACTGTAAACGGCTGTAGAATTGCTTTTCTCAGTGCTTTTTCCTTTTTTAAGAAAACAATATGAAAATATTTTCATTTTTCAATAATTGCATTTCTGTTTATTTACATTTCCAATTAATTTAAATTAATATAAATTATAATCTTGATCATTATAATCGAAACATTATTTTTTTTCTTAATTGATTACAATTTTATGTTTTTTTTCCAGTAATAATTCTTGTTATTTATATAAAATATTTAAGTTTTCTACATTACACCCCCAATGCAAATTTCTTCTACAGATATGGAAAAAAGTAATTCAGAAATTAGTTTATATAATAACAAACCAGATATTCATGAAATTTTTTACAATAACGAATATATTACTTTAGGTGATAAAACTTATAGACGTGCTGATTTATTATCAGCTTTAGAAATTAACAATGATAAACCAAAGGAACAATCTAAATTTAGAAAATTAGCTAATCCTGTTCCATTAGGTTTAGCTTCATTCTCTCTTTCATGTTTAACTCTTTCCTTATGTAACGCTAACGTAAGAGGTGTTACTAATGTTAAAATTTTAATTTCATGTTTCATGTTCTTCGGTGGTGCTATTGAATTATTTGCTGGGTTATTATGTTTTGTTACTGGTGATACTTATGCTATGACTGTGTTCAGTTCATTCGGTGGGTTTTGGATTTCTTGGGGTTGTATTAATACCGATCAATTCCATTCAATTTCTGGTTACGGTGATGACACAGAAATGTTAAACAATGTTATTGGGTTTTTCTTAGCAGGTTGGACAGTTTTCACTTTCTTAATGTTAATGTGTACTTTGAAAAGTACTTGGGGTCTTTTCCTTTTATTATTATTTTTAGATTTAACATTCTTATTCTTAACCATTGGTACTATGATTGGTAATAATAATGTTTCAATGGCTGGTGGTTATTTCGGTATTATTTCATCTTGTTGTGGTTGGTATTCTTTATACTGTGCCGTTGTTACACCAGATAATTCATACTTTTCATTCACTCCAACAATGATGCCAAATGCACCAATTGCTTAATTATTAATAATTAAATTTACCACAAATTTAGGAAAAATAAAAAATTACTACTATTCAACTTAATAAAAAAATTCAAACCAAATTCATTGTACACTATATGTATTTTAGATGTATATACTTATTTTTTTTATTAGATTTGAGTATATATCTTATAGATTTTATTTAATATCGTAATATCTCTTTTTGAACACTTTAGTATTTAATTCAAAAAGAACAAATAGATAACTTTACCCCTAAGTTTTGACACAAAATTTTGAGTCTAATTATCGTTTTGATCTACTGCAGTACCTAAGTAGTTTTTAAGCAAAATTTTTATTTTCTGATCTAAACAAAAAATTTAAGTTTTGTTTTTCTAAATGAGATTTATTTTGAATGGAAACTAAAAATATTAAATATAAACAAAACATCTCAAATTCCTAATATCTTATTTTTCAATATTTAACAGTTGATTGCTTTTTATTACCATGAACTTGAACAAAAATATTTACTCAGAGGGCATTTCTACTGTGGATAAAAATACTTTAGAACCAATTGCAACTTTTATTGATGATCAGGTTAAGTTAATAACGGCTCCAGTAGAAATTAACGGCATTCCTCCAGAATTACAAGATATCTTGAATAATAAACTAACTGAACTAAGAAAATCCAAAATTAGTCTAGTATCAAGAGATTTCATGACAAGGAAAGTTTACGATTTGCAAAATGAAAAGTTATTATCTCAGATGGATAACATTATTAAGCTAATTAATAGTAATGATATTGCCATGGATCAAATCGGTTCACAATTACACAGGGGAAGTGATCCCATTTCAAATAAGATTAGTAACAATACTGACAAAAATACTAATAATGGAGTTAATTTAGATTATCTGATCAGTGATATTTTAAAATTGCCTAAATTAACTAATAAATCAAGCAGCATTGATAATAATATACCGAATGAAACCGTTAACCCTGAACAAACCCAATCTTTGAAAGAATATGATATTTTAAGGACTGAACTAATAAATTATTGTCATGTTCTTTTAGAGGGCCAAAAGCAATTGTTTGAGCTAAAAGTACAAGTTGATAAGATTGACACCTTGAAAAATGCTATAATAGAAACTTCTATGCTTAATACACAAAATGATAATGTTAATAATGGTGTTCAAAATTCTGATGACCTTGTTAGCAACCATAATGATATAACTTTGTCACAATATTTGAAAAATTATTTTAAAGCTTTAAATGAAGAATTATTAGAATTGTCTTATACTATCGAAGAAAAGATAAAGTCCACTGATGAAAATGACAAATTGGTCCTAAAGAATATCCTTGATGAAATTAGTGTCTCTAAAAAGAATTTCTCATCATTGTTTTCTGATTAACATTTTTTATGTATTTTCATAATATAAAATTACATAAATTCTTGCACATCTATAACATATTCTATATTCTCAGATCTTTTCAAAACGAAAAAAGAATTAATTTCAGCGCTTTAACAAACTCACGATTTATAATGCTGTGAAAGGTTTGAATTAAATTAATTATATATATTTATTATAATTATAAGTTTATATTATAATTATAAGTTTATATTATAATATACAAAATTAGTTTAATATTCAATTAGAATTAAATTAAGATTAGAAAAATTATATTATATGAAATTATTATTTTAATAACGTTAATTTGTTTAATCAAATAAACCGAAACCCATGTCATCATCGGATTCTTCAGCTTCTTCTTCAGCTTCTTCTTCAGCAGCAGCTTCACCAGAAGCAGCGGCACCAGAAGCAGCACCAGCAGAAGCAACACCACCAGCTGGAACAGAAGCGAATTTAGCGGAACCAGCAGCAATGATTTCTTCTAAAGAACCTTTACCTTCTAAAGAGGATAATAATTCATTAATTCTAGATTCATCAGCTTCAGCACCAACGGATTCAATGACGGTTTTAATGTCAGCGGCAGTTGGAGCGGCGTTTTCACCTTGTAATAATAATAAGTAAGCAGCTAAGTATTTCATTTCTTGATGGTTATTATTCTTTAGAAAATAAATTTGAAATAATCAATTTAAGCAAATAAATAAGCAGACTATTCCTTAGTTAAATAAAAAAATAATTTAGATGAAAAAAAAAATTAAGTTGAAAAAACTTTTATACATTTTTTTCAGTGAAAAAATCAAGTTTGAATATTTTGTGCGACATGTACCAAACCGTCGCTGGTGATATAACGTTTAATACTCGTATCAAGTGATTTTAATATTTCTCTTCGCTTGTTTTCGATTGTCGGTTTTTAAAATGGAATGTCGGTTTAACGAGGGAATGTCTGTTTTAGCAGAAATTACAAAAAATAGGATTATGTCATCCTGGTCAAAATTGTTAGTAATCACTGGTTGCTTGAAAGAAATCGCGTTGCTTACGTTATTATTGCCAACTGATTGTAGATGACTCAAATTTGCGTTTTCAAGAGCGTTTCGAGATAACATTTTTCAGATTATCAAATTTCTCTAAATTGTTTAACCGACAGTTTTTTTTTCATTATTTGTAATAGCATGGAGATTTGATCTGTTAATATTTACTATATTTTTGAGTTACATCTTCACTTAAATATTTTAGCTAAATAAGTTAGTAAAACCACTTTGAAGGACATACTTTAGAAAATATGAGCGAAACAGAAGAAACAACTATTCATAATTCAAATTCTGCCTTTAGAGATATTTTAAATGGTTCGATTGCTGGTGCTTTAGGTAAAACTATTGAATATCCATTTGACACCATTAAAGTCAGATTACAAACTCAGGGTTCCAAAATGTTTCCTACTACTTGGTCTTGTATAAAATATACTTATCATAACGAAGGTATATTAAGAGGGTTCTTTCAAGGTATTGGTTCACCTATTTTTGGAGCATCATTAGAAAATGCTACTCTTTTCATGGCTTATAACCAAACGTCCAAATTATTAGAAAATAATCCAAATATTTCTGAAATTCAAAATATTTTACTATCTGGTGCTGTCGCTGGTTCTTTTGCAAGTCTTGTTTTAACACCAGTGGAATTAATCAAATGTAAATTACAAGTGGCCAATTTAGAGAATAGATTAAATAAAGCACCAAATGCCGTTATGAAAAATACCAAAATTCTTCCCACAATTGTTGAAATTTTAAAGGCAAAAGGTATCTTTGGTTTATGGCAAGGTCAATCGTCTACTTTTATAAGAGAATCATTTGGTGGTCTTGTGTGGTTTGCAACTTATGAACTATTGAAGAGACAATTTAAAGAATTACATCCACATGAAGAAAACAAAACTTGGGAATTATTAGTATCTGGTGCTGCTGCCGGTTTGACATTTAACGGTAGTACTTTCCCCGTGGATACAATTAAATCAATTACACAAACTGAACATACTACTATAAAGAAAGCGATCATGAAAGTGATTAGCAAACATGGATTTAGTGGGTTTTACCGTGGGTTAGGTATAACTTTAATTAGAGCTGTACCAGCAAACGCCACAGTTTTCTATACTTATGAAACTTTGTCTAAATGGTAAGTCCAGGGCCTGTGAAAAGCAGTCTGAATAAGCAAGATTAAGATTTTAGAAGTTTTATATTCCGATATTATCAGTATTATCAACATTATACTTGTATATATATTATTATGTATTATATGGATAGAATTTTTTTTAAAAACATTAAAGATTCATAAAAAATATTTTTAAAACGAAAGTTTACTCGAAACCCTTGAAGAATGGAGAACGTTTATAGTTTCAAACAGATAAGGTATGTGTAAATGCGTATAATATATTGTAAACCAGGTAATTACAATTTGTGTTGTGAATATGACTTTACTGACTACTCTAGGAGTTTTTTTTTATTAATTTAATAACAAAAAATAAGGTTTTTCCCTTATTATTATTGTTGTTATCGTTATTTGTCATTATGGCAAACGATAAACATAAAAACAACTGAATACTCAAAATAAAATATATATAGCAAAACAGTTTTATACATGTTAGGTGGTACGTTCATCTCGATATATACCATTAAATATATAAATAACAAGAGGCGTGATGATAAATATAAACCATTGGCCATGATACCCAACGTTTCAAATGGCACTAATTCAGCAAATGAAAAATGGGATTATTACGATAATTTAGCGCAAATCAAACCAGGTTTCCCCATAAGAGATCCGAGAAAGAAATTAGATGGAAATGATGAGAATGAATTTAAACGGAAAAGTAAATACGAAGCCGGTGGAGTAGCTGCAGTAACAAGGAAACGGGGGGACAGATTAGGTTTTTGGAATAGAAGACAAAATGACCAAGACAATGACAGTTAAGTCCATTTTCCCAATCTAAATGACCATTGGAGTGCGTTTATATATTTAAATATATTTATATGTTTTTTCTGGTAAGAAAATATCAAAAGTATCTGTTTAAGAAACTGATTCCTTGTGCAAACGTTTTAGTAGAAAACTAATTTTAAATATTAGTAAATGGTTTATATATATGACATAGATTTATAATGTTATATGAGAGCAGTCGTAGCAATTAATAATAATACAAAGTTAAAGTAGTAGTATTAAGAGATGTGACAAGGTAAAGAATTCATAAATTTAATAAATTAAAATTGACCCTTTTAGGTATTATACATAGGTAGAAAAATAAAGCCAAACAAAGATATGATCAATCAATAAAAAGAATGGATGAATGAGCTAATTAAAGAATGGTGAAATAAAATAAATAATTACAAAAATTAAAATGATCAACATTTAAAGTTTTAAAATTAATTTAATTTAATTTCTTATTTTTTTTCTTCGAAATAATCAGCCATTTCCTTATCTAACTCTTCTAAACTTTTCTTAGCTGGTCTTTCTCTTCTTTGCTTCTTGGCAACAGCAGCTTTCTTATTTGGAGCTCTGTTATTTTTTTGTGGAGGTTGTCTTTGATTTTGGTTACCTCTAGTAGCTCTAGCTGGACCTCTAGTATCATTTTGATTTCTAGCTGGAATTCTAGAACCTGGTAATGGTTTGATTCTTTGAGATAAATCTTGATTTGACTGAACAGCACTGACGATTAAGTTTAATCTTAATCTACTACGACCATTGTCAATTGGAGCACCATTAAATTTAGTGACGGCCTTCTTAGCTAGTTCAGCATTCTTAAAGGTAATATTAGCCATACCGGTAGAGACACCTCTTTCGTTATAGCTTAACAAGACACCTTGAATACCACCAACATGTGCAGAAAAAAATTCCTATAATAATAAAAAAAATAAAAAATAAATTGTTAGTCAAAAATTCACTTATAAAAAAATAATTATTTTAATCATCAATCAATAAGAATAGGTAATATTTAATCAAATGGAAATGTAAAAAAGTATAATTTGGTTGAACATCAATTGAAGTCCAATAAATAATAATAATAATAATAATAATAATAATAATAATAAAATAATCAAAATTATTCTTTATTATTCATTTTAACAAAATGATATAAAAGAGAGTTCATAGTTCAAATTTCATTACAGGGTTTCATTAGGTGAGATTAGGAAAACAAATATTAGTACCAAGAAATGCGGTAAAAATAAACCATGATACGATGGATGAATATCAAAAATTTCATCAATGTTAATAACAATTAGTTTAATATAACACAACTGTGATAACCAAATTTCAACATTTTATCAAAAGGTAAAACCATTGAAATAGTACATTATATTCTAATTACTTGCAAAATATGATTTGAATCATTCCCTCAAAAGAAAGACAACAAAATTAATTGCTCCTTCTTTAATTCAAAAGCTTTTCACAATGTGATATAATGTAATCAACAGTATCATTAATAAAATAAATAAATTTCCATAATCGAAACACCCAGTCTGTAATATTCAAATAATTTACTTTACTATGAAAATAAAAATAAAAGTAATCAATATTTCTATTTGATTTCAGACAACAAAAAAATTACTTGAAAGTCAAAAACAAGCAAAAGTAAAAATTGAATCCAAAATTATTCATATTTTATAACGCAAGGAAATTAAAATTAATGAAATAAAATTGGGAAAAATGAACAAAATGAACATAATAAAAACTTGAAATCAATCTATATTTTTTCTTTTCTTAATTTTTAGGAATCCACATAAATTGTGTTTTAAAGTAAAACTACTCAAAGTCACCAACCTAAAAAATAAAACAAACCATTGAAAAAAATATAAAATAATAATAACGGTAATAATAACAAAGGAAAAAATACCAATGAAAAAATACCATTATTTTTTTGTTTTTTTGATTGATTGTAAATTAAAATAACAAAAACAATAGAAAAAAAACTAATTGAATTAAAAAAATGAAAATTAGGAACTTTTTTTTGATGGGAAAAAAAATAATAATTTTCTATTTAATTAATCAAATATGACATACTTTGACAGCATCTTGTTTAATATCTCTTGGTAAACCTTCAACATTAACTCTAACTGGAATATTCTTTTGAGTTCCTTTAACAATTCTAGCGGCAACGTTACTTGGTAATCTGGCTGGTCTTCTTTGAACTTGATTGTTACGTCTATTAGCTGGAGCAGCACGACGATTTTGATTGATTTGCTTTGAAGCTTTTCTTGGACCATTGTTGTTACGACGAGCTTGTCTTTGTGGTCTGTTGTTACCAATAATTTCATCTAAGGATTGATCTAAGGCAGACATTTTTTAAAAGTAAAGGAATATTGTTTTTTGGTTTGATTGCAAAATAGTTTAAGAGGGATAAAAAATTTTGTGTTTACAAATGTATGATTTGTTAACTAATTGTTGATTGTTTATTTTAAGCAAGTAAGTAAATAAATTAATTTGTAATGGAAAATGCGAAAAAAAAAAGAATTGCAATCCTTTATATATTTTTCTGTTTCCGACTCATCACATTCAACGAAAGCGGGTTAACCCGCCCGAAAGTGTTTTTTGATTCACGAATTGCTTATCACGTCGGCATTTATTGGCAAAGTGCGCAAACATGCTGCTACTCTAACATTCTTGACCAAGCTCTCTTAGTGTGTTGAATGTAAAATGGTATACAATGGAAAGAAAATCATCGTGAAAATTATTGTGATGTTTGTCTGCCGAAATTTCAAGTTGTAGCTTTATCTTACCGTAGTTATCTTACCGCTTTTACCGTTCCATTAGTGTTACTATTATATGTGTTATTTATTTATATGCATGTTTTTTTATGAAGTTATATCTAACAAGTTTTTATGTTTTATATGGTTTGAATAAACGACTAATTTGTACCTGCTGCCATTTTAGACATTTCTTGCCTTTGTTTTACGTTGGCTGCTTCTACCATGAAACGCAGTGATTCTGGATAGTCTAATTCATCTAACATGACTTCCATTAATTTAATCTTGTCTCTACTGGAATCAATTTTCAATTGTTTCAATCTAGAATTTAGTTCTGTCTTTTCAGAAATCTTCATACTTTCGGTATAATTTCCATTAAAATCACCAAATGCCTTCAAAAATTTGGTCCAATCCCAAGCCATAATATCATTATAACTTCTAGTTGGGCCCAATATAGCTCTTTCAATAGTATACCCATTGTTATTCCAAACAAATATTTCCATTGGTGTTTTATATCTAATCATAGAGGTCATTTCTTGAATTGTCATTTGTGCGGAACCGTCACCAGTGAAAAGAATTAATTTAGGTTCATAATCTTCTGGAACTGTGTTATCAGTAATATGTGCCCTTGGATAATCTTGCATAGCAATACCAACACCAAATGAACTAGGTAATGCTGTACCAATAGATAGATAAAATCCTTGTGTCATATATTTGAATTGGTTTGGAAATCTAACATCACGTAAAGCAAATTGGAATGAACCAGTCTCACTAACAAGAACATCACCTGGATTAAAATAATTTGGAATTACTTTAGCCAAATGTTCTTGGGTAATACTAAATTGGCTTTTTGATGGAGGGCAGTTACCAAAAACTTCTTCGGAATCATATGATCTGACATTTGTATCATACTCTGTTTTAATCTGGGTTGTATCCAGTGTTTGCAAAATTTCATTTAATATATGAATAAAATTAACACCTTTAAATAATTGTTCCTCATCTGTTGCGGTATCAATAAATTTAATATAAGTTGGATGCATTTCAACAATTTTGGCATTTGGTTTATAATTAAATGAATAGTGACCGTGATTAATTTCATTAATATCTAAACCAATATTTAGTACTAAATCACATTGTAAGAATCTTTCGATAACACTAGGGGCACCTTCTGCACCATTATATTGACCCATAAACCATGGGTTAGATTCATTAACAACAGATTTACCATTAAAAGTATTAAAATTCCAGAATTGTGTCACATTAATTAAATCATTAATTAATTGATTACCATCATATCTATCAGTTAAAACATCGCCAATAATTGCTGGAGTCTTACTTCCATAAATCCATTGATTGATTAAATTTGTAATGGGTTCAACTAATTCAGGGTTAGATTTGGGCATACATTGTTTCAAAGTCAAAGTTGGTTTCATAATTAAATTAGTTACATTAACCATCTTATTAACAAAATCTACTGGTACGAAAATATAACCTGGTTTTGAATATTTATAAATGTCTTCGATAACTTTATCAACTTGATCACAAGCTGTATTTATATTATCTAAATATTCAGTGGAACAAGAAATTTTATCTTTAACCATATCATGATAAACTCTATGATTTGGACCCACAAAATTCGAATCCTTAATTTGTGGTACTAAATGATGTAAATTCATATGATTTGTCTTTGAACCAATTTGAGCATTTGTTGATTTAGCCACACCAACGATATGTAAAATTTTTGAATTTTCAGCTGATGCACCAGCAATACCATTCATGGCGCTTAATTCACCGACACCATAAGTAGTAATTAATACACCAATTCTTTTAGAATAACGTGAAAAACCATCACATGCATAAGCAGCGTTCAATTCATTAGCGTTACCAATCCATCTTAAACCTTGATCCACTAATTCTGGTACATACAAATATTCTAATAAGGGTAAATTAAAATCACCTGGTACACCAAATATTGATCTAGTACCCATTGATAAGAATCTTTGAAAAAGATATTGACCAAAGGGCATTTGTTGAAGACCATTATTTGGGAAAAAATGATAGTTATTTTCGTCTAAGTCATTGTAAAGGTTACTTTTGTGATCGTTTATTACAACTGGAGCCATATTGAATAATTAAATAATAAGTTAATGTTAGTCTAATAAGGTGAAATTGTTAATACAGTGATTACTGTTATTATAATTGATGTTAAAAAACATTAAACAACAGAATTTAATATTCATTATCTTCATAATTTGTATTGTTTATATATTACATAGATGCATTGGTTATTAAAGTACAATAATTTGTTTAAAATAGCGAATAGCCGCCAAAAATGTTGCTAGCCGTGTGTTGCCGAGCACAAGCAGAAAACATATTCGGCAAGCAGCGGTTAGCAACTTTGCAAACGGCAAGACACCCAAACTGCCCGGCAAATCACGTGCACATAAAAAATTTGTCCTAGAAGGGAAGTGCAATCGGCTAGTTCGGTTAAGTTTGCATTTTTTGGTTGTTTTCCATTTTAGGAAATTCGGCAGGAGACGGCAAAGTTGCTAAGATTTCAAATTAGGGATTTTCACAGTCTGTCTGCAATCTCGTAGTTTTCAGAATCAAACGTTGCCCTAATAATATTGTAATCTGGTATTATAGTATGGCTAAACTATCTGGTTTACAGAAGGATGTGATTCATTTATATAGACAAAGTGTTAGGTTATGTTACAAGAAACCTATTGATAAGAGACTACACTTTTTAAATTATGTACATAACGAATTTCATAAGAATGATTATCTAAAACGTAAAGATTTTACCACAGTTGAATATTTATTGAGAGTAGGTAAGAAAAAAGTAGAAATGCTAGCAGATCCTAGCGTGAAAGACATTAATTGAAGTGTAATTATATAAAGAAACAGAACTATACATCTTTTATAGATATGTAAATTGCATAAGTGGGAACTGAAAGAAAAGACCTTTAAAAAAGAAAACAAATTTATAAACTCGTTGAATCGATATTAGTCCTATATAACTTTATACAACAATATAAATTCTACAATGTAGTTTTTCTCCTTAATATCTAACATGTCTTTGTCACCATTGAAATCGTGAATTATATTTGGTGCAAAAATCAATGCTAAATTATGTAAATTCATTAAATTAATACTGGAATATTCAGCTACTAAATTAATATGACTTATCAATAACTTTAGCACATTATAATGTTCAATGGGCATTGTACTAAACAACCTAACTATTTCTGATTTAATTAGATTGAATAACTCTTGATCTTCTGTCGAAATTACAGAATTAGCCAAGGGCATTCTAGCAATTAGATTATTATCTCTCACTAATGCAATCATTGGCTCATAAATTTCCATTATAATGATTGGATTAGGTAACCTTCTTAGAAATCTTTTCAAAATATTTGTTACGACATGAATATCATACTGGTTTTCGATTAATATATTTTCATCATCGAAATTGCTGTTATACAATTTACGTTCTAACTGTTCAATTGTTGCTATGGATCCCGATTTCCTATAAATACCTTCCATCTCTAAGTAGTATGAATTACTTTCAATAAAATTAACACAAAGATCAATTATTCTTGGAATAATACTGTTCTCCCTTTCACAAATCTGTATTAACGTTGAGTTTTGAATACCAGAGTTAGTAGTTGCTTCATCTGTACTTAAACTACTGAAACTACTATTTGGCGCACTAATATTATTGGTTGTATTAAAGGAACTTCCATTAGCTACATTATTCAGTGTATTCAAATTTCCATTAGCATTAGTTTGAGAAACTAATGATCTTTGTGTTCTATTATTCATATTTATATCTAATGAAACATTATCATTTGAGGTTGAATTAAGCGGAGGTGTAATATTAATACCATTAGCAATTGTATTACTTGTATTATTGTTTGCATTAAATTTTTTCGGAGTTGAATGTATATTATTATAAGTAAAATGATTTGATGGCGATGCATTGAGATTATTTATACTCTTCGGAGTTAAATTGTAATTGTTATTATGCGATTGTTGTTGCTGCTGCTGCTGCTGCTGCTGCTGCTGATTATTATTATTATTATTATTATTATGATTGTTACTACTGCTACCAAAAATTTTCCAAAATTTCGATTTGTTGTGTCTAACCATTGGATCATTATCATCTAAATTTTCAAAACTTGAAATCAATTTTGACTTTTGTTCTTGCAGAAAAGTAATCTCTTCAATTAATGTTACTTTATCGTTTTTCAAATTTTCAAGTTCAATGATTAATTGTTTCTTACTGATTTCCATACTCTTAACATCTAGTCTCAATTTTCTCAGTTGCAAATCTGTATCTGCCATTTCACTTACAACACTATTATCATTATTATCCCTAATAGTCTGCCAGTTTGTTGATCTATTATGATCCATAAAATTCTTACTCTCATTAGAGATATTGTCATTAGTAAAACCACTAGCACCAGTAGTACCGCTATTAAAATTAGTATTATTACTATTAATGTTTTTAATATCAGTATAACTAATGCTACTTCTCATTTCAAGTTCATTCATAGTTTCATCCAATAATTCCTCATCATTTTCAGCGTAACCAGAATTAGTAGTTGAATTTAAACCATCAGCATCATTATTGTTATTAGCAACAGCTGTAGAAGAACTATTTGGAACACCATTAGGAAATCTTTTTAAAATTGTCTTATCATCAATAGGCGGTGTTCTAAACATTGCAGCATTATCAATAGGAGGTGTTCTAAACATTGTTGCATTATCAATTTTGAATAAAGAAGTATTATCCAATGGTGGTGTTCTGAACATCGAAATTCTTGAAGCATTTTTGATTTTCGGTGTGGAAAATTCTGAATGGAAATACATTTTTTGGGATTCATTATAGTCCATATTTATATTATTATTATTATTATTATTATTATTTTTGCCATCTATTTGATTATGAGAACCACTAATATTATGATTATTTATATTATTATGGACATTAATAATATATGAGTCTGATTTAATTTTGTTTGAATGATGTGTAATTATTTTAGTTTGTGCCATTTTATTTTGAACTCCCCAACCAGAATGTGTGTCTGAATTAATTAGATTATTATCGATACTACGATTGCGATTGTGAATGTAATGATTATGATTGTTTTTATCAGCTGTAGGAATGTTATTAATATCAGAAATTTTCAAATTATTTGGATGTTGTAAACTTGAAAGTGAATTTGAAGCTGAGTGAATAAATGTATTTTTGACAATAACCGGACTCTTATTAGTATTTCGATTAGGACTACTTAAAATATTCGTATTAAAAGTGTTAATAATACTGTTATTATTATCAGTATTATTATTTAAATTATCGTTATTATTAGTGGTATTAATATTATTATTATTTCTGTTTTTCCAGTGACTAAAAATATTTTTAGATTTCAACGAAACTGATCTACCTAATTTTTTTTTGCCTGTATCGACTTTCGAATTATTATTTACCACATTAGTTTTTGATACTATAAATCTATCCGTCAGTGAACCATCTAGGATAATCATATTACTTTCTGTATTTGATTTACCGTTTTTTGCTGGGTCAAGATTTTCTATGCCGAAATCATTATTATTATTATGAATTCTATCCATTTTATTGTTCAAATTATTATTTTCGGTTAAATTTGCTGTAGCGTTTAAATTTTTCCCAATTAATGAAGGTTTATCTAATTTTGAAGAATTAGTATTTGAGATGATTGGTTGACGATTTAGTATACCATTATCGCTACTAATTAGTGTGGTATTATTATTATCAATATTTGTTTGTATCATATTATCTTTATTGTCCGATATCTTGTCATTATTATTGTTATCTGATAATTCATTTATTTTTGAACTTGCCCCAATGTGCCTTTCATGCAAATCATTACTTTCGATTTTCGAAAAACTCGAAAAAGCATTTTTTTTAAAATTCGTTTCGATCGAATTAAAATTACTATTATTATTATTGCTGCTAGTACGACTGTTATTACTACCAGTAGGAATCCCTAAATTGTTGGCAGAAATTGATAATGTCGGTGTTAGATTTTCTGGTGTTGTAACGTTAATTATAGGGGCAGTATTGATAATAGTATTACAGTCGCTACTATTATAACTGTTAGTACTATTCTTTGAAAATTGTTTAGATTGGCTACTTTTCATACTATCTTGCATACTGTTATTACTTCTTGCATTTTTTAAGTTATTTTTATTAATATTATTATAATTATTTCTATCAAATTTATCATTTTTATTGTTTATGAACTTTTTGTTATTTAGTTGAGAATTGTCAATTTGGTCATTATCAGTGGTATTAGTATTTTTACTATCCATACTAAAATCATTATCATTATCATTATTATTATTATCATCATCATCATCATCATCACTTGACATAAATTCATTATTCAATAAAGTTGAATTTAAAACGTCATCTAATGATACACTTCTAGAGTGTTGTGATACTATTGATGTATTGGCATTATCACTATGATCATTACTGTCATTGTTACCGCCATAATTATATGTACTAGTACTATTTGTTGTATTGTTTAAATTTAATTTATTACTATGTATACTTAAAACGTCATTTGACAGTGATTTTGAATGTCTGTGTGTTGGTGTTCTTCTTATTGATCTTTTGGGTAATAAAATATTTTTATTTTTATTATTATTGTTATCTATTATATTATCATCATCATTATTTTTTAAGACATTTGAAGTATCAGATAAAACCGAATTATTATTCTGGAAATTATTAATTGTTGATTTATTTAATTTGTTTAATTTTTCTATTTCTTCTAGTTGTTTCAATTTTTTATATTTTTCACGTTTTAATAATAATAATTTATGACAATTAGTGCAAAACAAACCTTTCTTTGTTCTTGCATATTTTAAATTAGTGATTAATTGATTACAATTAAAACATTTAAAACAATCATTACAAATGGATTCATTATTTGATAATATAATTGCCATGGAATCAATTTTTTTGCCACATTGATTACAAACTTGTGAACAATCATGACAAATTAATAAACATTTATCATTTTCATTATCATTATCATTATCATTATTATTATTATTATGTTGATGAGCATCTGATTTATTTTCTTGAACAACATCCAAATCATTCGATTTTTGATTCTTCTGTTTATTAATAAAGTAATTAAATTGTGAATCTGCAACACCGATCAATGTTTTATGACAGTTATTACAGTTAAAGCATCTACTATGCCAATAGAAATTTTCCAATTGATTTATTTGAACACAATCAGATTGATTTAAAATGGGCAAACTACATTCATTACACGTAATGTAATCCATGATTATGCTCTGTTGTTAAACTAAGTATAGCTTAGATGTATATATGAGAGAAAAAAAGCCAGTTTTTGTGTGTTGCAATACACTCTGCGTAATTGTGCTGTTGCGATGAAATTTGAATATATAATTGATTTTTATTCAAACTGCATCAAATGAAATATTCCAAATGTTCCGCGTAAGAAAAATGGCACATGTTTAAATTTAGAAGCACAAAGAGGCACGTGACACTGCGATTTGCGGCTACGAGAGTATGTGGTGTCAGGGTGTGTTCTACCGTTGTGTGTTGTGGTCGGTTGCTATCCACTGCGTGTGCCTACACTCCACATAAATAAGATTATGTACATATGTATATATGTATGTGTGCATGCGTGTGTGTTTGACTGTTGTCTCACGGTACTGGACAATCTCCTGCTGTGTATGTATTCTTACTATTCTGTGAGTTGCTAATCAGATTACGTCAGCAGTGCTGTTTTCGTATTGCGTGATCATTAAAGCTACAATGTGTTTTTCAAACAATAAGCATATTTTGTAGTGCGTTCGAATCAAGCCAATTATTTATTGTACTTGAACAAACTGTCCCCACAAAAACAGTAGCCAAGTATGTCTAGTGAAAACGAAAGTGTTTCTACACAATTCCTAACCGATATAATTGGTAAATTTGTTAATGTCAAGTTACATTCCGGTATGTTATATTCCGGTAAATTAGAATCCATAGATGGGTTTATGAATATTGCTTTATCAAATACAACTGAACATTACGAAAATTCTGAAAATGGTCTTTTACATAAATACAACAGTGATGTGTTTTTAAGGGGTACTCAAGTGCTATACATCAGTGAAGCTAAATGATAATTTTATCTCATTTTTAATTTTCATCGTTTATCATTTTTAAAACATATCTATCCATATTCAACTCATTTTTATTTCATTAAAGCAACAACAGCATCGATTCTTCTTCTTTCAGATTACTGTCAATCATTTGAAGTATTATATATATATATATATATACATACCTGTGTAAATCATATATGCGAATCATGTATGTTAAGAATAGATTAAATTATACTTATATACTTATAGTTATATTTATTTCTTTTATATTTTATACTTATTATTAATAACTCTACTTATTTATGCTCTTTTTTATGTCTCAAATGGAAATAATATTCAGTACAATAACCAAATAAAATTATGGCAATTGAAAAATGTAAAATTGGTTTACCACTTGCATTATCACCTTCAAAATATTTCTTTCTATACCATTCAATAAATCTCAAACTTTTGTTTGTGTTATTATTATTATTTGTATTATTACTTTCTTTGGTTAGGGGACCTTGTGGTAAATTTTGGTAAAACTTAATCATTTTTTGCACTCTTTTGGCATCATTAACATTACCTATTTGGTTGGATGATATTATCTTTGGTGGAATTAATGTAGAGATCAACCTTTTATTTAGACCATTTCTAATCATTTTAAGCTTCTTTTTCTCTTTTATTATTTATACTATACTTAATTTACACAAATATTTCAGTTGTAAGTGTTTACAATTATAATTCTATTTTTGTGTTACTTATATTTATATGTATATGCTAAATAACAGTACTTAAATGCTAAATTTACACCACTTTTCTCTCTACACTTTATAACAAATTGGAAGTTCCTTCCTTTATTAAATTCAACTTTTATTTTTTTTTTTGTTTTTCTTGAGAACTTCTCTCCATATCTGTTAATTTTATTTCATTGGTTACTTAAAAATGCCTTTATATCGTCTGCATGTATAAACTTCTCTCTGCAAGAACCCATTTTCTCTCCCATCAGTATCTCTTTCTGATTTATCATTTCCCATTGCGACCAATTGACATATGGGATGTTTCTCATAAACAGATCTTTCTTGACATCATTTCCCTTGCTGCTATTGTCACTGCTTACAAGTCCTTTTTGAATATCCTCTATAATTTCATCAGCAATCATAAATGAATTTTGCATAGTTGTAGCTATAACACCTTTTTGAATTTGACTTATCCAACCAGTTGAATAAAGTCCTGGTATTACTTCATTTTGTTCATTCATTATTCTGCCATCTTGTGTTACTAAATGATCATAATTAAATTTTATATTTAATCTTGACATACCATCAATAAGATCACCTTTATAACCCAAGGATTTAATCAAAAGATCACATTTATATTCTTTTGCTGTATCTATTTGCTTTATTATCTTATTATCAGCAGTCAGTATGTTATCACACATAACGACTGATTTTATATTCCCAGTCTCATCTTTATTAATAGAAATTGGTGTCTTCAAATAATCAAATTCCCATCGGCTTCTTATAATATCCATTGGTTTAAATTTTTGATAATTTTTCTTGGTTCTTAAATTGAATGGTTTCAAATACTCGGAACAAATTTCAGTTCTTCTCTTTTGAACTCTTGTTAAATTGATTGCAGAACTGGTTAATTTTTCTGGCTCAAAAAACTTACTATTTATATTACCTTTTATACCATATTTTTCCAATTCCCATAATTCTCTTAATTCTTTATTAGTGAATTTAGAATGGATGAAATCTCTTCTACCAACAATTTTTAAACTTTCAATACTACTATTCCGTAGTTTGCTCAATGCTTCTCGAGAAATATCTGTTGAACGCCAAATTTCACTAACTTGATTGCTTAACAGGACTCTTGTAATATCTAAAGCAACATTACCATTACCGATTATTATTACATCTTTAATTTTGGACCAATTTAATTTATTAAACTTATCACTATACTCTAAATGTCCATTATACCAATTAACAAATTCTCGACTATTAATAACACCGTTAGTATCATTTTCACCTGGTAAATTTAGTTTTTTATCATTATTACAACCATAACTAAACACAATTATATCTTCATTATCAACTAATTGCTTCAATTTAATTTGCTTGCCAATTTCGACACCACCAATAAATTCAATAGTACTAAACTTTTGATTGCCATTATTATCACTATTTACATTAGTTTGATTGTTTTGATTTCCCAAACCAAATCTTTCCATACATTCAGTAAATACAATTTCACAATTTTTGACTTCTGGATGATCTGGTGCAACACCATATCTACTTAATCCAAAAGGTACTGGTAATTTCTCCCACAATTTGATATGTATGGGTATCGGTGATTTGGTTAGTAATCGATAAGCTGTATAAAAACCGGATGGACCCGAACCAATGATAGATATTGTCTTTTTGGGTAATAACATGTTTGATGAGATACAAATCGAACAAACGTTTATTTTGTCTACTTTGTTAAACTCGTTCAGGCAAAAGAGGTTGAATGTACGGCTGTAGCAATACTTTTCAAGTATGTAAAGTTCGCAATTGCTCAGATAAGACCAAAATGTACAGTATTCTTAAGTAGTTTTGATTCAAAATAACTATTTTTTAAATTTTTAGGAACTTTTGCATTATGGGGTGGAGACACCCTTCTCTGTTTGTATATGTTCAAACCTAATACCCGCAAGTTCTTAAATAACACTGAACATATCTGCAGTTGTTTGATTGCTTCTT
This sequence comes from Grigorovia yakushimaensis, assembly GCA_003709265.2. Classification (NCBI taxonomy): domain Eukaryota; kingdom Fungi; phylum Ascomycota; class Saccharomycetes; order Saccharomycetales; family Saccharomycetaceae; genus Grigorovia; species Grigorovia yakushimaensis. Next base: position 103,602 of record PPOC02000520.1, on the reverse strand, counting down.
GGACTAATTTTCTTAAATTAATCTTCCCGTTCAATTAACTACATCTGTATGTATGTGCAGCAACTTTCCAAATAGTCTTAGTACACATGACAAGTGTCTCTTTATGTTAACATTCTACATGTGCTCTATATAAACACCAGTTCGATTACATGTTCTGACATCACTCTCTCCCAAATGTGATGTTTTATTGTGAGAAAACAACCAGCAGCCTTTTCTGCAATTAAAACAAAATGTATTGGCGGCTAAAAGGAATAATAAAAAAAATTCAATTCTTGAAAGAAACAAACTAAAATGTCAATGTTAAACATGCAAAAATCAGCAAATACCTCAAGCAGAACAATTGAAGATTCCTTGAGAGATTTAGAGGGTTTTTTTTGTTCCACCAAGTTAGACAAATCACCAAATGATTCAATAATGGGCCACATCCCCAGGGATAGTAGCTTGTTTGATAATATTAAGGTCAATAATTTTAATGAGTCATCCACTTTTGCCTCCAAAATTGTAGACAGTACAGATATGAACTGGCATTTAGTCACACCTTCTAATAATATTGATAATAATTCATTAATAACCCCCAGATTTAATATTGAAAAGACAGATAATGATATGTATTACAAAACTCAAAATACATGTAATTCGTTAAACAACCAATCTACCAATGGTTCAAATCTTTTACAAGAAACTAATTTGAACACAATGAATAACAATTTTAGTGATTGCATGGTTAATGATTATGCAAATTTTAATACTTCCAATACATTTTATAATAATCAAATTACAAACAATTACCGTTATAATGAAAACAACAATCAATATATGGCCAATAGTAATTACTATACAACTAAAGATAATATTTATAAGGAAAATTACAACAATGCAATAGATCAGAATGAGGAAAACTGTATGAAAGTTTCATCAAATAACAAGAAGCCCATAAAAAGTAATGCAATTATTCCAACATGGATACAAATACCAAATAATTCTAAATTTTTCATCATTAAATGTAATAGTATTGAAAATATAAAAAAATCATTTTATAATGGTATCTGGTCGTCAACAAAGTTTGGTAATAAGAGGCTATCAAACTGTTATAAGAACTTAAATAAATGGGAAAAAATATTTCTTTTCTTTTCAGTAAATGGTTCAGGTAAATTTTGTGGCGTTGCTGAAATGATTAGCGACATAAATGATAATTTGGACACAACTATCTGGGAAAATAATAGTAATTGCAAATTTAACAATGCTTTTAAATGTCGTTGGATTATTGTTCGTGATATTAATAACAAATATCTGAAAAAATTCCTTTTACCTAATAACGAGATGAAACCTCTAACTAATTCCAGAGATACACAAGAAATTCCATTTACAATTGGATGTTCTTTAATTAAAATATTCAAATCACAGAACGTAGATATTGAAAAAAAGTCATTTTTAGACGTCGATTATTAACCCCAAGATAAAATATCAATCAATTGTTTTTTCAAGTTCAATTAGGATTTGAAAACTATGATAAAGTTTGAACGTCTGGATTTCATCTTGCATACAACTTAATAACTTTTTTTGTACCATACAGTCACTAAAACATCATTATCATCATTATAATTATTTTCATCATTTTTATCATTTTCATCATTTTCATAATCATCATCATTTGCTTTTTGCTACTGATATATATAAGTATTTAGATTTTAACCTATATAGATGGAGAAGGACATAAGTAAGTTAAATCAAAATTTAATTAGATTGAAATGTACAGAGCTTGGAATGATGAGGGAACTAAATTAATCAGTTATATCTTCTATTATACAATAGTAGTCTAATATGTGGTATCACAGATGGAATATATTTGACAATGACAGCAATAAAATACCATGCTTTTATTCTACCATAAAGGTTAATTTTACAGTTTTTGTCAATATATGAAATCATTTTTCCTGAACTTCGTTTGGATTGCTTGAATAATTATTTTTTTTAGTTTTACGTTTATACTAACCCATCATAAAGGTTTAATGCACCAATAATTGCTGGGTCAATTTTTGAGCTTTCCTTAAATTCTTCCAAAGTGATGTATCCATCTTTATCCTTATCCATTAATTTGAATATTTTTTCAACTCTCAATTCTGGTGTAGCTTCATCATCATCTAATTTAACCATAGACCCCATCATCTTGTAGACACTTGTCACAATGGTTAACATTTCATCGTAAGTAATAAAACCATCATGATTCAAATCATACAATTGGAAAGCCCAGCTTAGTTTTTCCTCTAAGGTACCTCTTGAAGTAGTACTCAATACACTAATAAATTCAGTAAATTCTATAAACCCATTATTGTCATGATCGAATACTGTAAATAAATGATTAGCAAAATCTTCAGGTGCACCAAAAGGAAAAAATTGCTGATAAATCTTGACAAAATCCTCTCTTGTTAGGGATCCATTAGGGCAATCTCTTAGGAAACCCTTATGCCACTGTTGAATTTCTCTACGATCAAAATACGTAGATTGCTTTAGTGATGTTAGATCATCCTTGGACAATTTAGAAGTCTTGGCACCCATTCTCAAAATTTATTGTTAGCTAAACAAGTTCAAAAACAAATAACAATATGGTAAAGAACACCAAGTCAATAGTATCAATTATTGTTAGTTAGTTACGTTTACAAAATTGCTTTATTTCCAAATTGAAAGTTTCTGTTTTGTATAAATTTGAAAATGAAAAATTGAATGTTGAATAGAAATTGTCATAAAAGAATGAAACTCAATGAATATGTACTCGATTTGTTATATATATATATATATGCTTTTGTGTGCCTCTGTTACGATACAAGTGTTTCAAAGTTCTTGTTGGTTACTTTTTAAATAATTTTGTTGTTGAATTGCAATATATTTACTTAAAAAACCACTATTTCCCCATTTCTTCAAATAGCATTGCCAAACTAAGGGATCTTTGAAGACAGATTTGGCTTCCACTAACTGATTAACTTCATTGTGAAAAACATTAGTTAAAGATAAAGTGGGATCATCCCATTTATTGCCACATGATTCCCACCAAAATGCACCACCTAAACCTTTTTCTTTAATGTATTGTGTCTTTTTCTTGACAGTATTCTTATTATCATAACCTACCATAGCATTGGTTTTAGAATCAAAACAGAACGCTGAAATTCTTTGTGGATCAAATTGTTCCACTGTGTTCTTTAAAGGTAATTGGTTGTACATCCACATGCCTGGTTCTTCTGGATCAAACCCACAAACACCATTAAATGGTTTATTTATATATTTATTGTCAATGGGTCGATTTTTGCGAGCTGTTTTGAACTTGATATTTTTAAAACCTCTACCATACATGGCCATGCCAAATATTATTTTGCTAGTTGGGATTTGACCTTCATTTAACATGTACCTTATAGCATTATCACCACATAATTGATCGCTATGACCTGAAGGAGTATGTTTATATTGAGCATATATTTGGTTCTTATTTTCGTCATGCATCTTGTCATCACAGTATAGCTGACTATGATAACCAGTAACTTTGGACCAATCACCAAAATAATCATATGTCATCATATTCCAATAAGTTAAATATTTGTTCATCTTATTAACTAAAAGGACTTGTAACTTTTCTCTGAAGGCAGGTGCAGCCACAGATAATTGAAATTGACCTTTGCTTTGCCCCCAAATTTCAAACTCTATTTGATTAAGTCTTTCCCTGATACCTTTCACCATTTGTAACATTATTAAATTTTCATCAGTACCTTCTCTAGGAAATTCCCAATCCAAATCAATGCCATCAAATCCAAATTTAAACATTGTCTCAACGCAAGAATCCATAAACCTTTGCAACTTGCGCGGATCCTTTGCAATTTGGGGGAATGCATCACGGTTGGACCAACCACCTACAGACATAACAACTTTGAAATTATTATTTTGTTTTAACTCATATAATTCACCAATGCAGCCTTTCAAAAAATTTACTTTATTGTATGTATTTCTAAAGTTATTATCATGCTCCGTAGTAACATCCATTTGAATATCCGACCATTCATCGCTTGATTTTAAACTACCGGTTTTACCATCCACTACAAAGAATGCATAATAAATGTGTGTTAGTCCAGATAAATCAATATCGTGAGGGAAATGGTACTTAGGTTCATATGGTGACCAATTTGAATAGTATATAGCGGAAACCATACCGTTGTTGGACTTGTTTATCCCATTAAGCTTATTGTCAGTTATGTTTGAATTGTTTGCTCCATTATCGTCATTGATAAAACCATAACCATTGGTACCGTTAATCGTTGTATTGTTGTTTATTTTATCAAATTGTTCATGTTCGTCTTCACTGTCCTTAGTTTTGATGAAACACATTTGAGTTATAATTATAGCTATTGTGGTTGCAATGAGACACAAAATTGTTATAACTTTACATTTCATTGTTAATATGAAATATTAATAAAATATCTAGAATGTGCGCCAAAATTTATTTATCTGATGACAGCCAGCAATTTTATGACACAAACGTGTTCTTAATCATATATATATGTATATATTTGTATATGTATAAAGTTTTATAAATATAAATGAGGGAAATAAAGGTCCCCTAAGGTACCCGTTATTTATGCTAATGGCTGACGAACCACACAATCAAATTGATGAATAATAACGTTATTAAAATCCCAAATACCTTCTCTAGCAAAAACATCATGTCTCAAATTTGCAATGATTTCCTCTTTGTTGTTAGCCACAACTTGTATATGGGAACCAATGGCAACTAATTCACCATTAGTTTCGTTTGTGTCTTTATAAATGGCACCACCACAAACAATGAAACCTTTTTCAACAGCATTGGGTATATTTTTAAAATGCTCATCTAAATATGGTGTTCTATCAGAACCTGGTTTATCATATATAATAACAACCCATTCAACCATTCTCAATATTTTATTTTATTTAATGTAATACTATGTTAACTTTTTGTATTTATCAAGTTACAGTGCTTGAAATTCACAACTACGATTTGCTCAAATAAAAGGAATACAGTGTTTTTCTTTGAGACATACTACCTATATATACCTTGCACATCGACCGTTCAGCAACACTGTCTTAGTAATCCTGACTGTTTCAATCTTTTCCGTCGTCGTTTTTGCTGACAAAGAATAAAACTTTTTGATAAAGTCGGATCCGATCTTATCACAAATACAACTGCCATTCTTTCAAATAAATACACGCAAACACACGCAGAAAAATGCATAAATACAAACATACTGTTGTTCTCTGATATACTATATACTATATATTATATAAAAATAATAGTTTATTTCATTTAAGCCTTAGCATTACGAACCGCACAACCAAATTGGTATAAGATAATGTTGTCTAAATCCCAAATACCTTTCTTAGCAAAAACATCATTATGAATTAAAGCTAATGCTTCTTCCTTAGTATCTGCGACAATTTGTAAGTGAGAACCAGCAAAGGTACGTTCCCCATTTGGCTCCTTTGGTTCATTATAAATTGCACCGGCACAAACTAATTTACCTTGTTCCACTAATGGTGGAATGCCAGCTAAATGTTCTGGACGACATGTTGATCTGTCAGAACCTGGCTTATCATAAACAATAGCAACCCATTCAACCATTTTGTAAATCTCAATTTCTTATATATAGAAACAATACGATGTGATACAACGATCAATCTTTCTTTCACTTTCCCAAAAGCTCAAATTTGACATTTTTTATTTTGAAGTTTCGAGAAGAACTGAAAAAAAAAAAAGACAGTTGGGAAACTTCAAACTGCCAATCGTCATCGATTGCAAATGAGAAATTCTGCAAAGGAGAACGACGTTTTGGTCAAATTCCACTCTTTGAACTTGAAAGGTAACGATACTATTGTACCTTTCAGTAAATTCAACCACTCAAGTAAGAATTATTTCCCTAGTGACCCAGAACCATTTTTCAAATCGTCTGAAGAATTAGCCTTCTTTACTAAAGATAAACTGTACTACGAAAGCAAGGACCGCAATAAAAATAATTTAGCATTTTTAAAGGATGAAATTGCTCATTTGGCTACTTGCGAATCTTCAATAGAATCCAAATCATATAAGAAACCATTCTTAGGTGAATGTCTTTACAAAGGATTTAATGGTATCATACCCTTGATGAGTGATGAACAATTAGCGTCAATTGAACCCTTGGTAAGATATATGGATGAATTTAAATCACGAAATGATGGTATATGTTATGGTGAAAATTATCAATGGGTTATCATATCCACAAGACACATTATTATTGAACTAATTATGCTATTGTTTGCAGTAGAAAGGAAATCATATGATCTGAAAGTAACTGCCACTAATGGTAAATATCTTTATTTTGAAGCAAATAACTATAATGTTATAAAGCGTTCACAATCCAATTTATTAGGTGAAAAGATTACTTACTCTGGGTTCCAATTTGAAAAAGTTATGACTGAAATTGACACTGAGAATGATAATGATAACATTGGAAATGATAACCTTGTAGAAAATAATAATACAAATGATAATTACGTTTTCTCTGTAGTAGAGAATGTGTTGGATGATAATATTGCACTGTTATTACGCTGTGAAATGGATTCATATAACCACATTACCAAGGAGTACACTGAACTGAAATGTTATTCCCCTCTATCGATGGGTAACATGTTTCACAGATTAAAACTGCTAAAGACATGGATTCAAATTAATATGGTCCCTAAAAGTGATTTAATTATAGGTATTAGAAATAATTATGATGGTTTATTACAAGACATTAATAGATACACTCGTAAGTCTTTATATCGTATGATTAATGACAGAAATAACAAAACTATAAACAATATGTTCAACTTGAATGGTAATATTGCATCGCAATGGCAAAAACATTGTTTAAAATCCATTGTAAACTTAATCAATTTAAATTATGATCCAAATGTATTGGAACCACAAACATTTAATATTCATATAGATTCAAAAAGAAACATTCATTTACATGAAAAACATTAGCATGTTAATTGGCATTACCACAATGCACAGATAACAACATATATAATTCTATATTTGTAACTCTAACATTGTAACATAGATGATACACACACTAATTATTTCTAAT
>PPOC02000520.1:78606-96455 GCA_003709265.2 Grigorovia yakushimaensis | reverse complement strand
ATTCATTTACATGAAAAACATTAGCATGTTAATTGGCATTACCACAATGCACAGATAACAACATATATAATTCTATATTTGTAACTCTAACATTGTAACATAGATGATACACACACTAATTAAATAACGATAATAATATTTAAGAAATTAAAAAAGATACATTTTTCTATGAATGATTTGAAAAAATGAGGATACTTCGATATCAACACAAAAAAAGTGATAATGCATTGTTGCACGTATCCTGTGCACTACAATTCGAGAAGCAATACACTATTGGTCGTTCAAGTAAGAACACTTTCGTTATTAAGAATGAAAAATCTATTTCAAGACAACATATAATTTTTGAATGGATTTTTGATGGTAAAGAAATATGGATAACCAATATGGGTAAATTGTCATATTTAGATGATGTTTTAATGGCCGAATTGGAAGGCAAAAGAGTTGATACTACTAAAATCAATAAATTTGTTTTTAAACTAGGAACTAAACCAGTGATAGTTGAATTAAACAATTTGAATTGCTCGATGAACATAGGTAAAGATGATCCCTTAATTAAATTTGGTATTAAACCAATTGATTTTGAATCTTTAGATGAGAATTTAGATAATTTCACTGATAATAATGAGAATATTATCATTTCAAATAATGACAACATTAATCCATTCAGACTGATATATTATTTATTAGCCGGAATCAAAATTTATCACGCAAATGTATTGACTGTGCTGAATAAAAATTTGTCATTAGATCACGATAATTTTGATGAAATTTGGAACAATATTATTAATAGTGATGCTTATGTTATGAGTCCTGAAAAAATTGAAGGTTCAGATATAACATATATTTACATGACAAATAAATATGATGATGAGGATAAAGAGAATATAAAAATTATAAATCTGTTGAAAAATGGTAAAATTTGCTACAATGGCGAAGAACTAGAAGTGTTATTAAAGTCATTGAATTTTAAAAATTTTTGCATAATTATGAATGAAAATTGTAAACTAGATAACAATGCCCTTGGATTTTTGGAAAAAAATAAGCATTTTTCTCCACATGAAATTGTAGACTTTTTGCTAAACAACACTCTGCTATCTAGCATATCTCAAAATATAAGCTTAGACAAGGATTCAGATTTTAAACAAGTGGCTTATGATAAAAATTTGTCTGAGATTGGTTCTGCGCATAGCCAAGTCGAGACTTCCATTACAGTTCCAAATGACAAATTAACAGATCTTACAATAAACGTTTTCCCTGATATAACGAATAAAGATTCACAAAAAGATATAAACCCAACGCCCTTAAAGAAAAGGAAACTTAATAAAAGAAAAGTCAAGTCTTTAAATCCCTTCGATTTTTTTGCTGGTGGAAATGATAAACCTGATACAAGTACTAATAACTTGAAAGAAAATGATACATCTAATATTGAAGATAAAATTCATGACAAACCTTCAATTGAAAAACCAAAGACAAGAGGTCAACATGTTTTAGAAAATAATTTAAAAGATAAATACCAAAAAAATGACGTAATATCTGAGAAAGAAAATAATTTCAGTGTGGATAGTTTTAGAGTAAATGGTCGTAAATCACTGTCATCTGCTGATAGCAAATCAAAATTTAACAAATCTTCTAAAGTTGACTCACAGTTTCAACAGCAGTCTAACGCGAACCGACATTCAAATAGTATAGATGAATTAATAAGAAATAGCCAAACTGTCAAAACTTCCTCATTCAAATATACTTCTAATGAGCCTGAGACTCCTGAAAAAAAACCTGGAGAAACAAGTTCCATAGAGGATGACAATCCTATCAACTACAAATCTAAATTAAAAGTTAAACCGCCCTCTCCACGAGAATCACAAGTTAACAAGAGTCAATACTCGGATATCACTAGTCAGCTCCATAAATCTCTTGCGGATCATAATACTGAAATAGATCAAAATATAATAGAACCTACTATTGCAAAACAACTAGAAAGAAAACCACAAAATAATTCAAATGTACCAGATGATAGTTTAGCCCCATTCAAAAATTATACTTCAAGTAATGAACAACCAACTTTGAAATTTTATAGACCACCTACATTAGTTGAAACGATCAAAGATACTAAAGATCAAGAAATCAAAAGAATTAAAACCGAAATCGTTCAGGTCGATGAAAAAGAGTTAACTGAAGAAGCAATTAATCAATTGGGTAATTTATCAATTGTTGAGGTCAAGACAAATTTGATAAGGCAACGTCCAAGACCGAAAGAGAGTGATTCCATGGAATATAAAGGCAGAAAAAATTTTAAAAAATTTGTAAAGGTTTGGCCTAAATCTCAACAGAATAACAATTCAGTCATAAACCATGCTTATTTGATTACAAGAAGCTATATACCATTAAAATCATATTCTAAAGATAATAAAAATAATTTCGATGATATGGATGATATTGGTGCTAGAATCAATGAGGAATGGGCATACTCAAAAGAGGAAAGTATTCCTGAAGATTCACTTTCCAAAAATAATGTCTCGCAACTCGATAGTCATAACGATTCTGCAAGCGAAGATGAAATGAATGCTTTTTCGTTTAACAGAACCAAAAAAGACAGCATTGTTAAACCACTGAAAAGAAATGGATTGTTTGTGTCAGATGAGGATGAAGATGAGGATGAAGAAAATGGCGATAAAACAAGTAATAAAGAAATTTTCAAACAACCTGAAGTACGTAGGTCAATTTTTCCAAGGATTGAACAAACAAATGGCACTGAAGAAGAAAATGAAAAAGACGATACAGAAGAAATGGAAAATTCGGGACAATTTTTGTCGAGAAATAATTATATTTCAAAGAGAGATTATATTGCACCGAACCGTTCAGTGTCAAGTAGCAGTGCCAAAAATGTTAGGACAACAAACTTTAAAGCTCCTAATTCTAGAAAGAATTTTTCTGGAGAAGCATCTAATACCATGACCGAGAGCAGCGACGACGATGACGATGACGGTCCTAAATTTAAATTTAGAAGAACAAAGTAACTCGCATTATTATGTATACAGATATAAATTACATAATTATATTTATAGCATCCATTCAATCAAAATAAATTCATAACATCTTCAAGATGACTTTATTAAAAATAAGAAGTGTAGTTTGTTGTATCACACAAATGGAGTAAATTTACCCCAATCAGGTTTACTTAATCTCATTTCACCCCTTGACTTGGATAAGTCATTAATTGTCTTCATATCACTGTCAGATAAACTGATTGTCAATAAATTAGAGGCAATTCTAGCTTCATTAACAGATTTGGGCAATACAATATAACCTCTTTGAACGTGCCAACTGATGACAACATGACCTGGTGTAACATTGGTTTTTTTGGCAATTTCAACGATTTTAGGTTCGGATAATATTGGTGCGCCCATACTGCCTAATGGCGAATAAGCTTCAATTTGGATATTATTCTTTAAACACCAATCTACCGTTTCAAACTGTGGTAATAGTGGATGTAATTCAATTTGATTCAAGGCAGGTACTGTAGTGTTACCTGGTGATTTCAATAGGTCTTTGATGTTGTTTATAGAGAAATTTGAGACACCAATAGCTCTTACCTTACTCTTAGGTAATTTTTGCATTAATTCCCATGTCTTGACAAAATTCCAATCATCAAGATCTACATCACGAGAACCATCTGGTAAAAGAGGGATAACCATCAAATTGCCATCTTTAATAGTGTCTTGTTTCAAACTAACTGGCCAGTGCATTAAATATAAATCAACATAATCTAAACCTAGTCTTTCTAAGGACTCATTCAAAGCCTTTTCGACTTCATGATGCTGCGTACACCATAGCTTTGTGGTAACAAAAATTTCTTCACGACGGACACCAGAATCTCTAATGGCTTTACCAACTTGAATTTCATTATCGTATTTGGCAGCTGTGTCAATATGTCTATAACCGGCTTTTAATGCCGACAATACAGAATTGTAACCATCTTTTTCACCTTTTGATTTCCAAGTACCTAACCCAATTGCTGGAATCTTTGCACCTGTGTTTAAAGTATATGTCTTATTGTTTTGAGTTAGTTGCATGGTCATGGTTTGTAATATTATCTTAAGTTATTTCTTGTTATACGCAGTTTTGTTGTTGGTTAAGGTCAAATTTTGTAAAGCTAATTTAAGAAATAGTTAAATCTACTATAAAAGAATGCGAAAAATATCCTACAAATTATGATGGGGGCTATTTTGTTTAACCAGTAACATTGAAATAATACAACTAAATATTACATTCAGCTCAGTTTGCATCAAGTGAATAACTTTAATTATCACCGATCTGTTAAAAATGGCCTCATTTATTCAGTCACACGTGAAAGCAAGAACTTGCAGGAGGTTGTTTTCTTCAGTGGGGCTTCTATTGACACTTTACATTCAAGTGGAGTAACGGTATCATATTTGTCACATTTTGTTTCAGTACCCAATGTTGCTAAAATGAGTTTTTACTAGTGGAGAATGTACCCATCTTTCAATTTCTTGGACATTTGTTGCTAATAAATTAAATTTTTCATATCTTTTACCACGTTAAGTTTTAATTCATAGTTGATTTACTTCAGTTAAGAGTAAATCGGTTCTAATATTTCATTTCAACTAGAAAAATTATAAAATTTTAAAAAGAGTATATAATTATATCAATCGTTATCATTAATTTACTGAGCGTAAAAACTCTGCATAGAAAATCAGCCTACCTTAATGACATTTACACAAATGGAACAAATGGATCCCAATCTGGTACACAGACTCTTAATTCACCTTTCTTTTCTGGAATAGTTGCAATCAAATCCATATCCTCTTTACTCAAAGTGAAAGTGTCTAAGTTGGAGATAATTCTATGTTCCTTAACAGATTTAGGTAAAACAATGTAACCTCTTTGAACGTGCCAACTAATAACAACATGACCTGGCGTAACGTTGTGTTTTTTAGCAATATCAATAATAACTGGTTCAGATAATAATGGTGCACTTTCAGAACCTAATGGGGAGTAAGCTTCCACTTGAATGTTTTTGGAGAAGCAAAAATCGATTAATTCTTGTTGTGGCAATAATGGATGCAATTCAATTTGATTAACAACTGGAACAATCTTATTACCTGGAGAGCTTAAAAGATCTTTAATGTTTTGAATTGAGAAATTAGAAACACCAATTGACTTAGTTAATCCAGTAACTGGTAATTCTTGCATTAACTCCCAAGTCTTAATAAAATTCCAAGCTTCAATATCAACATCTCTTGTGCCATCCGGTTTTCTTGGAATACATAATTTATTACCATCCGTTATGTAATCGGTCTTTAATCTAACTGGCCAGTGCATTAAATATAAATCAACATAATCTAAACCTAATCTCTTCAAAGAATCCTTTAAACCTACTAATGGTTCATCATGTTGTGTACCCCATAATTTGGTGGTAACAAAAATTTCACTTCTTGGAATACCAGAATCAATAATAGCTTTACCAACTTGGCCTTCATTTTGATAAATGGCAGCTGTGTCAATATGTCTATACCCATTTTTCAAAGCTGTAAGAACTGCTTGATAACCTTCATTGGCATCAACCGATCTCCAGGTACCTAAACCAACGGCTGGAATAGAAGTACCATCATTTAAAGTGTATCTCTTTGTGTTTTTACTCAATTCAGAAGCCATTGTTTATAGCAATTATTTAAATTCAATAATTAAACTTATTCAAGCTAATTGTATTTCGTAGGAATTCAAAATTAAATTAGAAAAGTATGTGAATATATATCGATCACTAAAAAAAGCTGGCTGTTTATATATAAACTTTGAAACTTTTTCTCTCTTGTCTGCATACCAAATATTGATCATAAGAAAAAGATAATACAATGTGCAAGAAGATTGTTCCGTCAATCCACGTTTGTTTGTCTTTCTACATTAAGATAAGACATAATTGTTATTAAGTAGTCACGTTGTCACATTTTGAAGATAAATCACCTCATGAAAAGGCAATCTCAAAGGTAATTGTAATTATTAGTGATGACGAAGTAAAGGAAATTAAAAATTACTTCGGATATTATACCCCTTGAAAGATATTAATTGCTACGTAGCACGGTTGTATTCGTTCCACATTTGAGTTAGTCCCATCAGCACTCTGAAACCAACTAATCCATGTACAGTAACACTACTTCCATAATCAACATAATTGATTTCTAGTTACTTCCTTTAGGAAGTTACCACTTTGGGAAGCTCCAACAGCGCTAAATAAACCGGATTTTAAGGAGTTTTCTTTTTTCAGCTCTGTAAAGTACGTACAATCAAAATAACACCGCTCGGATTATGATGATCCGAAAACAATTGAGTAATTTTTCCCAAGAAAAGTTGAAATTCGCTCTGGCAAAAGAAAATTCACGTGCTTTTGTGTCTATTTGACGCAATTTTTCACAATAATAACAAAAATAACGTGGGGGGACTTCCCGTTTCGACTTCACCGGTATTGCTTTTAAAGTGATTTATTGTGCCTAAAATAGTGTCAGGGTTTTTACTATAGTTCAGCACTTTTAATGATGACATGTTTTCGTGTTTCCTCTAAACAAAAAATGTCATCTAGAAAAATAATGTATTTTGATTGTGACACAATTTTTAAAAGTCTTATGTTCTAATTTAAAATTCTAATTGAACTTTCTTTTATCTTCAAAATTCATTTAAAATATTTGTAAATGAACTTCAGACAATAGATAATTCGTTTTTAAAAGCATGAAGAAATTTCAAATAATTCATATCTATAAAGGTTTGTTAAATTCACCACGTTGAACCGTATCTTCGAAATATAAAAAGTTAAACCTTATTATTATAGTAAATAAACGGTGGAGGTTTATGGGCATCTGTTGACAAAAAATTGCATTAATAAAAAAAACACTTATAATGATTCATTGAATCCAAAATTAAATAAATATAATAATGCTAAATCAAGGTCAAAAAGAGTTTTGCAAAATCTATTGGGTTAAACATGAAAAATTGTATTGTACGACAAAAACTTTTATACGTGTTTGCAATTGAAAGATGGGTGAATATAAACAAATTAGTATTTTCTGAAATACTTGGTAAAATTAACTCATCTCTTTCACAGAATGATATCTTGCAGACTGAGTTTAAACATGAGTATACAAAAGATAAAGCGTGTGTGATTTTGCTAATTATAATATATGTTTAATGAAGTCCCGACTAATTTTAGTTTCTACTTATAATGAATGGCTTCTTTTTGTGCAGTTTTTCTTAGTTATTTAAATTTTTCACGTCAAACATTTTCATGTAATTGATGAAAAAGATTAGTTCAAACAGTAATTGAGGATGTTTTATATAATTCATAAAAGAAACACATTCTGGTATTTCCTATTTCTTTAATTTCTTTTGAGCTATATTATATTGATATGTATATTAACAATTATATTTATAATGTGTATTTGCTTGTAAGCACAACTACGTTTATATCAAAAAACGTCTACAAATAACATAAGATCTTCTTTGAGTCCATAGCCACCATCTCTTGATAAATGATTTATTTTTTAAGTCTTGCTGAACATCATCTTGATCAACCAAAAATTTAGGGTTTCTCAGTAATTCTTGAACGAATGATGCAATAATACAATTGAAATAAAATCTAAAGATCAAACTTAAAATGGTGATTAGCATAGTGATACCATATTCATAGCCTTCGCTGGCACTTTGGCTCGATATGTCACGTTTACTTTGGCTTGTCGTTGTATCAGTATTTTCTAAAAGGAACCATTCACTGGTAAATGCAATGGTAAATAAGCATGTAATAAAAGTGTCTAAACTGAAAGTGATTAATATTTGAGCAAATGTTAATACTTTTGGCTTATGAATTTGATATAAACCTTGGACGTAAACTAGTAAAGTTATCACAGACCATATATAACTTAACCATTGAGTAAAATCCAAAGGATGACCAGTAAAAATGGCGAGTATACCAAACACACCACTACATTTATTGAAAAGTATTATACCTAAGGTAACTTCAATACCTAAATATAATGGCAAAATACCAAAAAACGTCTGTTTAAAAATATGTAAAACAAATACTTACTAAATTCAGTTACAATCAAGTAAATTAGAGCAGCTATTATCAATTGAATGATATAAAAACGTACTAATAAACATATTTGTTATCACAAAATGTGCTATCAGTGCTGCTGCAAATTTGATTGTCTCACGGTTCAAGTATCATTGTTTTCAAAACAAATTTGTTAGTAGCTTCATTTTAAACTCGTTTAAAGTTCGGATTAAAATCTGATGTACAATGTTACATACTTTAGGCAATGTAATGTTATGATTCATTATTTGTTTACCTCTTAAATAAATTTCAAAATCTGAAATTTTTTTTTTTCTCAAATTAAAATATTTTTCAATTTTTTTTCAAATCGATGAGCAAAAGTAACTTAAATCACTAAAGAGTATTCAAGATGGGCTTTGATGATGAATTCAAAAATTTAAAGATACAAGAAAAGGAACATATTAATACAAAAATTTTGGATAAGTTTGCTAATAGGATTAAAACCGATGAATTATCCATTACTAGAGGTAAAACAAATAAAGACAAAGCCAATAGAGCTACAGTGGAGAATGTTTTAGATCCACGTACAATGAGATTTTTAAAGGCCTTAACGAGCAGAGGTGTTATTTCTGATTTTAATGGTTGTTTGAGTACTGGTAAAGAAGCAAATGTTTATCATGCTTTTGCTGGTAATAAAGAAAATGTCAATTTAAGCACTGAAGAAATCAAATCCAAATTGGAACATGAAGCAGACCACAGTGCATTAGCAATTGAAAACAATGATGAAACGAACCCAGCTGAAAAACAACTTCAAAAAGATGGCAACAAGGAAACTATTCTCGAAGAAGCTTCTATCGATCCAAAAGAAAGAAAAGAATATGCTATAAAAATTTTCAAAACTTCCATCTTAGTGTTTAAAGATCGTGAACGTTATGTGGATGGTGAATTTAGATTCAGAAATTCAAGATCACAACATAATCCAAGAAAGATGATCAAAATTTGGGCCGAAAAGGAATTCAGAAATCTCATTGTACAAGAATCTATCAAACTGGTATCATACCAGTCCCGCAACCAGTTGAAGTAAAGAATAATGTTCTAGTTATGGAATTTTTAAATCGTGGTGATGGATTTGCTGCACCAAGATTAAGGGATCATCCATATGAAGATAGAAATGAAATTTATTATTATTATCATACATTGGTGGCATATATGAGATTATTATACCAGGTTTGTCGTTTAGTTCATGCAGATCTTTCAGAATATAACACTTTAGTACATCAGGATAAATTATATGTTATTGATGTTTCACAAAGTGTTCAACCTGAACATCCGATGTCATTAGATTTTCTAAGAATGGATATTAAGAATGTTAATTTATATTTTAATAAAATGGGTATAGAAATTTTCCCTGAAAGGATCATTTTTCAATTTGTCATCTCAGAAACATTAGATAAGTTTGAAGGTGATTACAAAAGTTATGACGATTTAAGAGAGTATGTTTCAAATAATTTACCAATTAAAAAAACTGAACAAGACGAAGCTGAAGACGAGGTTTTCAGGTCCTTATATTTGGTGAGAAATTTAGATGGTTTAGAGGAAAGAGATTTTGATAGATATACAGAAGGTAAGTTTGATTTATTAAAGAGTCTATTGGCTCACGATAACGAAAAAAATTTCTCAGCTGCTGAACAATATGGAATGAATGTTGAAGAAGATGAAGATGAAGATGATAGCAACGATAGTGAAGATGAGGATGATAACGACGATGACGAAGAAGATGAGGATGATGAAAGCGATGAAGATGAAAGTGACGAAAGTTTTGAAGACGATCGAGAAAAGGTTTTAAAGGGTAAAAAATATGAAGACAAAGATTCTAAAAAACAGCGTAAGCAGGACGCAAAGGATGCAAAGAGAGAGAAAAGAAAAAACAAGGTCAAAAAGCATGTCAAAAAGAAGTTAGTCAAGAAGGGTAAATCCAAAAAATAGCTTTAACCAAAGATGTATATATTTTCAAATCATATTCTATGTATAAATTGATAAAATATTTATGTAATTAACAACCATGTATTATATTAGTTCTGCCACTTATCTTCGTATCAAACAAAAATGAAAATCCAATTTCAAATAAAGTTCAAACACACTTATATTAACGTGTCATTATGTTCTCTCCCACCTGTCCAGATAGCCAAAACCTTCCAGTTTACTCAAACTGCAAAATTCTTGCGAATAAACCAAAAACAAAAAATCAAAATTTTTTCATGTTTTCCGCAACTGAAAAAAAAATCAAGAAAATTTTGAAGCTCATCGCATCAAGAGATATAACTAATAAATCAAATTAACATGTCTGAAGATAAGAAACCAACCACAGATACCAGATTTGCTGGTGTTTTTGATGATCCAAAATTTAGAGAAGGTAAAAAGGATAAGTTAAAGATCAAGTTAGATGATAGATTTTCCAAAAAAGATTTAGAAGTCAAAAGAAAGGCTAAAGTTGATAAATATGGTAGAAAAATAAAAGGTAATGGTGTAAATGAAAAAGAGTCCAAGGATTTTGATAAATATTTTGAAAAGGAAGATGGTGAAGCCAACAAAGATGATGAAAAGAAGGAAGACGCTGAAGATGAAAAAGAAGAAACAAAGGCAAAGGTTTCAACTTTTGATAGAGCTCGTGGTGAAATTCCAGATGATTATGTCAGTTCTTCAGATGAATTTACATCTTCTGATTCTGAAAATTCAGATAGTGAATTAGACGAAGAGGATTCTGATGAAGAGGTTGAATTAGAAAAAGAAGACGTTCAATCTGGTGATGCCACTAAAACATTAGCAGTGGTCAATTTAGATTGGGACCATGTCAAGTCTACTGATTTAATGATTACATTTTCTGGATTTGTTCCAAAAGGTGGTAAAATTGAAAGTATTTGTATTTATCCAAGTGAATTTGGTAAAGAAAGAATGCAACGTGAAGAAGTTGAAGGTCCACCAAGAGAATTATTTCAAAAGAAAAAGAAGAAACATAGTAGAAAACAACCTTCTGATGATGAATCTGATGATGAGATTAATATCAAAGATTTATATGAAGAAGGGGATGCTGAAAAAGATGTGGACAGTAAAGCTTTGCGTCATTATCAATTAGAACGTTTAAGATATTATTATGCTGTGGTAAATTGTAATAATGTTGAAACTGCTCGTTCTATTTATGAAAACTGTGACTCAACTGAATATGAATCTACTGCCAATATGTTTGACATAAGGTACGTTCCAGAAGGCATGTCGTTTGATGATGAGCCAAGAGATTCTTGTGACGGTTTACCAAAAAATTATAAGCCATTAAACTTTAGCACTGGTGCTTTACAACATTCTAACGTGAAACTAACTTGGGATGAAACGCCGGCTGACAGAGTGGAAATTTCCAAGAGAGCATTTTCACAAAAGGAAATCGATGAAATGGATTTTAAAGCATATCTAGCTTCTGACAGTGATGAATCCGAAGAAGAAGTAGATGATGCTGTTAAAAATAAATTAAAATTATTAGCTGGTAGTTCATTAAGTTTCACTAAACCAAAATCTCATAAAGCTGATGGTGGTGATGATGCACAAGACGGTGATGATGACGATGTTGACATGGAAATTACATTTAACCCAGCTTTAGAAGAGGGTGCAGGAGATGAGAAGCCAGAAGGTGAAGAATCTACCATCGATAAGATTAAACGTAAGGAGAAAGAACGTCGTAAGGCTAGAAAAGAAAAAATTAAACAATTAAAGCATGATGCTCAACAAGCAAAGAAAGAAAAGTTCAAATCCTCGAAATCTAAAAATGGTGATGACGAAAAAGTTAACGAAAAAGCAAGAGCTGAATTAGAACTGTTAATGATGGATGAAGATGAAGCTGATAGTAAGAGTACTATTAATAAAAAGGCACATTTCAATATGAATGAAATTTTGAGATCTGAGAAAGAAAAGAAAAAGAAGTCTAAATTTCAAGACAAGAAGAGAATTGTGGAAGATGAATTTAAGCCAGATTTAAATGATCCTAGATTCAAAGAAGTTTTTGAAGATCGTGATTTTGCCATTGACCCTTCCCAACCAGAATTTAAGAAAACTGCAGCTATGGAAAATATATTAAAAGAACGTAGCAAACGTAATAAAAATAAGACTAATAACAAGAAGAGAAAGCATGGGGAATCTGAAGACAAAAAGGTTTCTGAAACAAAGGATATTGCTAACATCGTTTCTAAATTAAAGAGAAGAAAAGGCAAAAACTAGGTTTAATTCTAGATATAATCATATGTAATATAGTGATAAAAATTTTAAGTGAAAAATATTTACGATCTTTCTATTTTTCTACCGATAGAGATATCTTTCGAAGGTTTTATCTCTGATTTAAGAACAAATTTTTGTTAAAATGTTCATGATTGATATGAAATGCAATTTTATAGATTTTTCTTATATACGTAGAAATTTTCAAAAACTTTCCGATGACTTAGAAATTGAAAACAATAGGCAAAATGAATTTATTAACAAGTTACAGCTCAGATTCTGATCAAGAACATCAACCTGCTGAGAAAGAAAGTTTGAATGTTGTTGCGAATACACTTAAGAGGAAAAATGGTATTTCTAGGTCAGAATTAAGAGCCATCAAACAAAGAAGAAAGGGCAAAGGTCCATGGGGATCTTGGTCCGATGGTGAGAATGAGCAGGAAACGGAAAGCAAAGAGAAGCTGAAGAGTGTAGATGATAGTGACTTAGTGGAAAATTTAAAAACCTTTGACGATAGCCTGAATATTGCAAGCACCGTTGAACTTCGAGAAAATAAACCATTCTTAGAAAATGAAACGTCTACCTCATATATCAAATCAAATTTATTGAATATTGTTACAGCTCCACTAAACGGTAAGATTAACTTACATAAACCATCACTTTCATTTAAGTGTTACATGCCTAAAAAAATAAAATATACATATGATGGTCATAAAAATGGTACTAATTGTTTAGAATGTATACCACAAACAGGCCATGTATTTTTATCTGGTGGTAATGACAATATTATTAAGATATGGAGTTTTTATCAAAACAAGAAATTGCTAAGAGATTATAAAGGGCATTCAAGGGCCATTAAATCATTAAAGTTTGTTGATGACGGTACATCTTTTTTAAGTTCATCATTTGATCAAACAGTTAAAATTTGGGACACAGAGACTGGTAAAGTTAAAAAGAGATTAAATTTCAATTGCACACCTAATGCGATCAGTTATAGACCCTTGGATAGTGGCAAGGAGTTTATTGTGGGATTATCAAACTCTAAAATACAGCATTACGACAATCGTGTGTCAGAAATGCATGGGTTAGTTCAAACATATGATCATCATCTAGGTAGTATATTAGCTTTGAAGTATTTCCCTGATGGTTCTAAATTTATCTCTACATCAGAAGATAAAACAGTGAGAATATGGGAAAACCAAATAAATGTACCTATAAAACAAATCAGTGACACTACGCAGCATTCTATGCCACATATTGATGTACATCCATCACAGTTATATTTTTGTGCCCAGAGTATGGATAATTGTATTTATACATATGGCATGAAACCTAAATACAAGAAATCTGCAAATAAAATATTTAAAAGGCAAAATTCATCTGGATACAGTACAGATATAACATTTTCATCCGATGGTGATTATCTTTGCGCAGGTGATAGTAAGAGTAAAGTTTCTATTTGGGATTGGAAAAGTGCTAAATTATTAAATGAAATAGTAATTCCTGGTAAGAAACCTATTACGCAAGTTCAATGGCATCCCCAAGAAACTAGTAAAGTTTTGTGTACTGGTGTGAATGGTAAGATATATGTTTTGGATTAATAATTTTATTGCCTTTATTTCAATAATTCATAAAACCCACGTCATATCACGTTCGAATAGGTTATAATATATATTTACATATGTATATTATATCTGTTGTTGTTCTTATATTTATACTTTAATTTAAGAAAGAAAGATTATGCATAAAATGAAACAGATTTTGATTTTCTTGCTTGAACTTCACCAATACCTTCCACAAAATCTTCATGTTTCACAGTTGATTGACCATTTCTTAAAGCAATCATACCAGCTTCTACTGTAACAGCTTTTAATTGAGCACCGTTAAATTCATCAGTAGATCTAGCTAATTCTTGCCAATTTATATCATCATCAGTTGTCATTTTTCTTGAATGAATTTGTAAAATTTGTGCTCTTGAATCTTCAGTTGGTAATGGAAATTCAATCTTTCTATCTAATCTACCAGATCTTAAAAGTGCAGGATCTAAGACATCGACTCTATTAGTTGCTGCTAAAACTTTGACTCTATCGTCTGAACTAAACCCATCCAATTGATTCAACAATTCTAACATAGTTCTTTGTACTTCTCTATCACCACTCTTTTCAGAATCAAAACGTTTAGTACCAATGGCATCCAACTCATCAATAAATATAATAGTTGGTGCTTTCTCTTTAGCTAATGCAAATGCATCACGGACTAATTTAGCACCTTCACCAATAAACATTTGAACTAATTGTGGAGCAGCTAATTTTAAAAACGTAGCATTAGTTTGAGCAGCACAAGCTCTTGCTAAAAGTGTTTTACCTGTACCTGGAGGACCATACATTAATGCACCTTTTGGTGCTCTGATACCTAATTCTTTGAATTTATCAGCACGTTTCATTGGTAAAACAATTGCTTCCACTAACTCTTCAATTTGCTTATCTAACCCACCAACATCTGAGTAGGTTTCTGTTGGCTTTTCATCAACTTCCATTGCCTTTACACGTGAATCAAATTCAGATGGTAGAGTATCTAGGATTAAATAAGAATCCTTATTAACACCAACTAAATCATTTGGTTTTAGAGTATCTGGATTAACAAGACCTACCATAGGTAAAAAAACAGTTTGTCTTGATGAAGTTTTCACTACAGCAGCCTTACCCTCAACAGTATTATCTAAATTAACATTGCCACCCTGAGTATTAGATTCATCTTTGTCTTTGTCTTGTATCTTATCTAGATCCATTATTTCCACTATATTAGCCACTAAATAAGGTAATTGTTTGTTATTTTTAATTTTCTCCTTATTATCTTTAATCTTTTCCATCATGACATTTTTCTCGTGGGCTAATCTTTGTAATTCTGATTTAAATATTCTTATTTCATTATCTAATAATTTTGATCTTGTTTGTAATTCTTGTGCTGATAAATTTAAGATTTCATGATCCAATTCATCATCTTGAGGTAAAATTTGTTGATCTAATTCTTCTAAAGTGGCCATCTTGCTTTATTATAATCTTGTGTTTGCTTTGTGAGTATAGTTTAATTATATTATAACTAAAATATGATTGATATTTTTTTTTTTTAAATCCTGGTGAATCGATTTCTCGTTTGCTAAAAAAGTACAATAATGTTGATACAACTTTGAAAACTGTCAATAACTCTAAATTAAGTATGTTAAGTATACACTCTGGTCACAAAACGTGTTAACACTTTCAAGTACGTTTCCAGTTGCTTCAAATTGCCACCAATTTTGGAATCTTTTTTAATTAATTAATAACAGAATTCCGGGTAACGCAAACTTCAAAATGATAAATGGCCAGCTATGATCACGATGAGCATACTATAATGGTGACTCGCAGTCTTGGAAAAAGATAAAACGCATCAACTAGTAATATATTCTATTCAATTGCTATATACATATATCTATAATCAAAAATATGTAAGTTAATTAAGCTAGGTGTACCAATTTCCCAAGCACTTTTGTACAAGTACTTAGAAAAATTGCTTTACTGCTCCAGTTATTAGAAGATCAAACGGATAATGTACCTAATGTTCTTTCTAATTGAGATTTTTGAAAAATAAATTGAACCATTCTAAAATTTGTAAACAATTCTTCAGCTGTAATGAATTATCAAATTACTAAAACATACATTTTGAGCTAAATCAAAGAATATAAACGTAACGACATGAGACTACACCTCTGTAAAAACAAAATCATAAAGTAATTCTAAGAAATGGTAGTCTCTTCCCACTTATTGGATAATCAACTTCAATGAACAAAAAAGAGTAGCTTCATGGAGAACTCATACTTGGGTTAAACTTATTTATTATTCAATTCTTGCTTCAATTTGTTGATGAAATCATCTTCAACATCAATATCATCCCAGTTTTCAACCCATAAATTATTAATTAGATTGGTTTCGTTTATAGTTTCATTATTTGGCCAAGAATCAACTGGGAAGTCTTCAAATTCGTCATCATCATTTAATATTTGTTTTTTAACGTTCTTATTCACTTTTGTAGTCTTATTAACTTCTTCACTCATCTTGAAATATTACTTTTTATATATGTATTCTTAAATGATTTGTTTTATATTCAAAAATTAATACTTTTAACAAAAATAATCCTTTTGCCACTTTTCAAAAAGCAAATTTACCCGAATTTCACTTATGAAACGGCAAAAAAATATAATATAATAGCCCTGTAGGGGGCTCGAACCCCTAACCTTGTGATTAAGAGTCACACGCGCTACCGATTGCGCCAACAAGGCTAACTTGTGTGTTTTTTTGGTTATTAGCACTACCTTATATTTGTTATTAATTATCACGTGAAAGTTTAAACTAAATTATCTTATTGTTTTGCGATGCTAGCTAACCTGTTCTGTACTTTCAAACTTCAACACCAAAAAACTAAAATTATTGAGCGATATATGAGAAAGTTTCAAAAACCCAAAAAAAAGCCTTCAATTATAGGTTTCTCTAATTAAAAATAAAATCTATCTTTCTACTTTATGTGCACCATAATGCTGTCTTTTTCAGTCTATTGCTAAAAAATTAATTATCATTATTTCAGACTTTGCTGGCATAATTATAAAATGTTTTAGAGACCGAACAACTTCATACAAATAAATAATCAAAAGCTTTTTTACCAAATAAAATAGAACATTTTAATTTATCGAATTTATAATTTTAGTAGAAATACAATGTTTCAAATTTTTGTGTCCTACTTTCCATAGATGCATGTGTAATTAATCGACTGCAATTTTAGTGAACTTATAATTCTTCATTGGTTTTTGCTATATAAACTTGAAATCAAATTAATACTGTAATGACAGTAATCAAGCTTCAAAGTTCCAATTGATGCATTTAAAAATTCATTCATATAAATAAATTAAGAGAAGTGCTAAACTGTGATGAATATAATTACTATGAGCCATCGTGAAATACATTAAGTTTTGTGGACGATGTATCTTTCAAACCTATTCAGAAAGAAATTTAGTTGGAATGATCTAATATTCAGTATATAACTGTCTTTTGTACAAGATCACTTACAAACAAACCATAAAAAACTGGTACTGTTAATAGATTTATGTAAGAAGAATTTTATTTTGGTCTGTTACTTCATACAAGATTGCCAAAACTGATTTCAGTTTCATTTCCATATATTGTATAAAAGGTGAAATTTAAATTTTTGTGCTTCCTATAATCTTACCAACATCATAAATCTTTTACAAAATATTATTTTTCCTCAAAGTAATGCATATGCTTTTTTAAAATTATCAAACTAATTAGTGTTACAAATTTATATATATATATATATATATATATATTCTATTACAGATATACTTACATATGAAAGTGTTCTTTTTTTTTTTTGGTATTAGGCTTCTTGAATTACATCAATCACATCATCATCATCCATATCATAATCTATGACACATTCGTTCGGGTCAATATCCTCATGGTCGAATGATAATTTAAGTTTAGTATTT
>PPOC02000520.1:68340-78586 GCA_003709265.2 Grigorovia yakushimaensis | reverse complement strand
GTATTTTGCCCAATTTGTTTTTGAATTCTGTAATATTCGATCAGTTTAGCAAAGGGTGTTGAATTACGTACTTTAACAAAAATCTTTTTGTTGTCTTCACCCAACAAGCCAATTCTCAACATTGGCTGACTTTCAGGATTATCCCTTGAATTAGTATTTTCAATACTTGTACTTTCATTGGTCACTGTACTTGGCTCTTTTGAGTTTATGGAAAGTTCTCTTTCATATTCAAGTTCTTCTTCTTGCAAATTTTTTTCTATTTGTAGATTAGGATTATTATTAATCATGTTATTACTAGTAGCAAATATAGCTCTTCTATCAATTTTAGACCCTATATTAGTGTCCATTATTTCTTTATTAAATAAATCAACAGACGCATTATTTGATACACCGTTAATATCAAAGTCATTACTACTATTTTCGTATTCTAATCTTTCAGATTTATCAACTATTGTAATTTCAACATTAACCACTTCATTTGGGAAACTTTGTTGTATGTTTAATGAATTACAATTCATAAAGTTCAATAGTTTGGATCCATTTCGATACAACAATACGTTTTCTTTTTTATAGAATTTTTTCATCACATTAGGTAATTTGTAAGCTTTCACTAATCCATCTAAGACTGAAGGTAAAATTTTTTCAAATGAAAATTTACCTAATACCTTTACCTGAACCGTTTTATTAATGGTACCTTCTAATTTAGAAACAAATCCTATTTTATAAATTCTTTTAGGATCCATTATATTGATTTTTTGGCTTAAACTGTTCTCATTCTTTTCATTACCATTATTCGTACTAGGAACATTCACATCTCCATCATCAAGAGTGACAACATCAGTATTAGATTTGCTAGTTTTAGCATCATCAGATTTAAAATGCTTGTCCAATTCTTGAAAAAATAAATCATTTTCATCATCTATAATGTTACTAGCTTCATTAAACCTTTTATTGTCCTCTAAATTTGATCTCGTTCTTGTCTGTCTTTTATTTTTAGTATGACTCTTGGCATTAAGTTTTTTTCGTGATGGGCTTGGAGAGTATGAACTTGAGCTGGATCTTGAAGAAAATGGGGACGAATCTAATCTTTTGTGTTTTGTGGCGGCACGCCCACGATTTACCATGTTTCTCTTATCACGCACAGGTGAATTGGAACGAGAAGAAGCAACGCCACTACTACTACTACTACTATCATCATCATCTGATAGATCAATAAAACTATTGGCCTTTTCTTTAGTTTCAATGGTGTTTTTTGCGCCATTTGAATCTACTCTTTTTGAATTTGACTTTGAACGAGAACTAGTTCCTGTATTAACCTCAATTAAATCCGGTTTTTTTGACTTTATGAACGCATTAGTCTGCATTTGCGAAAATGCATCAAAATCACTGTTAACTTCAGTGAAGAAATCATCGTCGTCATCATCAGATGAGCTCATTGATCTGGAATTGTTTTAATTCCGAATTAATTTTTTTTTTATTTCGAGTTAGTTTATCAACAAAATTATTTATTGTGTCTTTCATTTGGTTCAAACAATAGATAGAGATAAGACGAGATAAGTCCAAAAAAAAATTCCACACGGCGGATAATGATGTTCTCTTTTTGATTTACTTTATGTTGCTAAAGATACCCCACATCGTCAAATATCCGCAATCTTCAATATGTATTTAGTTAGATAATATCGAATGTCTGGTACACGTGACAAGCACAAACTGTGGAGGTTTAAGTTGCCCAAGTTAGATAGTGAATAAATGTCTCAAATGACTTTAATTTTCTATTTAACTTGGCGATTATTCAATTGTTAAATTTTTCGATAGTTCTAGTTTATCAAATTTTGTCAATTGCATTGATACCTGACTGATAGACACTAAGAATAAAAAAATTTATACAATGGTTCATTTATCCACTACGCTTATTCACGGCGATGACAAGAACAATAGAGTTACTGACGTTGCACCACCGATCAATGTTGCTACCACTTTCCGTTATGATAATGAAGATTTAGTCCCTTGGACTGAACGTGAAAATTTGGACTTTATGGAAAAGAAGCCAATCTATTCCCGTTTAGCACATCCAAACGGTACTAGATTAGAATCGATATTCTCTGAAATCTTAGGTGGTCATGCTTTAGTTTATAACTCTGGTCTTTCTGCTTTTTATGCAGCAATGATCTATTATAACCCAAAGAGATTATTTATGGATCAAAGTTATCATGGTTGTCGTGCCATTGCTCATATTATGACTAGAACTACTGGCATGGTTCAACATTCACTAGAAGATATTGCTGAAAATGCTCAAAAAGGTGATATTGTTCATTTAGAAACACCAGTTAATCCATATGGTACATCTTACGATATTAAATATTATGCCGATTTAGCTCATTCTAAGGGTGCATTATTAATCATTGATTCAACATTCGCCCCACCACCTTTACAAAATGTTTGGGATTTTGGTTGTGATATTGTCATGCATTCTGCTACTAAATACTTTGGTGGTCACTCTGATTTGTTAAGTGGTGTTTTAGTTGTTAAAGATGAAGCTGTTCATCAACAAATGAAAGATGATAGAATTTATTTAGGTACTAATATTGCCAATTTAGAAAGTTATTTATTATTAAGATCCTTGAGAACATATGAAATGAGAATGTTGAAGCAATCTGAAAATGCCACTAAGGTTGTTAAATTTCTTGATGAAAGTAAAGAAAGATTTAATAAAGTATTAAACAAATTATACCATTCCTCTTTACAAACTGAATCTTTTGTTAAAGAACAATTAAAAGGAGGCTATGGTCCAGTCTTTTCATTAACATTACAAACAAAGGAACAATGTAAACAATTTCCACCAAAATTAAAGTTCTTCCAACATGCAACTTCATTAGGTGGTATTGAATCATTGGTTGAATGGAGAGCCATGACTGATCCATATATTGATCAAACCTTAATTAGAGTCTCCGTTGGTTGTGAAAATGCTGATGATTTAATCAATGACTTGGCTACTGCTTTACAAGAATTACAAGATGCTGCTTAGTTGAATGATTTCAAACAAATGATATTTTATACTTTCAAATTAAACTCTTCTTACATTCAACGTAAAGAAAGATTCCTAAAAGTTTGGTATTTGTTTTTACGTGAGCGATAGAAATATTCATATATTTATATAAAATTAAAGATTACTTTAAGAATAACTGTATACAGGCAACTACAAATCTTAAAAGTTATAGTTGCTTTTTTTTTCTTTCGAACCCTTATTTCTTGTTTTGAATCTTGAATTTTTCAGTTTTAAAATGCACTTCCTTAGGTTTGTTTACTCTAATAGTAAATTCAATGCCCACGCTAAATACATTTATGATAATAATTTCAAATGGAAAGTTTTTAATTTTTATTTTCTTATAATTGAATTTTGAAAGTTAAAGTAAGGTACACTCGATGAAACTTTTTTGCTTCAGCTGCCTGCTTAAACTCTTCAACGAGATAATGAATAATCTTTGTTTCTTATGTAATACAATTACTACGCACAAATTGGCATCATGAAGCGGCAAAAGCCAAAAGCCACAAGGGGATTTCTGGCATATAAAAATGCAAAAGTGGACAAAAATAGTTATCTTTCCGTTTCTCATTTTAAAAAACCATCTCACCCGCGGAGCAAACTTTAGCAATCTCATACTCTTTTGGTGTTTTTGCGCAAAGATAAGCATCTATGTTTACTTTGTTATATATAAACAATATTTTGTGTAATAGTAATAATAGAAAGAGTAAATAATCAGATCAGCAAGTTTCTTTTAGTCAATCGATTATATTTTAAATATAAAATAGAGACATATCGAGTAAACTTGAATTGAATGTATTCAAAGCATGTATGTCAACAATTCTTGACTTGAAAAATAGTTCAACAACATACCCTTTCAATAATAAAAGCTCACCATAGTAATTTGAAATATCAAAAAAAAATGGTTCATTTATCCACTACTCTTATTCACGCTGATGACAAGAACAATAGAGTTACTGACGTTGCACCACCGATCAATGTTGCTACCACTTTCCGTTATGATAATGAAGATTTAGTCCCTTGGTCTGAACGTGAAAATTTGGACTTTATGGAAAAGAAGCCAATCTATTCCCGTTTAGCACATCCAAACGGTACTAGATTAGAATCGATATTCTCTGAAATCTTAGGTGGTCATGCTTTAGGTTATAACTCTGGTCTTTCTGCCTTTCATGCAGCAATGGTATGCCATAACCCAAAGAAGAATTTTTATGGACAACAAAGGTTACAATGGTACCCGTGCTGTATCCAACATTATGACTAGAATTTCTGGTTTGAGGCAATATTCATTGAAGGATATTGTTGGATATGCTGGCAAAGGTGATTTATTTTACACTGAAACACCAGTCAATCTATATGGTACCTCTTACGACATTAAATATTATGCCGATTTAGCTCATTCTAAGGGTGCATTATTAATCATTGATTCAACATGCGCCCCACCACCTTTACAAAATGTTTGGGATTTTGGTTGTGATATTGTCATGCATTCTGCTACCAAATAAATACTTTGGTGGTCATTCTGATTTACTAGGTGGTGTCATAGCAGTTAAAGATGTAGCTGCTTTCGAACGAATGAAAGATGATAGAATTTACTTGGGTACTAACATTGCCAATTTAGAAAGTTATTTACTATTAAGATCATTAAGAACATATGAAATGAGAATAATGAGACAATCTGAAAATGCTACTAAGGTTGTTAAATTTCTTGATGAAAGTAAAGAAAGATTTAATAAAGTATTGAATAAAGTGTATCACTCTTCACCTCAAGATGAGCCTTTCGTCAAAGAACAATTGAAAGGCGGTTATAGTTCAGTCTTTTCAATTGATCAATGATTAATAATGTTGTTCCAAGTTTGAAAATTTTCCAACATGCAAGTTCATTGGGTGGTATCGAATCATTAGTTGAATGGAGAGCTATGACTGATCCAGATATTGATCGAACTTTACTTAAATTATCCATTGGTTGTGAAAATGCTTATGATTTGATAGGTGATTTAGATGCTGCTTTACAAAAATTACAAGGATGCTGTTTGATTTGACTGGCACCTGATTCGAACCATTGGTTTTGAGGATATTTAATATAAAATTACGCGATAAGTGTCTTATATACTAACATATATTTTATCACAGGGAACATGTCTGTGTGTATTTACGTGTGTAATATGTCTACTTTAATGTTTAATAACTTTCACTAATTTATTTATCAAAGAATTAAAGAATTTGAATTACTATCTTTTTTTTAATTCAAATGGAAGTAAATAAATATGGATGAAACCAATAAAGATTTAGAGTTCTCTGATATAAGCGAGACATTAGATATCACGAAACATATAACAATTGCAGAGAAATCAAATGACGCTACAGAAAACAGTGAACCAAAAGAATTGAAGCCGAGGAGATCGCGCAGAGTTGCCTCTTTAAAATCCAAATCAACTACACCTCAGCTATCAATTTTTGACTCCTTGAGTAGAGCAGGCAGCAAGAGTCCCACTAAATCAAGAGGTGTAGGAAAAGAATCTTTTATGGACAAATTCATAAAGACTAAAAGTGATACAATTGATGATACAAGCGTCATGGAAAATTCTAATTCAGATGATGATACTATAACGAAAAAAACACCAAAAAGACAAAGCAACAAAAGGAAAAGTAGGAGTGTGGATGATGAAGTGGACGATGATTATCATGATGAATTTTTAGTCAGTGATATTGCTCTCGATAACGATGATGACGATGATGATTTTGTATTAAACGAGGCAGATGCTAATTTGGACGATAATGATGACGAAGACGACCTGAAGGACAAAGAAATCAATGAAGAATCTGAAGATTTAACATCAGATTTGAAAGATTTTGAAATTTTGCATGAAGCTGATGAGGATATCGAAGAATTACCAAAGAAGAGGAGGAAAACTGGGAAGTCCAATACAACACCAAAGAAAAGGGCAACAGAATCTAAGAAAAGGGCAACAGAATCTAAAAAAAGTTCTCCAAAAAAGGCTTCACAAAAGGTCAGCAAAAAAACTCCAATTTCTAGTTTATCTTCTAAAATCGTTAGAGGTTTCAAAGATTTAACTTCAGCAAAAGACAAAATTATGAGAATGTATGGTATTGATAGGGATAAATTGCTACCTATAGCTAAAGTAAAAGAAGGTTTTGAAAGTTATTTATTTGACTTCCCTAGAGACAATATACAACCTGAATCATTATATTATGTTAATCACTTGCCACCATGTGCAACATCTAATGTGTACGAAGAACTTTTGAAAGACAAAAATACTGAATACCAAACTATTACAGAAGAAGAATTAAATCAATTGTTCAAGTATAGATCAGATCATCTTGATATTATAGTGGGACAATCTGAATATAATATGAATTCAAACGAGAAAGTTGAATTGCCTATTTTTGAGAATTATAAAAGAGACGGTCTTATTTATAACTGCGGTGGTTTAGTAACAGATATGGAATGGTTAACTAAAGTTGATGAAAATAATGAAAATGATGAAGTTCAATATTTAGCATTATCACTTTCACAGTATATTGACAACCCAACTGCTCCTGAATTGGAAATGTTTGGAAAAGAAACACATGGTTCTTGTATCGAAGTATTTGAGATGAATAAATCTACTGGTACTTTTCAAAAGATACAAACGATTGTACACTCATTTGGTGAAACTTGGAACTTGAAATGGCATGAAGGTTGTCAAAATGATAAGAATATAGGTGTGTTAAGTTTTGTGGCACAAGATGGTTCTGTAAAATTAATTGAAATCAATAAAGAGAAAACTAACTCATTAACAATTAAACATTTATTAAAACCATCTATTTCGGTTTTACTAAATAATATTAAAATAACATGTTTTGATTTCTTATCACCAAAAACTATAATATGTGGCTTGAACAATGGGTACGTCGCAGAGTTTGATTTAAGCGACGATGAAAATATGTGCTATCCATCTATTTATGAAAAGATAAGCGATTCATATGTCGCGTCCATTATTGCAACCTATTCAGAATTTGAAGAATTAACTGTTAATACTGTATCAACTGATGGTTATTTCCAAACTTTTAATCCGAAGGATATATTTTCAACTAAATTAACTGGTGTTAGATTTAGAGGTTATAATAGATATCCAATGACATACATTCCGCAATTGTATTTTACCGTGTTTACAGACGGGTGTAATGCATTACGTGCCCTTCATGACAGGGCAAGCTTTCTTGTACATTCAGTGGGGGCCAAAGACTCTACTATAACATCATTGGGGTCGTCTAGGTTGCACCCATTATTGTTATCAGGAACATCAGATGGTGAAGTATGCATTGACAATATGGCAAGGAGAGCTTTACACGGTGTTAAAGATGTCATAAAGATTCATAAATCATTGAAATTATGGAAATGGGATCATAATTTACAAACGAAACAATACAGATTAGATCATAACTATGAAGTTATTAAGATTAATACCAATGATGTTGCTAAAACTAAGATAGATTTTCATGGAATTAGCATTTCTGTCACAAAATGGAACCAAACATCTTCTATGGGTAAAACGTTTGCATTTGCTAATAATGCAGGTTTATTAACAATCGAAACCTTGTCATTAGAAAATTAAGTGATTAATAATACCACAATAAGAAAAGAATATTCATAATTAACGAAGAATAATATGATTAACCATATAACATAATGAATATGCATATATATATGTATATAAATATATATTTAGCATACAATAATTGTAATATTATATTATATTTTAGTGCAAAATTTATGAAAAGAAAAAAATAATGATAGTGTATTAGTTAATCTGCTTGATTAATATTTAGGAATAGATGGATCAATATTATCTATATATGCAAAATAACCACCTTGAATATCCTTTACATTATCAATCTTAAATTCATCTTTCAATAGTCTAGTTGCAACTTGTGATTCGTTACCATGACGACATAGTACTAAAATTTCACTATCTTCAGTAACATCTGGAATTGTTTGTTTTAATTTTTTCATGGAACCTTCCATTTTCCTTAAGTCCTTTAATGGTATATTAAAAGTATCTGGGAAATGTGAAATTTGGTAATGATGAGTCGGTCTAACATCTAAAAGGATATAAGAGTTATCTTTTCTAGTAATATGATAATCATTTTCAAAACTAGAGACAGAAATTCTTTCATCTGGTGAACAAACGTTATAGTTTCTTGAACCACAGAACAATTCGTAATTTATGACACCGGATTCAATATTTTCCTTAGTGACAGTTGGTTCATCACCACAACATTGACAATTAGATTGTTTACCTCTCATTTTAAAATGACGTAAATTTTGATTAGGGAACCCTGAATACATCATCATAAATGGCGTAAAATTATCGGTTGTATAAACATCTAATATTATTTTCAATGTCTCAATTGCCATCATTATACCAACGAGACCAATACAAGGACCGATAACACCACCAGCAGAACATGATGTAACAGAATTTGGTGGTGGTGGTCTTGGATAAAAGCAACGATAACAAGGTCCGATATTTTTAAAATTCAAAACAGAAATTTGACCCTCAGTACCTAAACCTGATGCTGATACTACGGTCATATTAAGATTTACCGCAACATCAGATACCAAATATCTAGTTAGAGGAGTATCGGTACAATCCAATACAATATCATAACCTTGGAAAATTTCGAAAGCATTACTATAATTTAATCTTACTGGATATGTCTTTACAATAACATGAGGATTTAGCTTATTTAAAACTTGTCTTGCGGATTCACACTTCAACATCCCCACTTTTGTTGAATCATGAATAATTTGTCTATGTAAATTTGATGTCTCAACTGTATCATTATCTACAATACCAATTTCACCAATACCTGCGGCAGCTAAATAAGGTAAAGCAGGTGAGCCTAACCCACCAGCACCAATGACTAGAACTTTGCTATTTTTCAATTTTATTTGACCATCGACACCACCAGTGCTTTCAACAATCATTTGTCTACCATAACGATCATATTCTTCTAATGAAAGTGGGTATTTGTTTTGTTTTTTGTTTAATTGATCTTTCAAGTTTTTGTTTTCATTCTTTAAATTTTCAATTTGTCTTTGCAAGTCTTCTGTAGTGGACATATTTGTGCAGTTATGATTTGTAAGAACTCAGAAGTTGATTAGTTTTAATAAATGAAATTGGATGAAGTCTTTTGTTTCAAACATTTTTAAATTGAATGAAATGAAAAAAAAATGTATTCAAATGAAAATTGAAAAACTCATCGATAAAAAAAAAAGAGACAAATTTTTTTGATGATTTGAAATTTTTAAAAGCTTCGAAAAGTTTAAAGTTTATAAAGATGGTGGAGACAATTAAATTAAGTGAGTTAACTAACAGGAAAAGAAATTTGAAAGATGCTGAAGATAGTGATTCAGAAATAGATATATCATCAACTGATTCAGAAAACGAAGATGGTAAAAACGAAGATGGTATTGCTAATGATGATGAAGAGATTATAAATGTTGATTTTGATTTCTTTAATGGTAATCCAGATGTTGATTTCCATGCACTTAAGAATCTTTCTAGACAATTATTAGGTTTACAAGAAAGTAATAAGATTCAATTAAGTGCGTTAGCTGATATGATGTTAAAATCACCAATGACCACTATTAAGACAGATGGTCAAGAGAGTGATCCATATTGTTTCATTTCATTTATAGATTATAAAGAAAATATTCAAAGTGATTTTGTTCAGTATTTAAAGAAAAGAGATAGTAGAATCAATACTTTCTTAAGTAATTTAAATGATAAAAAATGTGCTTTAGTGATAAGTGAACGTTTAATTAATATGCCACCAGAAGTGGTACCACCATTATACAATATTACTTTAGATGATGTTTCTAAATCATTAGGTAATGATAAACATTATGATTTTTATTTAATTACATCAAGAAAATATGAAGTTAATTTTGATGTAGATGAAGATGAGGGAGAACCAGAACAACGTTCAAAAAAAAGAGTTAAGAATGATGAAGTCGATTTTTTCCATGAAGAAGATAGATTTTTGGAAAAATATGCAAAGATTAAATTTGATTTGCCATCATTTAAAGGTGTTATTCCAAGTTTCCTTATTATGGATCACGAGGGTTTAGTGAAGGGTATTCAGGACTTAGAAAACGAAATTGCCACTTGGTAATTAAGGTATATATGTGTATTT
>PPOC02000520.1:0-68320 GCA_003709265.2 Grigorovia yakushimaensis | reverse complement strand
GTATTTATATATATATATATATATATATATATAAGTAAAAACAAGTATAAACAAGTATAAACAAGTATAAACAAGTATAATTTGTACGTTTGTGAAGTTTATTACAATTTGGAAATTACGACGTTAAAGAAGAGCAAAAACTTTTCAGCGGCTAAAAGAAAATAGAAAAAAAACTTGAAATTTCAGAAATTCTTCTTTTTTGATTACTTTTTGAAAGGAATGAAGAATTGATTGTGTTGTGTGTTGTATATAGTGTATGTGTGTAGTTTATGTAGTCTGTGTGTAGTTTATGTAGTCTGTATGTAGCGTGTATGGTTGGTTTGTGTTGTGTGTTGTGTGTTGTTGCTAAGTTGCCCTTTAGAGAATTGGTTCTAACGATGCTTAATCAACAAAATATGAACAGAACAAAGTGTCGTGCGAACATATTTTCAAGAGGGTAGCATAGAGAAACAGATAGTACACAATACAAAGCAAGACATGTAGTTATTAGCAGTGTGTTTGTTCGTCGGTGTGCTTTGCTGTTGAGGGTGGAGATGCAATGCCCAGCTGAGAAGCTCTCTGATAATCGGCGCTTAGGCACGTGACTGTTTGGTTCTGCGAAATAATTGAAAACAACATTTTTAATTTGTTCCATCTCACAAAACAAACAGCCAAAGAGCAGTGAATCACACTTTATAATCATCAGATGATTAGAAACAACACTAATGTGGACAACAAGCGACTATATAATGATGATATGTCAACTATAAACGGTAATAATAGCTCAACACCAGGTAATAATATAAATTATAACAGCAACAACAACAACAATAATATTACTTCTAATAATAATAGCAATAGTAATTCTAATAGCAATAGTAACAACAACAATAACAATAACAATAACAATAACAACAATAGTAGTAATAGTAATAATAGTAATAGTAATAATAATAATAATAATAATAACGGTAGCAACAGTACAAATCAAATGTCACCTAACTTAAATACAAATCAAAATCTACTGGAATTGAGAAATAAAAAATTAATTGAACTATACTGTGTTTCAAGACTAAATGAAATTCTTTATATCAGAGATGAAAATGCCTTCCAAAATGATTTAAGTGATTTTTTAGTTAAGAATGATATTAATAAGAAACTAAAATTTCAAATTAATACTTTACCAAATCAATTGAAAAATGGTAAATTGAGAACAACTTTATCAACACCTGTATTTAACAATAATAATAACAACAATAGTAATAACAATTTAAATCTAAATAAAAACATACGAGCCAGAAGTATATCAGCAAGTAATTTAGAATCTGTAGATAATAAATTAAAGAGAAACAATAATATAAATAACTCTAATGACTTTAATTATAATAATTTTAATAATGATAATAATAATAATAATAATTTTAATAATAATAACAATAATAATAATAATAATAATAATAACACTAATAATTATCCAAATAGATCAAAAAGTGCTAATTTAGAGATAAATAGTCCGCTGAATCCAACTATTAAGAAAAATGTTATAATTAGTAATAATAATAATAGTAACAATAATAATAATAATAACAGTACTATAAATAACAGTAACATCAATAATATAAGGAATAATAATTTGACAAATAATAATAACAATAAAAATGGTATAAATTATAATTATAGCATGAACAATAATAATATTAAAAATAATAGTAATGATAACAGCAATAGAAATAACACTAACATTAGTTTAAATAACAAGAATAGCAATATTGATAATAGCAATAACAATAGTAACAATAATAGTAACAATAATAGTAACAATAATAGTAACAATAATAGTAGCATAAATGACAACATTGATAATAATAGTAATAATAGCACTAATAGCATAAACAATAATATTAATAATAATAGTAATAAGAGAAAATTAAGCGATATTCCAAGTACACCAATTGTTAAAAAATCAAGAGTTCATTTCAATGATTTCGTTAAGCCAAATTACTCACCACATCAAAATAATATTGATTTTTATGAAAATAACATCATTCATTCAAAAGTAACACCTATAGATACTTTATCAACTACTGTAAATAAACAATATAAAAATAACTTGTTAAATGAATTGGCTAAAACAGAAATATCAAAAACTAATAACTTTAAAAAGGATAATATTAACAAAAAAGATCAAGTTTACCTTTTAATGAAAGAAAATATACCCTCTGTAATACCTCATGCAATACCATTAGCAGAATTGAGATATATGGCTCAAACTTTACCCTTAATTAATTTAATACCAAAAGTACATAAAATTTTAACAACTGATATTATAAATAGTGCATTAAACGAATCAAGAATTACTGTTGTATCATCACGTATTGAAGAATTAAGACGTTTGAAACTTTGGTCATTAAGACAACCTAAGAAGTTTATTGATCCATGGGATAATACCAAAACTAAATACCAAATTTTTTTGGATGAAGCAAAATGGATGTTTGAAGATTTCCATGAAGGTATGAAATATAAGAGAGCAATGTGTTTAGCAATGGCACAATCAATTATGGATTATTGGAATTATGGTAAGATTTGTTGTATTAAAGCAAAGGAGCCAAATTACTTAAATAATAGTATCAATAACAATACTAATAATAACGAAAATAATACTGACATGATAATAAGAAATGAAGATTCTGAAAAAGGTAAAGATAACACAGAGTCTGTTTCACAGATATTAGGCAATACCGAAACTTCAAACAATATTAATGAACCAGATAAAATGGATATTGATAGCACTATTGACTCCAATGATCAAATTGATATTAAAACTGAAGATAATCTCGAAAAAGATAAAAATGATACAAAGTGTGAAAATAGCAATGAAGAAAATAGTTACAACATTACCGATAATAAAACTGAAAGTAATAAGAGTGAAGAACTAAAAGAAACCCGTGTAGATGAAACTTCCAGAAGTTCTGAAACAACTGATAAAGAAACCAACAACATTAAAGTAATTAAAGATACTAAAATAATTGAAAATAATAAGGATAAAACTATTACTGAGGAAAGTGATGAAATTGAGATCACTGATAGAAAGGAAGCTCACTCTGAAAAAAATGATAAAAATATTGATATAACCAAGGATGAAAAGAATAATGTAATAAACTCAATAGAAGAAGAGAAAAAAGATAATGAATCGCAAAAAGATATTGAATACGATGACAAGGACAAAAACATTAAGATGGCTGATAAAGAAAAGGAAATTACAGTCAATGAATTAGACGATGTTAGAAATGAAGCAAAGGAACTACATAAAAAGTTGTTAGAAGAAAATGAAACTATTAGCACTGAAACATTATTGCAAAAACCAAGTTCAGATGAAGTTATAACACCGAAGCTACCAACCTATTCCATTGAAGATTATGAAAAGGAGATGACTAAAAGGAAGAATGATACGTTCAATCGTTTCAAATTAAACCTTTTTGATGACTC
Source organism: Grigorovia yakushimaensis (assembly GCA_003709265.2). Classification (NCBI taxonomy): domain Eukaryota; kingdom Fungi; phylum Ascomycota; class Saccharomycetes; order Saccharomycetales; family Saccharomycetaceae; genus Grigorovia; species Grigorovia yakushimaensis. The sequence goes on along the minus strand of PPOC02000520.1, from coordinate 64,855 downwards.
GTTGAATAATATTGAATCTACGATTTTGAAAGATGTTTCTTTATATAAAGGTATTAATACGGAAAATGAACATTATAAAGATGAAAAATTAACATTTGCACCAATATCAAAAGCTATTGTTTCTTTAGAGGATAATGACTTTTATAAATTGGTTGAAAGGCAAATTGTTGATGAAGAACAATCATTAGTTCAATTAAGTAAAAGACGTGGTATGTTTTATGGTAATAGACGTAGCCATTATTTAAGACCACCTCCAGTGCCGTCACTAAGATATTTACAAAATAGAACTCCAACTATTTGGTTACCTGAAGATGATCAAGAGTTAGTTAAAAATATTAATACTTACGCTTATAATTGGGAATTAATCAGTGCTAATATGATTCATAGGCCAAGTAAACTATATTTGTCTAATATTGAAAGAAGAACACCATGGCAATGTTTTGAAAGATTTGTTCAGTTGAATGAAAACTTCAATTTCAATGACTTGAAGGGACCAAGGGCGCATAATGCTCAACAATGGTTAATTGAAGCACATAAATTCCAACAAAGACAAAATAGAAGAATTTCACCGTTAGGCGTTGGTAATGAATCAATCCAGCGTGGTCATAGAAGAATACGTTGGGCCAGTATGTTAGAAGTTATTAGAAGATGTATGAAGAAAAGAGAGAATGCACCAAGACCAAACCCAGCACAACCAAGAAAACCATTGGACTGCAAAAATATGAAAATCCCAACACCTGCTGAAATGTCACAATTAAAGGCACAAAGAGATGAAGCTTTGAGACGTGATATTCAATTGAGAAGGAATGCTAAGAATAGAATACATCAAAAACAAATTCAGGCTCAACAGCAACAGCAACAGCAACAGCAACAAAATGGTAATAGCATGAGCAGCAATAATAATGTGAGCAGTAATAATAGTAAAGGTCAACAAGTGAGACATTATTCTAATACACCTGATAACAATAGTGGTAATAATAGTAACGGTACCGGTTCTGGTACTAGTAATGGTAGTGGTAGTGGGAATGTTAGTGGCAGCAGAATGACAGAAAGGGAAATTATTGAAGCATATTCACGTAAAATTATGCAACAGAAGCCAAATATTTCACCAGAGACTGCAATGAAAGCTGCTGAAGCCTATTATAATACTTTAAAAGAACAGCAACGCCAACAACGCCAACAACAATTACAAGCTCAGGCACAGGCACAAGCACAGACACAGCAACAAATGCAGCAACAAATGCAGCAACAAATGCAACAGGTACAACAGCAACAAATGCAACAATCACAAAATATGCAGATGTCTGGTACTGCTAACAAGAGCAATAATGATATTAAAGCTGCAACAACTAAGATACAATCACCTACACCATCAGAAATCCTGAAAAGATTCCAAAAATAATCATCAGACATAAATTTATAGACAATCTATATAATTATTAATAATATACTACTAAAGAAATTATTATATATAACAATAATATAATATATTGTTATTCAAAAAAATAATCCGAATTAGCTTTTTTTTTCAAAATATTCACAACTTCAGAAAGAGTATGAGAATATGAATTGTTCAAAAGGTGAAGAAAGATAAAATAAAATGAAAAAAAATAAAAGGTTGAACCGAAATGCAACTTAAAAAAAGACTAATTTTGTTATTACTACTATTCCACATTTTCATTCAAATTTTCAAATTTTCATTATTATGATTATTCCCTTTATTTTCATCTTCATAAATTTGGTAAAGTGAAAACGTTGGTTTCTTCTACCATAGAACCACTCAACAAATAGTTGATCTTCCATTTAACTCTTAATGGTTTGTTAAATATATTTGTAGCACTATTTATATCTAATTCTTGAATAATACCATCATTAACAAGACTGTTTAATATAGTATTCGATTGAGGTTGTAAATTTAATTGCATATTTTTGGGTACCGCTAAGGCAAATGTAAACTGAGTTAATGGTTCAAATGATAAGTTTGAAAAGAAAACTTTAATGTGGATGGAAGAGTCGTTAAGTTTGTTGATTAAGAAATCAAATTTTAAATTGTTGGAGCTATTAACGGAAATTCTCTTTGATTGTGGTTGTTGTAAACTGTTATTGGTAGTTGCTGGTTGATTGAAATCACCGAACAGATCTAGATCATTGGATTGTGGTTGTGCAGAATGTTGTGAATTAGAATTGACTTGTGATAATAAATCATTAGTATGACTATCTAAAATGATACCACCTACGTTACCATTGTTGTTATTTTGTTGTTGAGAAGAGTTATTTGAAACGGATAAATCATTTAATCCGCCTAATAAATCTATGATAGGATCATTTGTAGAGGTACTGTTGCCAATTGTTGCTGGTGAAGGAGAACCAGTAGCGCCCATATCATCATCAAAATCTAATAAATTAATTTCGTTTGCTAAAGCACCACCGTTATTATTATTGTTGGTGGTTTGATTACTAGAAGTTGGAATAGTTGGTTGAATTGCTGATGCAGCAGTTTTATTACCACTTTTCAATAAAGAATATTTTTCTAATAATTGATTAACGATATCATTAAATTTTAATAAATCTTGAACTAGATTATCATCATCATGTTCTTCTTCGATAATTTTTTGAAATTTTGGTTGAGCACCTTTCAAAGCTGCATACAACTCTTCAATTGTTTCATTGTTCTTCAAATCAATTTCGTTTGTTGAACTTAACATTTCGTTTAATAAATCAGCTTTACGTCTTAATTTATTTAAATCATTATTAATCATTTGCTTAGCTTGAATAATATTGTCTTCTTTGAAACCAGCCATAACTTTCATTAATTTGTTTGCCTCTCTTAAATCTTCTGGTTTCCCACTTCTAATTAATTCTTCTAACTTAGCAGCTTGAGCAATTTCTTGCTCTTTTTGAATTTCACTTGCAGATTTCAATACATCGGTTGGTTTCATAACAGCTAAATCGTCGGCTTTAATCTTTGGGAATATATAACCCTTATATTTTAATAATCTTCTCATATCTCTGATATAAGTCATATCATCCTTATAGGATGAATGCTTGCAAATTGTTTGATACCATTCTTCAATTGCAGTTAAGATTAGCTTATGAACTTTTGAATATCTCATGGGTGGATGCTCAGGGAATCTTCTCACTAATTGGTTCAAGAATTCCTTTCTTGAGATTTGTAAATGTAATGGGTACCCACAATTCTTCACTAAGACATCTAATAAGGCTAATGCGAATACTGCGGTATGTGGTTCCCTAGCGTTAATTAATTTAACAATTGCGTTGACAGCATCAAATGCAGCACCACCTTGCTTTTCATTAATGTAGTCAGCAACGTCTAAGTTTAGTGAAAGATCAGGTTCTGGTAGGGACATTCTACAGGCTCTTTGGATCTTTCTGTACAAAGGATTACCAGTGACTTGTGATCTTCTTACTGGTCTATCGGTTAAGTAAATTCCTGACATCTTTGTTAGTGCGAACGAAGTGTAAAAATGTTGTCGTGTTTGTGAGGGTAGATGGGTAGCGATACAATGGCACACTCTGTGTTGTTTGCTGCTTGTTGTGCTAGCGACGATTCCTTTTGTGGGAAGAATGCAAAAGATAAATTTTCTGTTTATTTTTTCAACGTGTTTTTCGATAAGCTGAAGGGCTCGCTGAGGTGGACGAAGCAGCTTTGTTGTGCAGCAGGCAGAGTAGGCAGAAAGTGTGTGGACAGACAGCATTTAGACAGTGTGTAGACAGTATATAATCAGTACGTAGACATGAACGACAATGATTCGTTGGGTATCGACAAGCTAACGATGGACTACGAGTATCTTCTGTACAAGGTACACGATTATGCACAGTCTATCCAACTGCAATCTGAACAGATTTGTCAACAGCAGTACGACGTTATCAGCAAAGATATCATTGAAGAGGTCATTGATGTTAATATACAGCAGTACACAACACTTCTGGCAGATTGTGCCAAACTGGAGGACCACATGGATATGTTGGTACAATTGAACACGATTGTAGATTCCTTCAAGGACAGATTACAAGCTTGTAATACCAAGTACAGAGATTTGCTACAAAGCAAAAATTGACCTTATTCATATGTGAATAAAATTCACTCCCTCATATATATATATATACAAACAATATAAACATAACTTTAATGAAATTTATGGCATTATTTTAAGTTAAATGATTCCTTTGTTATATTTACAACTATAATTATAAAATTATATAACTATACGCTATGAACTAAATTACGAATTGTGTTATGAAGGATGCTTTATATTTAAAAAAAAAATTGAAATATGCATGATGAAGGTGAAGCGATACAATTACACATCACCAAGAAATATGATCGTTGCTGTTATAATCTCTCATTTTCCTCTCTAAATAATTCAACCTTTTATTATCCCAATTATGTTTCATGGCAATTTGTTTCATTCTGATACATGATTTAACCATTAAGGCTATAGTTTTGAACTTGAAACGTGCATTTTGTGAAGATCTACCGTTTGAGTAACGTGAGTATCTTTCCCTATCTTGGTCTCTTAAAAACCTATTATCATCAAACTCATTATGACTAGATCTTGGCCTTATATTACCGTTAAAAGCATTGTTATTAATATTATTGAAATAATAATTGTCATCATATTTGTTCAACATAGGCGAGGATTGAATTGATTGATTATCAGATAATTCTCGTTTAATTCTTCTCGTATCCATTTTAATCTTTTCAGTCGTAATTCTCAAAACACGATTTAAATATTCATTCATAATCTTTAAATCATTATTATGTGTCACTTCTCTATGATATTTGATTCTATAATAATCTGCTTGATCTTGTATTTTGTCATTTTCTTTAATCGAATTATTGATTTCATTTCCATTATTCATGTATGATGAATTCATTGATGATCGCGATATACTATTCAGTCTTTCATTTTGTAATTTGCTAATCAAATTTAGATTATCTTTCTCCAATGAATCAACTCTATCACTAAACATTTGTTTCATATCCTTATATTTAGTTAATAATTTCTCAAAACCTGATGACAATTTAGAACTTGATTTTAAATATTCTTTCAATTTATCATTTTCAGCTTGTGAATCTTTGAACTTTTGGTCTAACTTACTTAATTCTAATTCAGTAGCATTTATTTTATTTAATAATTTGTCCTTCTCTAAATTAATCCTTTCAATTTCTTTATTATCGTTTGATTTTATTGTCGTCTCTTTGTTTAATTGTATTTGTAAAGTTTCATCCAGCGTATTATATCTTTCTTTCCATTCATGAATCTCTTCTTGCATTTCATTTATCGCCATCGCACGATCCTTTTGTTTCTCTTTGATTAAATTATTTAAGTATTCAATTTCATCTTGCAGATCTTTAATCTTAATTTGATACTTCTCTTTTAATCTATCTTCCAATAAATTGTTTGTCTTTAAACTATTATCTAATTTTTTCTTCAATTGTGAAACGGTTTCCTTTAAATTCTCAATCTCATTACTTTTAGATTTAATTATTTGTAATGTTTCATCTGATGTTTGTAATGTTTTCTTGAAAAGATTATTTTCCAACGATTTAATATTTTCCTTTAATTTACTTATTTCTAAATCTTTATCGTTAATTTTATTTTGCAATGACACAATCTTGTTATTATTAATTGATAATTCTTCAATGTTGGCATTTAAAGTTTCTGTCTTATTTAATAGAAGTTGATTCAATCTTTTAATCTCTGTTTCTTTAGAATTTACTGCTTCATTTAGCTTATTTTTATCCTCCAAGTTGTTATCTTTCAATTGTTCGGTCAATTCATTAATTTCAACGTGTAATGATTTATTTATCCTTATTTTGTCATTAAAATTTTCTTGTAATTCGAAAAGTTTTTCATTTAAATTCTTTATTTCAAGTTCTTTGGAGGAAAGCTGTTCTTCTAACACGTTATTTAATTCATTTTTTTCTTTCGCTAAGTTATCTAATTGAGTTTCATTGTCCTTAATAATATTTAAGAGTGTATTGTTCTTCATTTTATAATCATTATTCTCAAGAGTTAATTCATCCTTATTGTTATTTAATGCGTTAATAGTATTGTTAAATTCAGTTTTCAAATCAATTATATGTGTTTTGTGTTTATTTATTTCCTCATCTTTCAATTTCAATAAATTATCTCTATTGCTTCTTGTATCCAGTTCATAATTTTTGAATTGATTATTCAATTTAGTGTTTTGTTCCTTGATTCTTTGTAATTCTAATTCATTTTGTGTTATCTTTTGTCTATATTTTATAATTTCATCGTTTAAATTATCAATCTTAATGTTCTGCTTATCAATGGTAGATTTCAAATGAGTAATTGATTCCTTATCACGAGATGCATTATCTAAATCGTTTTGAATTATACTGATCTTTTTATTATATTCATTCTTTTGTAGGTTAAGTTTATCTTTATTTTGATTTAATTCATTGTGAAGTTGTTTAATTTGATCATTTAGTTTTTCCTTTTCGCTTTGCAAACTGTTCAATTCATTGTTAAATTTTTCATTTATTTGATTTATTTCATCCTTTCGTTTAATATCACTTTCATTAATAGTCTTTTCATGTTCATTAATTTTATTCATCAAATTTTTCAATTCAGTTAAATAGTCATTTTCATTTGCCAGAAGGTCATCGATCCTTTGTTGTAGATTATCAATTTCCATTTGTGTTTGTTTATCTACTGAATTATTGTTTTTAGCATTATCATTTATTGAATCATTCAATTCAAGAATCTTTTCATTCAATTTAGTTATTTCAGTATTAGATTTTTGTAAGCTTTCCTTTAATGATTGAATTTCTTTAACATGTTCCTCATTTTTTAGATTTAATTCATTTATCTTGTCTAAGTTTTCTTTATTGATCATTTTCTCTCTTTCAAGCTCTTCATTATTTTTATTATTCTCATCATCATCATCATCATCTTTATTGTCGAATCTTTCTTGTAAATTAATTAGTCTTTGATTTAATTTACCATTTTCGATGCTTAGAAGAGAATTTTTATCCTTTTCCTTAGTCAAATCATCAATAAGTTTTAAATTCTTGTCTAATTTGTTTGGGTCGTCATCTTTTAAAAGATTGATTAAAGTATTATTTTTCAATTTCAAAATAGATATAGTCCTCAAATAAATGTCAATTTTCTCTTGTTGTTGTCTTAATGGATTAGAAATATTTGTCTTTTCATCAACTATATCATTCTTATTACTAGTATTGAAATTCGTTTGAGTGTTTTGATTGCTCAAATTATCAGACAATATTTTCTTATTGTTAAAATTAATCTCTGGCAAAGTATCATCGAACTGTGAAGCATCATTAAATAATCGTACAGAGGTATCAGCAATACGTGAACGTTTTCTAGAGGGCAAATTATCGTCCTGTATCATACTTGAATCAATGTTTAACCTTTTGGGAGTTGTACCATGATTGACATTATCATTATTGTTACCATTTTCCTTTTCTTTCAGATATCCTATGGGAGTAAACTCAAACTTATTCATTCTGATAGTTTACCAAATGTGTTTAGAATAGAGTTTGGGTAAATTGTCAAATGGAGAAAGAGTATCCGAGAAGCGTGCAGAGAGTTGTTTGTTTGTTTACAATTAATTATTTTCAAAACGCGAAATTTAATCGATGAACACAAATTCATCAGACGTTAAATGCAAAACCACAAGAATTACAAGGTGTTTATCACAGTTTATCATATATTTATATATACAGACTATCTATATGTGTTCTCGTAAATTGGTAGGGCGGAGAGGGGAAGGCTGGTCTCATTTCAAATCGTGTACAGATTGAATAAATTTATTTAGAGCTTCCAATGCATTACCATTTTGAATGCTCTCATTTGCGATTAGAACACCTTTTTTCCAATCTTTATTGCCCATGGCTAAACAATAAAGTACTGATGTATTCAAAAGAATGTAATCATAAATTGGATTGTTATCACCAAATTTAACCTTGCCTGAAAGTATATCATTTCTCAAGATATCAGCGTTTTCTTTTGGACCTAATGATATACATTCTTCTAAAGTATGGTCCATTAAACCAAAATCTTTTGGCTCCACGGTAAATACTTCAATGTTTTCTTGTGTATTGGTATTAGTTTTACCAATTACATGCCAAATTGTTGTCTTGCCAATTGGTGAAACTTCATCTAATCCAACATGGCCCCAAACAACAAAGATTTCATTATTTGGGTAAATTAGTGCAGCTGCTTTAGCATATTCTTCAGCCAAATCTTTAGAATAAACACCAAGCACTCTTTTATTAACTAAATTTACAGGATGTAATAATGGACCCAAGACATTAAAAATTGTTGGTATACCAATTAATTTTCTAATGTTGGCAATAAATTTCATGCCATGATGGAAAAATGGTGCCAATAGGAACAAGAAATCATTATTATCCCATAATTTTGGTACATTGATCTTATTAACTTTTGAGATATCATTTAAACCTAATTCATTAATTAAATCACCAGCACCACTATTTGATGTTGATGCCTTACCACCGTGCTTGCAAATCTTTAAATTTGGAATACCTGAGGCAACAATGGCACTTGATGTAGAAACATTAAAAGTGTTTTGACCGTCACCACCGGTACCTACGATATCTAATATGATCTTAGATGACTCATTTTCAGTATTAGTTATATTATCTTGTGGAAATTCAACTACATTTGAGTAATTTAATACTGCACGAGCAGCTTGTGCAATAAATTCAGCTTTGTGATCTAAACCAGAGGTTCTTAAACAGGATAAAAACGTTATAATTCTGATATTCAAAATGCTATCAGTAGAAACTTTGTCATCCATTTCGGATAATAATTGGATGATAATATTAAGAGTAGAATAAAGATCCTCTGGGGTTAATTCATGTGATATTATCTTCTTGGTATTCTTCAATATAGTGTCCATACTGAGCGTGATAATCGTTGAAAGTGAGTGTGTGCTCTCTGTGCAAGAATTGTTGTTTTCTCTCAAAGTGAAAAATTATTTTTGTTTTTAAGACTGCCGATAAGTAAAAAAAACAGTGTCTTACTACAACTCAGAATAACGTTTGTGACATTGTGATGAGACACACACAGTCCGTGATACTGGCACTGTAGAGATGAAAGTATAATTTAAATAATTAAAATTATTATTTTGATTGCGTAGTTGAAAAATTATAAAAAGTTTTAAGTAGATTTATATATATGATACTTTTGTCACACCAAAGAATTAACATTCTAATTCAGCTAAATATTTTTCACAATCTAAAGCTGCCATACAACCAGAACCAGCGGATGTAACAGCTTGTCTGTATCTAGAGTCTTGGACATCACCAGCAGCAAATAAACCTGGTACAGATGTTAATGAACTACCTGGCACAGTCTTGATATAACCAGTTTCATCACAATTCACTTGACCCTTAACAATGTCAGTAGCAGGTGTATGACCTACGGCATAGAAAAGACCGTTAACTGGTAAAGTTTTTTCTTCATTAGTCTTAACATTTTTAATCTTTAATTGATTTAATAGCTTACCATCACCTTCAGCAGCTAAAGTAACAGTATCGAAAAGGATTTCAATCTTTTCATTCTTCATAGCACGTTTTTGCATAATTGTAGAAGCTCTTAAATGATCTTTTCTAACAATCATGTAAACTTTAGAACCATATTTAGTTAAGAAAGATGCTTCTTCACAGGCGGAATCACCACCACCAATAACGGCTAATGGTTTATTTCTAAAGATTGGTACGGCACCATCACAAACTGCACAAGCAGAAATACCTTGTTGCCAGTATTGTTCTTCGCCAGGTAAATTTAATCTTTTGGCGGAAGCACCAGTAGCTAAAATAATAGCATCAGTGGTAATTGGTTCTTCATCTTCATTAAATTCAGTCCAGAATTTGAATGGTCTAGATGATAAATCTACTTTGGCGACAGTTTCAGTAATAATTTCAGTACCAAATTTGACAGATTGTTCTCTCATTCTATCCATTAATTCAGAACCAGTAAGACCATTTGGGAAACCTGGGAAATTTTCAATTTCTGTAGTAGTGGTTAATTGACCACCGGCAGCAATACCGTTAGCTAACATACCTTCATACATAGTTGGTTTGATTTCTGCACGAGCTAAGTAAATGGCAGCGGTATGAGCAGCTGGACCTGAACCAATAATTGTAACTTTTTGATGAGCCATTCTTGTAATTATTCGTTTAAAAATTTTTGCTTTGAATTTGTGTGAGTTAGTAAAATTAATGTATTAATGAGAATTGATCTGCTATTAAAAAACAAAATGTGATTATCTAATACAGTTGACAAATTGCGATCAAATTAATTTTATAATGCAGTTTCAACAACTTCTTACCACAATTTATTTTCCCACTTTTTATATTTTCGAGTTCGAGGCAAACTGCCATTATTTCTCCGCTGAGTAAGCCATCGCCAGGGCCCTCCGTTTTTAGTCAGCGGTTGAGATTTGTCAGAAGTCTGGTTGCCGCGCTGACGTAAAGCTTCTCTGCCGTGTGGCTGTGCTTATGTAATGCGTATTCTGTTTTGTAATGAATGCTTCTGTGGGTTGCTCTGGCCACCAGTTGTACGTACGTCGCTATATATAAACTATGTCTGCTACAAGTTGTGCTCTGTCATCGTGCTGTGTCTGGAGAGGAATCTTTTTTACTTCTGCTGGCTAGAGCATTCTATATGCCATGCTATGTTATTCATTGCTTGTTTTCTCTTTTTTTTCTTCTTCTAATGATTATTAATATCGTTGTATTATTAATGTTCTATATATTATTAATGCAGTAAAGGTTGTGCTTCATTTTCAGAAGGTGTAGAATTCGATTCGTCATCTACTTGATTGAAATGCGAATTTGAATTCACACTCGATCTATCATTGAATGTATCACTATTTAATACAATTTCTCTTTCTAAATGTCTAATCTTATTATCGTCTGCATAAAGCACATAATATTGGTAAAAATAAATTAAATCGAAAAAAATAGGACCTATACTACCTACTATAAATGGCATTGTATTTTTTATAAATTTCCATTTATCTTGCGATAAAAGAAATTCAGCAGATGTAAATATACCAATATTATAAGTTAAATTACCCAACAATGTTGTAGCAAATAAAAATGGTGAAACACCATCAGTTGATTTTCTTTGATAATTTCTGATTAATTGTGGTATACGTGCACCAATATAGAAAAAAGCACCAATCCATGATAATATTGATCCAATATCATTATTAGAAAATAAGTGATTATGATTTGGTTGATTATAGTTCAATTGATTATCAATATAATTATCTATTTTACCTAGTGGTATAGCATTGGCACTATTTAAACTATTTGCTATAGCTAATGTCACAGAAATTGCAGTCGGTGTAGATAAACGTCTTTGAATTGCTTGATAACTTAACGTAGATCTAGTATCATTATTTTCATGAATTCTAGAATTGAGGCTAGCACTATCTATCATTGATTCATCAATAACATCAGAATTTATCTTTGTAATAATTGGTACAGTTTCATGGCCAATAGTAGCTAACTTATTTCCATATAGTACACCATAATAATAATATTGACCACATACTAATAAATCACTGAACAAAAAATAAATACAAAAAACAATTTGAAATACTAATTGTTTTGTCAAAAGGGCACCTATCAACGATGTAATATCTGCACATAACCAACATAGTAGAAAATATGGTGATATACCGTCTACTGTCTTATCGTGAAATGTTTCTAAAATTTGGGGAAGCAACGATATAAACGATGTACAAAACGATATACTGCTACTTACAGTTGATATTAAGTTCCACGTGTGTACATTCATCTTGTTTAATTACCTATTTATCTATCAGATATATTCTATCGTTTTGTGTCGAATATTAACGAAGAATAATTTTATCTATACTTATTTAGTCTTATCTCAAATTGCAATGATTAAATAAATTATTTGCATTTTTTCCAATTTTTTTTTGCAGTTGCAAAAATTAATCTAAAGAAGAAGTCGAAAAGAATAATTGAAATTGAGTAACTCGAATACTTTAAGTTTGGTGATTATGTAAATATTTATTCGTTAAAAAATGCATATATGTTTCGTTATATATTTACAGTTCACGATATATGTTCAACCATTTGCTTATAAACTTAAAATTGACATTTAACTGTTCATTATCGGTTGGGTCATCACTATTAGAAACGGAGTTTGGAAAAATAACATGGAAATATTCATTGTCTTTGTTTTTGTTATTATGTTCCTTGGCTTGACCATTATTGGAATTTAGGTTCCCGCCTAATTCAATTAAACTATTGAATCCAAAATGGTAATTTAATAAGATATCAATGGTCAATGATATTAATATCTTATAGTTATACTGTAAAGCGCCCTTGTGATTAAGATTAGAAATCAATATAATATCTAAAATCCACAAAAATATTTCTTGGTTGATATGTTCCATTATATTCCACCAAGTGGTAAAATTTAAATTTACTTCATCTAATTCATCTTCTTGTAATTCTTTACTTTGACAAAGCTTTTTTTGACTTACTATCCTTTCGTTGAATTTATCTCGATTGATCTTATTGAAACAAATTATTTGTAAATAATTGTTTAAATTCCATATTTCTTCTAGGCTCATTTCACCTTTTTTGTCATCATTGCTACCCTTTTTCCTAGTAGTGTTATCAATCAATAAATGATAAAATAATATTTTATCACCCATTTGGATACCTTTTGATGTTAAACTTTTCAATTTTAATAAAAATTTCAAGTTATCATAAATTGTAGTACCATTTAGATGATCATAACATGAATTCAGTACATCTTGGCTGAACGTTTTCCTTTCGATACACAATTTAATTAATTTTTCAATCTGTAAATTTTTGTCATCATTGATACTCAAATTCTGACTGTTGTCTTTAAAACTTTTAACACCCTGGATATTATATTTGCTTTTAATGGAAGTAAATGATTCGAACTCAAAAGTGTCCTGAGGTATAACGAATTTGGTTAAAACTGAGTATTTTTCTTCTTTAGGCAAGGGATATTTCATTATAGATTTGCTAATCTTCTTAAATATTTTCTTCTTGTTATCATTATTTGAAATGGATGCTTTAGAAGATTTATCGCAATTAACAAGATTGATTAAGTAATTTTCAAATTCGGAATTCTTTTCGATATAATCATTAATCCATTTTTTTTCGATTAATTCATATTTTGAACTGTCATTAAAATATTTATAAATTTGAAGTTCTTGATTTTTTTGTTCTGTAGTATCCTTTGGTGGTAACCAAATTGGTCTTGTCATACAAAATGACTCCAATTTTTCATTAGACACTAATTTTAAGTCTTCTAAACCTAATTCATTCAATCTTTGATACTCAAGGGGTAAGAAATTTGACTTGTTATCTCTTTGCATTAATTCATTTTCATAAAATTTGCTATTATAATTATTATAAATTTTTGTTAAATTTTGAGTTGTAACAGTCATATCAATTAAATCGTTGGTCATGGAATCATTATTGATACCAGGTATTTTAGTGACAGGTAATTGATTCAATAAATCATGTTGATAGTTGAAATGATTCTTGTCATTTTTTTCCGCAAAATGAATTGTATTATTTTTCTTATGATAAGTATTCTTCGTAGTTGAACTAATTTTTTTACTGGTATGATTACTATTACAGTCGTTAATAAGTGAATTTGTTGATGATTCAATAACTGGTACATTCCAAATTAATGAATCATCGATGTCGTTAATATCAAGTTCATCATTATCAATATTGCTTTCATTCTTACTTTTGCTGTTGATAATTTTCGTATTTATGTTTTCAGCTTCATCATTGTTAAAAAATTTTTGGATGGTATTTGTGTCATTTTTCAATGTTTGATTAATTAATTGTTTCTTCATTTGCAATCTTTTCAATCTGTATCTTTGTGAAGGAGTTAAATATTTTATTCTAGTATGACAATCATGTTTGTAATTGGTTAAATTATTTGTACTGTTGCTATTGTTGTAATAATTAATGTTGTTGTTGTCACTATGATTGTTATTAATGTTGTTATGAATATGAGTATGAGTAGGGATTTGGGTATTTGAATAAGAATAAGTATTAGAATTGTTTGAATTTTCAGTAGTTGTATGATAAGAAGCACAATTTTTGGTACCAATATTTACATTATGATTTGATAAAATTATGCCTTTTTTAGATTGGTCCATAATTATTTGGTTTTCTAATGAATCCAAGGATTGATTTGAATGCATCAAATTCAAATTAGAAAAAACATCTGTCACTCTTGAACAATTAGAGATATCAGAGTTTGGGGAATCTAAAATTAAACTTGATTTTCTCAACACTTCATTTTTATTGATCTTTGTATTGTTATAATTAATGTAAGTGTTGTTATAATTGCTATTGTTATAACTATTCTCAATAGTACTATTAATTTTCAATAATGAATTATTTGAAAGAGAACTTGAACTAGTAGCGTCGCAAATTGATTTACTAACATTAGTACTAGTACTTACATCAGAACTACTATTATTATTGTGACCAAGGTTGTCATTCGTGATAGTAACTGTAGCACTATTAGAATCGTTAGTGACTAAAGTTGAGCTACTTATATCGGTGTTAGTTGGACTATTTGATCTTGATATGGAAGCATTATCTAAATCAACTTTTGCAAATTTATTAAATAAATTTTCACTAGGTCTTTTAGCGATTATACCTAAACCAGCAAGATTCATTTTATTGCTTGTACCATCGATAGTATTATTGTTGTTATTTGCAGTAGTAGGAATAATGCTACTATTCATTCTAATAACATTATTAATCATCTTTAATAGAGCTCTTATTTACAACCTTTGACTCTTGGCAGAACTATGTTTTTTCTTTTTTTTTGTTCTTTTTAGGTGCTATTATTGATAAACAAATCTATAAGTGTTGTTGATATTTTGTTTTTGTCGTTGCCGTTGTTGTTGTCTTATAGTAATGTTTTATTGTTTATTTATTTATTTATTCTAATTTTTGATAAACTCAGCAGATCAAAAATAGTATGACACAGTTTCAGAAGTAATCAATTATTTGTTTATTTGTCAATTACAGGAAAAATAAATTTTATGCAGAGTTAGATCTTTCTTTTGAAGTTGATTTAAAAGAAAAAAAGTGAGACCAAGCTGCAAACAAATATTCTTGCTGGAAAAACAACACGCTAAAAGCTTATTAGTTCTTTATTATATGTAGCACTTTTATCAAATTATGCAGTAACAAGTTTTTTTTATTTCTAATAATATAATATGCAACTTGCGACGTAAAAGGGAATAAAGCTTTTTTGGGAGGAAAAATGTGAAAAAGGATCCAAGAATAAAATGATATCAATTTTTAAAATAAATTAAAAATAAATGACAAGCGAATAATGAAACCTAAAGAAGTAGAATATTCAAACTTATTTAAATTAAATTGAAATTAATTTGATTTTAATTTGATTTTAATTTCTGAATCAAATTAGTGTTTAGCGAATTGATTTTATCAATTGATATGAATGCGTTTTGCAATCAATATATAATAAAAACATGCCATTTACATTTTGATCGTAAACGAAAATTGCAAATCGACTATGCTTTAAACTGAAACTTCACGTAATGAAAGGAAGACAGTCTCATTGCAAAAGTGGAAAAGCAGCTTTCGAGACAAGCAGTTTATTTTTAACGCTGCATATGCCCAATGGGGAAAACCTTGCAATCGAGAGCTGCCTTCCCGATCTGGTAAAAGGATTGGCGAGTTGCCGGTCTTCGAACAGTTCTCTTGGCTCGAAAGCGCAGAAATTTATGTTGGAGGTGTGTTTTTCCACGGCCTGCGCTCTCCCCACCAGGTGAAACCACTTGCGACCACCCTTTTGGGGAAAGCCGGTCTGTTTCCTCCTTTTTGATACGCTTTTTTGATACGCCTTTTTTGTTTCTGTATTGAACTACAAAAAATTTGGCTGTTTGCAAAAATGGTGCATTTTCCTCTTTGGGAAGGTGTAGTTCTTCTTTGGGACATTGCTTTTTTTACTCTTTTAAGAATGGAAGGGCTGGTATATTAGGGTTAATATATTTCTTGTTAGGGTTGTGTTTGTTCCAACTCCAGAGACCGCATTAGGGCAAAGGATCAACTTTAATCAAATCAAATTTATTATGCAAATGAGATAATTAATACCAATGGCTTGCTCAAGCGATGATTACATCTTTACATGGGGATTATGTCCAATTTGCAAGTAAGCCCATACATTGCTTAGTGAGATATAGATATACGAAACGACAGCTTACTTCCGGTAACGCCAACAACAATCGTTGCAAAAATTTTAAACAAAATATCGTAAGTTCTAACAATTTAACTCATCGCAGTTCGACATTTGCATTGAATCATTTAAAACGTAATAAATCCGCGGGTAAACTTTTTTATCCAAAAGATTGCTTATTTTTAAATTCAAAAGTAAAAGATTTTAACGCATTTAGTGCTGTAACTGATGTTTTGAAGGATCCCAAACTTAAAAGCAAAGAAAACAATAATATTGTCACTAATAAAGCAGAAAAACACATTATCAATGATATCATTGACTTAAATAAAAATGTTGATATTACAACTGATTTTAACAACATAGTTCAAACAGAATTAAACAAGATAAAGAAGTCTTTTGACGAGAGCGGGCATGATAAACAAGTATCAATCAAAAATAACGAATTTATTATAAATTGGATAATTAAGCTTCTGCAAAAAAATTATAATTCAAATTGTAAAATCATTTTGAATGATAATATTTGGAAATGGTCATATCTAAATATTTGCAATACTATTGAAAATGACTTCTTATTCAAATTTTATTCAAAATTAATCAAATATAACGTTTGCATAAACTCGAACAAATTTGGTTATTTTATGATTAAAAGGCTACTATCTTCTTCTGAACTGGATATTCAGCTAGTGACAATGGAACTTTTCTTAAATAAACAGATACCTAAACAATTAAAAACAAGCCTGGAAGTTTTAAATCAAAAAATTGAGACAAATGTTGACACTATTGATGATGAAAATAATGTGAGTGAAATTGGGACCTTTAATATAAAAGATAAATTTATTAAATTATATGATTTCAACACAAATTTATTGATTTTTGAAACAGTTATGAAAAGGAAAAACTGGAAATTTATTAATTTTTATTTAGAGTCAATCATTAATAAAATAAACTTAATTAATGACTCAAAAAACAATTCAAATGTAATAAGGGAAAGTACTTTTAATATAAATAATTTATATTTTAAATTTTTAACGAATTTGTTAAAGGTATTGAGTAGTATGGATAATATGAAGTTAATGAATAACGTTTTCGAGTTGATTTTACAGGATATCTTGAAAAGACTGATACAAGAAAATGAACAGAAAAATATTTACCAACAAATAAGCCATATCCGAAGTAATAATAGTAATACTACTAACTATGGTAATAATGGTGATAGAACAAAAAACGCCAGTAATGGCAAAAATTTCACCAAACCCATATTAACTAGCATTCGTTTAATCCAGTTAATGAAAGAACCTTTGCTTATTCTCACGAGAAATTTGAGAAAAACTGATAACCAATTGAAAATATTACAATACGTGAAAATTGTAAATAGATTACCTACTACGAATAACTTCCAATTCAAAAGTAAATTTATCAAAGAAGTTTTAACTTCCCTAAGGAATTTGAATGATGCAAGACTTTCAACCATATATTTAATTAATTCAATTGGGCACCCACACATGTCTCAATTATTAAATAATTTTGGACTAATTAATTTTGTCTTTAACAAAACAATTAAAATTTTAAATCAAAATGAATTAAATTCAATATTACACGGAAAGATTAACAAACAAAAAATTGAAGCAAATGACAGACCTAATTTGTACGTGGACTCTAATAATAATGTTGAATCTAAAATTGTTACAAACAATTTATCGCCCTATTTAACCGAATTATATCTCACAGTTTTACAATCAAGACACCATTTTTTAGTGAATAATGATAGAGATACCAATGAATATAATGAAATGGGTAAGATTAATGAAGTTTTCAAATTTGAGCTCATTCAATTGTTTGATCACTATTGCAATGGGATGCAAAACATATACAAAACTGTATATGGTTATCGAATTAATACTGGTGTTTTAAATGTTTTTATTGACAATTGTATAAATAAACTACGTGATACTAACTTAGCAATTGAATTACTTTTGAAATATTATTCATTACCTTCATTCAAAAAAAGTAGAATTTCAAACAACGGCTGCCCATTTTCTCTGATTATTTATTATTCATATAAACATTTAAAACTGAATAAAATTTATCATCTATTAAATATTATGAATGAGAAAAAATTACCCTTAACGTTTAAGATTTGTTGTGCAATGGTATTGAAATTTGATTCATTGAATAGAGCCAAAGATGCAAAATTTTGGTATGATAAAATTTATCATGGGCAATTTAGGATTGATGATTACAAATTAATTAATGTCATAGTAAGACACGGTTGGGAATTGCCGCCATGGTTCGATTTTGAAAAATACAAACTTGAAAATTATAATGAATTAAGAAGTATGAATAAAAATAACACTCATGACCAGGACCATAATATGTTAGAAAGGTTTGGTGAATATGAAGCATTGAAAGTTGACGGCAATAATGCAATTTCGAATAGCAGAAGTTATAGTAAACAATTAGACAATAATGATGATTCTATCATTTTACCTGAATTGGAAAATACTGAAAATGTTGCTTTTTATGACAAATTTTTTGGAATTTTAAAGAAGATAGATGAAACTGCTATAGATCGAAAATTCAATGAAAGTAAAAAATAATTTTAATAGCACCTTTGCATTGACATATCTGCAGCTTTCTTAGGTTAACTTAATAGCCTAAAATCATATATATTATAATTATAATATAGTAAATTGTAATATATATGATAGTTTATATTTTATGTAATAGGTATCTTTTATTATTTATAATGATTATATTATAATATTTATAACGATTAAGAATATATAATAAACCTCAACTTATCTTCATATAGAATAATGAGAGATTACTAGTATAAACATATTATTAATTGAGCAAAGGCCGTATACTCTAAGCTTATATTATATTGAATTTGATATATATATATAATTATTAGTATATTATATTACATATTAAAATATAACTCTATCAAAAAAGGAAATAATATTCATGTAAGTTTCTGAATTCATTGTTGTAGATAGCATTTATACAGCTCAAAGTAAACTTTAACTCGTTCAAAATTGTAAAGTAAATCATAGTCTATTGAAAATATAATTATATCAATATTATAGTTTATATATATTGTACATGCTGATAAATAATATATTTTCCAGCCTAAAAATTGTTTTGAAGATTAATGAGGGGAACTAGTAAAAAACGATAAAAAAAGACGGTAGACAAAAACAAAAAAAAAGTGGAAAGCTTCTTAAAACCAAGCCATGTAACTTATATCAGTTGCAGCTAAGTTTCTTGGATTTACGGCAGAGTTAATCAAATCTAACACGTATTGAGTGGTAACGGTAGGTGTTGAGCTGATATGACCCAACTGAGTAACCCTTCTAATGATTAGATCAACATTGGTTTGAACCATTTCTCGTAATTGTGGGTTCTCTACAATTGGACGATGTAAATTACTATACCATGAAATTACTTCGTCACGAATAAACAAAGTTAAGTAAGTCTTCAATTCATCTTCAGTTTCAATCAATGCACGGGATAATGAGAATATATCAACTGAGAATATACCCTCTAATGCGGAATCACCGATCAACTTTTGGATATTTGGTGTTAATCTAAATGGTACCGGTTCGTTGTTATGGAAAATTGGAGCATTTTGTGGTAAATTCAATTCCATATTTTTCAATAATGGCTTCACTCTTTCAAATGGATATCTTGAAGGTAACATTTCTAAAGTGAAAACATCACCTGAAGCCTTGTTCACATGAATCTTATACGGCATTCTATTATTAATCATCATCATGTATGATAAAAATGTAAAAATACCATAATTGGATGCAAATTGTTTACGGAACAGCCAAAAGTTTTCAAATTCACTATATAAACCAGTAAAATAATCTTTTAACATAGTAGAAGGTGTGAACATCGACTGGATAGAACTGAAAATTTCCATTTTCACCAAAGTAATATCAGGATTAGGTAATGACTTGTCGTAAGCGGTATTCAATTCTTTAAAGATAAAGTTTTGGATGTCATCTTGATTAATGCCAGATTTTGTACAATATTCGTCATAAATGGAATGTAAAGTAGTGAACGATGCATTATCATTCATAATACGAATTTGTGGCGATAATGGCACAGCAATAGGTAATAAGAATTGTAAATTACGACGTTTGGTCTCGACATTTTTAGACAACACTTGATTCAATAATCTGTATAATTGGAACATCCTTTCTTCTCTTCTTGAGTGTCTTGCAGCAGGAGATTGAACTGCAAATGAATGGATGCTACCATCATGACCTCTGATGTTGAGTCTTCTATAAGAAGCATGAGTACCACGAACAAAACTTACAGCAGGTAAAAATCGGGCAATCTTAATAAAATGTGAGTTGTTGTCATGGTTTAATAAGTATTGACCAGGAATTTCAATATCTTCAAATTTCTGATGATGGAAGTTGCTTAAGTTTGGACAAATTCTTTCTAAATATTCAATTTGTGATGCCCTATCCAATTTGTTTTTCAATCTATTACGCCAATAGCTTAATCTTTGTAAATACGTTTCAAAATCGGGTTCACTTTCAATGAAATCTGCATTAAATTTGGGTCTAATATGCGGATCTAATAATGTTTCAGATAACCTACCAAGATTATTGGCAGTAGTAGAAGGTAATTTAGAATTGGTTCTAGGTAGTGGAAGACGGTTGTAATTGAAAGTACCATCGATTAATAACACATTGATCAATCTGAATAAGTCTTCATCTATAGTAGTCTTGAAACGTTCATTGATTTGGGCAACCAAAGACTCTAAAGAAAGAGCCAGTAATGGATAAGCTGTTTTCAAAATATTACTTAATTCCTGTAAGTGTTCCCATGGTTGGCGTGGACCTTCTGGTCTATTACCTTGTAACTCTCCTTTATCTGCTAATACCGCCATTGTTCTTCTTTGTATAACTGCAAAGTCCTCCTTAGTAGTACGTAATTCAAAATTCAAAGCCTGTGGATAACTTTTAGCAATACGAATCAAAATTTGACGAACCATATTAGCTTCTTTATGGGATAAAGACGTTAAAAGCTGTGGAATAAAGGAAATCCAATACCAAACTGGAACCTCACCACGGAACGAATCAAACGCTTTAGAAAGAGAGCCTTCGGCATCGTCCATGCTGATTAACCACAAGATACGACACAATAGGATTCTAGCCTTGGAATTTTTATACAAACCAGCTGCTTGTAAGTAACAACTTAGTGCATTGCTTGCGTAACTGATATTTGTTGGTTCTGCAGATAAACGACTATCGTTAAAAAGACCCCATTCAGCCCAGGCTTTAGCTAAATTTAAATCAATTTGGACGGCTGTAGCAAAAGCTTGATTAGCTTCATCATCTGCCTTTAGTTTCGATAAGAACATACCTTTTAAGGTAAAAAATTCAGCTTTTTGGCTAGTACCAAAATACACTAAATTTGTGTTACTAATGACATCTAAACCTGTGGTTAATTCATTACTAGTTTGATAATGACATTTAGCTTGTTCTCTTAATTTTAAGAAAGCTTCTTGAATTTCAATATTAGGAAGTGTGTAGATTCTAGCTAGTTGATTAATACAAACATCAGGCATATTGTGTTTTCTAGCAACATGCGCAAATCTATTGATTATCCAAGCTAATTCATGATAACCTCTATAGGCATGTGTATTAATTGCATTACTACTGTTATTCTGTTGTAGAGCAGGAATCAACGGTAAATAAGCATTATTGATAACTTGGAAAGTATGTTGCCTCCAAGTTACTAGATCGTTCCAGAGATCAATATCATCCCATAGATTTGGTAATCTATCTCTCCAGGCTAAAAATACACGTTTTACTTCTTGAGCCTTCGCATCAATATTTTGAGCTGTAGTAGTATGTAAGTTGGCAAAAACATGGGTAGCCTCTAAAAATTCTAGGTATTGTTGGAAACCGTGTAATAACCATTTATGAGCAGGAGTATACCTTTGAGGAAGAGAAATCCATTTATGTAAACTTAATTGAATACCTTCATCGCATAATCTTTTAACTTCGGCATCACCTTTACCTGTATCAGCAAAATTTTGCAAAGCTAAAAAGGTTTCGAATATTTGCCTTCTTGGAGTTGGGACATCCATAACGCTCTTTACTGATTGTTCTAGAGCTTCTCTATCGCTATTCCAATCTGCAACTCTCCAACCACATTCAAGTAAAAGATCTGTGAAACCCTCATGCTTGGCAAGTTCTGTCAATATGTCCCATTGTTGTAATTTCTCTGCACAAAGAATCCAGTTGTCTTCCCAAAGAGCATATTCAGACTCAGAATATGGCAAGGCACCGCTTCTGGCTTTCACTTGAGCAACTTCGTATAACTGTTGTGCTTTATCCCACAACCCCGCTTGTTCATAAGAAAGTGCAATATTAGTTTCATTGTATTTAGCACGTCTTCTCCAAAGACCATAGAAAATTTCGTCTTCTTGCAAGTTTCTGTATAATTCCAATAAAGCATCCTCATTAGCTTCTATAATTTTCAAATTATCAATGGAATTACCTTCTTCCATTGATTCTAATAGCTTAATTGATTGGTACCATGAATTATAAGAAATAGCTAAATATTTTAATAGGTGTGGAGGAATTTCTAAATTGTCAACTTTACTAATAGAGTCTAGCAACATAGTTATAATGTTGAACTTAGAATTCACTTGCCTAGAATGGTAAGGTTTAGATAATAAAGTAATCAAAGAGCGTACAAAGCCATATTTTTCATCGCGAGGAATACATTTATAAGCTTGAGCAAAAATATCGGACCATGCTCCATGAATAGCAATTGGATCTTGGTAAAAAATTTCCACCAAGGGTTCCAAAACGCTTGAAGTTTTGATATTGCATAATTTTTCCATATCTTCTTTGTGCTTTTCGACATAATCTTTCAAAGATGAAAGATTTTCACTAATTTCAAATTCTTCATTAATTGGTAAGTATTTTTCTGTTAATGAAGGTGGTGAAAAGCTATAAATGTTGCTTGGTTTCAACTCGTGTTCTCCATCGAAAGCACCATATAATAATTGAGTTGCTTGGTTTAGCCATGGATAATCTGCAATAAATTCCCAGTTCTGGTCGCGAATGATATAGTATAAACGTTCTTTAACATCTTTGTCCAGACTATTTTGTAAAATTGACATGAATCTCTTCCTAATGCTAATATTGCTGGTTCTAGTACCTACCAAAAATGGTTGTTCCATCCTTACAGTTATTTCAGTGTTATTAAATTGCTTCTTCTCAAATAATTCCAAGATAATTTCATAAAACATGTTAGACAATGATGGTTCTCCCCTTACTTCAAATGCAAGCATTTTAGTTAAAATCGCAGCTTTTTCTTTTATTGTTGGGAAAATTTCATTATTAAAAACCCATGTTCTGGAAATAGAAACAATTTTTTTCAAAAAACCTTGATCCATGGAACGATCGATTAACAAAGCAATTGTCGATAAAAATGGTCTTCTTGAATCGCCTAAAGCAGATACTTTGGCTGATAATAGACATAAAAGTTTTTCTAGCAGTTTAGTAGTAATTTTGAGTTCTTCTAAAGTGACTGCATCTTTTGGTTGGGAAGTGCTCAAATGATCTTTGCACAATTTATTAAAACTTTTCATTATTGGGTTCAATAGACTATCTATACACTCAGGAAAGCTGAAAAATAACGTCCAAGCTAAGGTTACCCCCGAAGTAATGGATGCCGTTCCTTGTAAATCTTGGTTAATTGTAGCAATAAGGTTGTTAATGAAGGTTTTCGATGGTTTGTCTTCAGTGTCCAAGGGGATACCTTCTTTGGTTCTAATAGATTTCAAGGTTAAGTGTAACGTTTTTTCTAAAGCTTCTTGAATATCATGGTGATTAACCTTAATAAGCTTTTCTAGTAAAGATTCAATTTTTTGTAAATTTTCCACGATCCAGCCTTCATCCTTACTCTTTAAGAAGATATAAAGAACGTCTAATGTATTAATACAACAATAAACAGCGTTTTCTGAATTCAAGTCAATATTAGAGAAGAACTTTTCAAAATAAGATAATTTTATATTGACATCTCTCCATAGTTCATTATTCAACAAATTGGAAAGGATATTCAAAGCCTTCAACCCCAATTCACTCTCACTTGCTTTGTGATCACTAACACAAATATAACGAATTAAAAATGAAACACAAATTTCACGTAAGTTTGTTGGGATTACGTATAAAGTACTAGAATTATTAATCTTTTCTGATTGGATCAGGTTAGAATCATCTTCCATTTTGACGTCTCCTTCTTCATCTTTTTCAATTGGGCTAGGCTCTTTTGATATTAATGAAGATTTCTCTTCCCATTTTGAAATAAGCTCAGCAAGATCAATTGCTAGTATATGAATGTCTATATTCGCACCAGGGGCAAAAGTAATCTTAGTCATATGGTTGATGATATTAGAAACAAATAAATTTCTTGAATCATATAATATTTCGGCATGATTCACTAAGAACTGATATAGGGTGTTGTTTGGACCAGAACTGCCTTCAAATAAGACACGCTTCAGCCAATTAACCCATTCTTGTGGATGTTCCCCATCATGCATGTGTTTATCAATAACTGGCGCTAATATATCCAAAGAACTTCTTACTAAGTAACGACCTTCGTTTTGAGGACTTCTCAATAATGCAACAAAAACCTGGGTAATAATATTCAATGGAAAATCGTATTTAGAAATATACAATGATGTGACAAAATAGGCTGACTGCTTAGCTAATGTGTCTTCTAATCTCAAAAGATTCCAATTGAATTTAATAATGTCTTTCCTCATGTCCTTAATTAATTCTGGAGACCATTTCACAAAAATAGCAGATAATTGCAATAACTCGAATTTATATGAATCAACTGTTCCTGCTACATTAGCAGCTATTTCTTGGTTAGTTGGGCTCCAAATTCTAGAATACAACAACTTCAACCATTCAGGTTTTTCGTTTGTAAAAGATGAAGTGGTAAATAATTTTTTGTTCATGCACAAGTAAATCAAACCAGGATTGATAATTTCCTTAATGATGAAAAGACGTGTATCAGTGTTGCGAGTATTCAACATTAAGCCAATAGCATAAGTGAAAAAGTTTTTGCATTTCTCGCCGCTTTCACTAGCAATAAAGTTATTGAAGATGAATTGTGGTACAAAAATCGAAATTTTGATATCATTGCAAATCATAAAATCTACAAAATTTAATATTAATTCAGATTGTTCCTCAGGAACTAATTGTGCATATTCAAAATAAATGTTTTCAAACTTTTTAACAGACTGAGTTAGTTGTAAATCATCGACGAAAAGATTATCTTCTTTAATAATTTTCAATGTTACTTGTAGCATATCTTTGAGTTTAAATATCATAGGTTTTTGAGTTTTTAACCATTGTTTACCTTTTATTTTAAACATTGTATCAAATAAATCAATCATATTAGCAAACAAACTCAAACAACGTATATGATTATTAGGGATTCCAGCCATGTAATAGCTGTAAAAGTTTTCTAATTCATTTTCAAAATCATTAGCAAGAGCTTTAGCCTCTGGTCGTTGTATAATATCACACATGAATAAGACTAACTGTCTTAGAACCATATTTTTCTTAAAATATTCTGTTACCGGTGTATGGAATCTATTTAAATATTTTGAAAGGGGCCCACGAAATGGAGAATTCAATTGAATACGTAATTTTCTTTCTAAAAGCATGACTTTAAGTAGCAGATCGTTTAAAAACATATCAGCTCTAGGAGGAAGTAAATGGAAGATATTTACAATACTAGTAATAATTTCAGTTGGTAATTGTTCTTGAATATCTTTGCCAAACATACTATCTAAAACTTCAACTCTACACCAAGCAGTTAAATGGTCTAAAAGTTTTTTACCAATTTCAACTTTGAAATAAGCGATAAGCAATTCCAACAATTTTGACAAAGCATATAAACCTGAAACAGTTAATTTTTGATGATCAGATAAATCCATTAACATTGGCTTTAAACCATTTTGAAGTAGTTCTTTAGGCAATTTTGAATTTTCTTCTAAGGCAACTTTCAAAGCTTCGTAAGTGGTATCTATGATTTTTGTTGATGTTTTTAACATGGTCTTGAAAAATACGGCCAATACACGGATTCTGATATTACCTTGTTGAGCACTTGAAAATTCTTCCTTCTTCAAAGCCAATGCTAGTAATCTGATGCACGACACTCTCAATTGAATCAATTGTTCAGATGTTTGATGTTCTGTAGCTCTTTGAATAGTTGAAAGAGACTCATCATCAGCATCAGCCAAAACAATTACTTCTTGTAATAACCTGAATAACTCCTCGTTGAAAGTTAAAAATGAACCTGGTAATCCTAAGCAATACGTTATAGCATCAATATTACCTATTTGCATAGTGAAAGAAAGGGCCCTCAGAGGTTTTGCAAAAATCGGAGATAGTAGGAAGTTTTTAGACTTCTCCATTAATTTAACAATTGGAATACCCGTTACTTCATTGATAACAGACAAACATGTTTGGCATGTTTTCCTAACATTTTCGTTAGGATTACTTAACTCAACTACAATATCAATCAATGAATGTTGTAATACTTTTGATTCTAAATCTTCTTCCTTTATTCCTTTAAATGTCAATTTTAGCACATCAAGTAATAATTTTTGCGCTTCTTCAACTATCATAGAAGGAGCACCTAATTGAATATCTTTTGAGACAAATAAAAATGAATTAACAAGGTCAGGTTGCATCTTTTTCATAAAATCTATGGAAAGACCAATGTCTGTAACTAAAGTTTTGATACCAATTACGCCTGCTTTTTTATCATAAAATGCTTCCTTAAAACAATCATGCAAGAAGTTTTTTGTAAGTTCGTAGACTAAAGAATATTCAAAAACAAGATCCTTACCGTAAATAAATTCGGATTTTTCATGGATTCTTTTAATGGCATATATTGCGGAATCTTGAACAGCAGGAATATGTGATGCTAAAGAAGTTGAAATGGCTTCAACCAATGTTATGCTGTCCAAATAAAAGGTTGGTTGTTCGATGTCGATATTGAAAAGATTAGAACGTGTCCTTTTCTTTAAAATAGCGTTGTTAGCGTATAGTAAACAAAAATGATCAATAATATGATTAAGTAAACCGATTGCATCTTCTTTTACATCTTCGACCGAAGTTGCCAAAAACATAGACTCTAATAATTTAACTAACACTAGACGTTGTTTTGAAAATTCTGCTACATCTATATTTTTTTCAATTTCAAAATTTTCAGAGGCTTCATAATGGGTAAGCGTTTGTGTTTTGCGGACCTTTTGGATTGTGTCAGCATAATTTTCCGGGAAATTGATTGATGATTTTAGATATAAGAGTAAACTTTTTGACAAATATTGGAAGGCGTGTTTTTTATAATAAGCATCGATTTTATAACTAGAAAGGATATTCAAAGCAGACTGTATACCTGGAGTTAATGACAAAGTGAATTCCTCTGGTAAACCGTTGGCTTTAAAAAATATGTCTAGTTCACAATCTATTTCATCTTCTGATTTCAAATCATTAGGAGATTTTAAATATCTTCTATTTCTACCACCTAATTTACCTAAGATTTTAACTACCGTGTGACTTAGATTATGATTGAAAGGTTGAGGTTGCAATAGGGCAAATAAATTTTTAATTACAGAATCAACAACAGGCTCCAATATAGGGTCAAAATATTCAGCAGTTAAATTATCAATACATAATTCCAATGTTCTTAGACCTTGAGAAATCAATTCAGGATGACCTTGCAATGAATAAACTAAAGGTTTCATCAAATGAGGCAAAAATGGAGCCAAAACACTTAATCTGACTGGAACCGTTATACAAAGTTCTACGTAAAGCTCACGTTCGTATGGAAGACGAGATGTCAAAATCATCTCATTCAAGGTTTGTAAAAGAACTTGCAAAATTGGTTTGATTGCTCTATAAAGATTTTCAAAACGACCACCACCTATGCTTCTGAAAAGTGTTCTAATCAAATAGAAATAAACTAATGATTCTTCGGTTTCGGTAGAGTATTTTAATGAACTTAACACCAAATCATTAAGATGTGGTAATAAGACAGATTCGTTAGTATTTGGGAACAGATTAACAGACATGAAAGATAATTTGAAAAGACGAATCAAAATATTAGATTCATTAAAATCAACATTACCTAAATCTTTCAGTTTAGTTTTCAAAAATCTTAACAATATACTAAAGAAATTAGCTGAAGTTATTTCAGTGGTTAAAAATGATTGCGCTACATGTAGTAGTGCGGAATCTTGTAGCATTTTTTGATAGATAAACTCCATTTCTGATTCTATAATTTCATTAAATGTCGGACTGTCCAACTGAATAAACATGAAAGCTAAATATTCCATTAATTCTCTACCATCCTTCGTAGCAGTTACAGGTAAAGATGGCATCGTGATATCAAAATGTTTCTTTGTATGATTTGGTGTACCGGCATCAGGGTTAGCAAAAAATTGGAGACCAATTATACATTCATGAAATAATTCCTTGAACATAACAACCTCTTCATATGAAAAAACTCTTGAAATTGCAGTCCATAATTTTGGACTGCTCGTAGTAAACTCATTTGGTGGTGGATTAAAGATTTTCAAATCATGGATGATTGTTTTCAAAAAAGACATAAGTGTACGATATAAGTAAAATGCATCTTTGATTGGATCGGCATTGGAGGGTTGAGATAAAGCTACTGGGGAAAGACGTTTGAGATCGAAAAAATCATATTCACTCTCAAGTTCTTCTTTTCCATCATGTTTAATATCCTTCTCTTCACTAGCATCCATATTAATATCACCATCTGCCTCTTTATTATTGTCAATTTGAGGATTTTCAGATGAACTTTTTGAATTCAAGACATTAGATGGTTTAGAAATTTCAGTCTCTGGTAAATTAAACATTTTTTTCATATAAATATCCGATGAAATATCTTCAACTTCAATGTGATTTACGGTGGCCTCTTTATTGTTTCCCTTTTTTTCGACATATGCCTTGTGGCGCTTCATAATATTATCATATTGCTTGTTAAGCATTTTAAATCTAATTACATATGAGTTAATAATTACCATTAACATTTTTTTAGCTCTTGGTGCTTCTTTAGCATTTTCTTTACCTAATTTCAAAATTCTTTCCACTAAATTCAACAATAACTTGGCGCTCATAATTTGTACGGTATAAGCCAGGGACTCATCCAACAAATATTTCGTATACATTTTGATTGTCTTATCAATATTATCTAGTGTTAGTTCAGTTCTAATATTGTGAATGAAATCAGCAACTGTGCTATATGCTAATGGTCTTAAAATTTCATGTGAAGTGAAACCTTTACCGATCAAAACATTTTCATCAAACAAATAATTTAATTTTGGTAAGAAAAGCATTTTATAATTTGTTGAAAGTATGTGTCTTGTTGCATGCAATAATTCTTTTCTAGCAGAAGATAATTCTGGGGGGCAGTCATGTAATAATCTGATAATTAAATCAGGCACAAATTCGGCACTATTTTGCAAAAATTCTGGTGCATAACCTCTAATGAAAATGTAAGCCAAAAATGAAGTTGCTTTAACTTGTGCTAATATAAATTCGCAATAAGTATCTCTGTTAGTTATTTCACTTGAAACGTCAGTGAATCTTTGGCCATTGTTTTCAGCATTTTCTCTTGCTCTTTTTTGTGCAGCAACTTCCATCTTCAAAAGGTCTAATACTAGTGGTGTAAATTCTAAAAGTGAGGTTCTTGCTAATTGTTTGTAGGATGAATATAAAGTGACCATAGTAATTGGACACTCAGATAAAACCTTAAATGAAAACATTGTACTTTTTAATGAACCAGGTATAATATCTTTCTTATCAGCTGTATTATTTTCATCGTTACTACTGTTTGCAAGAGTAGAATTATTACTAGTAGTAATATTATTGTCATTATTTTTATCGTTATTATTATTATTATTATTATTATTATTATTATTATTAATATTATTATTATCTGAATTATTTATATTTCCATTATTCATCATAAAATCTGTTCCATCAATTTCATCGCCATCTTTAATTTTTGGAGCTAGTGAATCCATTTCAAAATTATCATCTAATAAGTTATCACCAATATGATTAGGTGAATTTAAATTTAAATTCTCACTACTAATTGTGTTGTTATCAAGAAAACCAAATTCCTTTTCCACTAATTGTGAAGCATTGATGTAAAATTGATTAATTATCTTTAAAAATTTTTCAACTTTCAGAGGTAAAGTATTTTTAAATGATTTGAAAAGTATGGTCAAAATCTTGATTGCAATAATACCATTTTCTTCATTTTCCTTGAGTAAAATGTTCAATAAAGAATCAATAATATCATCGATATGTGCATCTGTTAAATGATTCATATAATTGGAATATAATAATTCTAATATATTATTTCTAATTCTATGCTCATTAGAATCTTTATCCATGGATATTGTAATATCTTTTAATTTAATTAAAAGAATTGGTATAAGCTTATTCATAAATAGTTCATAATCTTCGTCAGATTTACCTTCCATGATATCTCTCATTTCCGAGATAATAGTGTGCTTATCTTGTAAAGTCGACAATTCATCATTAAATTTGGTTATAAAATTGTCCAATTGTTCATTTAATGACGACATCTTTAGTAATTAATGATTATTATAAAGACCGTCTGTTTGATGTTACACAAAAAAATTGTTGTCCTTTATATTTACAGGTAGTACTTATATAATTTTTGTTTGGCGGTTATGGTTTATGGCAGTTATGGATTGGTGATGATTTATGAAATTGTTTTTTTGAATTTAATTTAACATTGAAAAAAATATATCACGTGAATGGTTCCCCAATTAGGAAATTTTTAGGTGTCTCAAATTGCTTTCAGCAATTTTCTGCCTTTGATTTTGATGACAGATTGAATAAATGTTGGATTTCTGGCCCTCTGTACACTTTTACCAAAGAAAAAAGTTTGCAAGTAAATAGAAAAAGCTTGTGAATTAATTGACGAGTTTTGTCTACTCCTTGTTTCTCACAAAAGAGGTTGTTGTAAGAAAAAAAAAAATTAAAAGAACACACTTGAAGCGTTGCTCATATAACCTGTGTTAAAATGAATTGCAGAACTTTATTATTTACAACCATAACACTGACATATTTGTTAAAAAAAAATATCGACGGTAAAAAAAAATAAAAATAATGCTCTGGGGGAGGTTCGAACTCTCGACCTTCAGATTATGAGACTGACGCTCTTCCGACTGAGCTACCAAAGCCACTGTATTTTTTTTAAAATACATTTGTTATCTCAAATTACACTTTTAATCACGTGATAAAGCATTTGGAGTTATTTTGTTCAAATTAAGTCAAATACAAACATAGTACAACCCAATATTTAATTTTATGTAGACCACATTGTTATGATGACACACCACCCATCCTAATGGACCGAAATCAATATGCAAGATGCAAATTACGCAATTTAGAAAAAATTTTAAAAATAGAAAATCAAAAACGTACATAATCAAAACGCCAAAAAAAGTTAAAATAATATAAAAGTCCATAGCTTAACAAAGAAGTAAAAAGAATATCATAACATATATAGACTTATAATAGAAGATAGCATTAAATTTTTGCATAGAACATAGAAGCATATTTATTTGATAATTTTTTGATAGCTATAATGATAAGAATATCAAATCTATTAAGTCTATTGATATGGTTAACCATAGTGGCAAGTAATGATATGATTACTGAATCATCTTCATTAAATTCAGACAAACCACAAACAATTGAAACAAATATTAAAGGCGCAAATAGTAGTATTAATAGTACCAGTACATTTACTGAAGTTGTTATACCATCACTTGCTGTTGGGTTAGGTTTAAGTGGTGTTTTGTATGTTAATGCATCATTTGGTTCACCATTACAAAAGCAAAAGATGAATATTGATACTACTAAAAAATATAGTTGGATCCTATCAGGTGCAAATGATATTCAATGTAATAAATTAGCAAGTGGTTGTTTAGCGGGTAATTTATACTATCCACAGGAATCAATAACATCGTTTGAATTAACAAATGATACAAATAAATTAAAATTGGAATTTATTGATCAAACAAGTATTCAAGCTATAGCATATATGGATGCAATCAATTTTACATCTGTGAATACATATAATTATTATAACTCTAACACAAACAGTAGTTTCAACAAGCAAAATAAAAATATGAGCTTAAATGATAGAGTAACGATTGAATCGAATTATTTATCAATTGAAAATACAACTTTCTTAGTGGCTGATGATGATGGTCTCACTACAACTATATTAGGTTTAGCTGGTAGCAATAATAATATTAGTAGTAGTTCAAATGCCATATTAGGTGTGAGTGATGATTATGATTCGTTCATACTGTTGAATAAATTAAAGAATTTGAATCTTATATCAACAACATCATATTCCTTGTGGTTAGGTAATATAACTGCTCGAAATGAAACTGCTTATGGCGATGATTCAGATGCTGACTCAAAGCTGATTTCACAAACCTCAGATGAATTAGGTAAATTAATTTTTGGTGGTATTGATCCATCACTTTTCAAGGGACCATTTTATCAATTCAACTTACTTTCATATATTGATGCAACAACAAATCAATCAGTTAAAGGATATCCAATTCTACCTATGGGTCCAATTTATATGACAGCATCTAATGGTCGTAGTATTAATGTCACATCTGAAGATTTTAAACAACCTGTATTATTAGACTCAGGTGATTCAAGTATCTATCTACCAATTAATTCAATTATTCAAGTGGCTATTCAGTTAGGTGCTACATATGTAGAAACTTTTGAAAGATGGTTAGTACCCTGCAATGTGGGTGAATTGGATGCACATATTGATTTTACATTTGATGGACTAAGAATTAAGGTACCCGTTAGTGATTTATTGGGTGAATCCTTTGATTCTAGTGGCAATAGTACAATTCATTTTACTGATGGTTCAGAAGCATGTTATTTAAAGATTTTTAGTAGTGATGATATTGGTTATAACAGATTAGGTTCTACATTTTTAAGAAACGCATATATTGCAGTGGATACAGAAATGGAAGTTATTGCAATTGCTAAGGCCAGAAAATTGGATGTTGAAACAAATGCAACTATAACAGTGAAGAGTGCTAATTATATAAGTGGTATTGTCACCACTGTCACTGAAGTTAGATCTGTGGTACCTATCACTTCAGGTGGTACCATCCCTTATGCTACACCACGTTCATATACAGATGATAATACATTATCTATAATTATAAGTGAAACTTCAGCTAAAATTCCAGCACAATTTACTGGTTACGTTTATTCTAATGGTATCATATCAGGATTTGGTAGATCGTTTTATGATACAGATAGACCCACAACTACCACCACAAAGAAAACATCTACATTAAACTTGACCGTAAACAGTTCTGGTATGCCCTATGCGAATGAAACCACAACAGCAAGTAAGAACCAGGCCGCAAGACTGCATAATATACATAATCTGAAAGATGTAGCGAATCATGAGAAAGTATTCTCAGAATGCTTTTTGGGTATTCTTTTCGCAATATTTGCAATGATGTTGCCCTTGTTGTAAAACTAACCAGAATAGTTATAAAAATTATTGCATTGCACATAACCATAATCTTATAGATAATACTTGGATAATGCCAACAAAGATATCGATATATATAGAAGTATATATTGAAAGTGTATATTAATATCAAATCATTACATACGACGCGTAGGATTTTCGAGGATTTTTATTTTTCAAATCCATAAAATTTCAAACTGTCATTGATTACAAATTATTTTGAGGCTGCAATTTAGTTGTTGTACGTTTATAGTTCTTTAAAGAGTGGTTTAAAGCATATTAGATAAAACTAGCATCATTTCCGTAATTTGTATTGTGCGAAAACTTTTTTTAAAAGTAACTCAATTTTACTTAGAGAGCAAATAAAACTTGTTGGATCAAAAATACGAGGCGGATCAGAACGGATCAAAAAATAATAATTGTTAATTTAATAAAATAAATTTTTTATAATAGAAGGTAATTTTTTGAAAGTAATCAATTAATTGAAATAACATAGAGAAAAAAATGGAATACCAAAACACTAATAGCTCAAGAGGATTTGCCTCAAACAACCCTTTCAGGAGGGATATACATAACAACCATGGTAATAATAATTTTACTAATAACTATACTAGTAATTCTCCTATACCATTAGATAAACGTAGTTCAACAAATCCATTTTTAGACGATGTTGAATTGGAACTTTCACAATCACCCTCGCAACCATTTTTTCAATCAAACACAATACCACAATATAACAGTGATAATCACAGCAATAGTAATCTTAATAATAGTGGCACAGTTTATAGGCAAAATAAAACTAACAATCAATATTCATCAGCTGAAGAAGAAAAGGAAAGATTAAGACAAAGATATATGGAAAAGGACATGCAACCTATGTCTAACAACAATAGTAGTAGTAACAATGGTGGCGTTGATTTACCACCATCATATGACGAAATTACAGATCGTGACAAAACACAATATCCAAATGAAAAAAATAGCAATAGCCGCGGCCATGACAGTAATACCAGAATAAGATCAAATTCTGGTCAAAGATTGAGTCACCATAATGGCAGTTCTCATCATCCCCATCACAATAGTAATAACAATAATGTTAGTAGCAGTAACAATAGATCACATCGTAATTCGCAAGAAAAATCACATAGATATCACAGTAATTCTACATCATCTAATAATGGTGGTAGTAGTAATAATCATAGCAGTTCTAAACACTCACATTCAAGAGATAAAAAAGATAAGAAAGATAAAAAGAAGAAAAATATCGCAATTGTCTCTAAAAATGTCGATACTATTGATAAATTGGATGTTACTGGTCTTTTTGGTGGTTCATTCCATCATGATGGTCCATTTGATGCCTGTGCTCCACATAGAAATAAGAACAATAAAGCTGCACCAGTCTTGGCGTTCCCAATTGATGGTCCTAACAGTACCATTGGTGGTGCCAACACTAAAAAATCTGCCATGGATGAGGTATTTGGTAATGATCCTACTTTAGATGATGACGATAACAATAATACTAACTTAAATATGAATAGCATTAGTAATAAGAATAGTGATCTTTATATGTTGAAAAACGGTAATTCAACTAAGGATGCCATTAGAAGTAATCAATTAAAGAACGTCAGAAATGTTGATGCTACATCACGTACTAAAGTTCATGGTGTTGAAACAAGTGGTTTAGGTTCAAGTACATTTTTAGATGGGGCACCAGCTACTGGTGTACCACAAAATGGTAATTCATATACTGGCTATAATAGCAATAGCAGTTTTAACAAAAGTAAGAGTTTACAACGTAATAATACTATATCATATGGTGGTATGAAAAATAATTTTAATTCTAATACATTCAATTCACATAATAATTCAAACTATAGTGATTTACGTAGAAATCTAAGTACACATAGCCATCAGGGTAATGATAATAGACTACCTATTGAATATAGTAGAGCACATAGTGCCGGTAATTCAAGAGAAACAAGCGTTAGAAACAGTAATGATGGCGCATTTAATAGGAGTCATGACGATGGTAATTTCAATTATAATGATGATGATGAAGATGATTTATATATAAATAACAAGACTATTGGTAATAATGGTGGCGGTGTTCGTTTTGATAGTAGCACAAAAAAGAGTAGCTCAACTGGTAGTAAATTTTTGAAAAGGGTCAAAAGTTTAAAGGTAGGTAGTAGAAAGAATTAATATTAGTTATTAAACAAACTGAATAAAATAACAATAGAATTTTTTTTTGTATGAAACAGTTTTGAAATTAAAAGATTAAAGACATTGTTAAAGTTTATTATTATTATTACAGTTAAGGCTGTACGTATGTATGTATGTATGTATATGTATATATAATTTGCACTAATGCATATATGTATAGAAGAGAGAAAAATTAAGAAAAAAAATTGATTTAATTTTCGAGTTAATTATTGAGTTTAATAATGAATATATGTATATATATATATATGTTGGTATCAAAAAAAATATATAAATCATTAAAATAATGTTTCTGGCTTATGCCATCTTGGTAATCTTAATTGAACGATTTCCCAGTTTATGTAATTCCAGATTTTATTCAAATAAATCTCCTTACCCGTGACACCAAAATCTGTTAACCACATTTTCGGTGAAGCGTCAACTGCCAATAAGGGTACATATTTTATGCAATTATCTTGATACTTCAAATTACTTTGAACGATTTTATTTAATTGATCCATCCATTCAGTTGTTTGTAATTTATCCATTCCTTTTAGATAAGAATTATATTTTACCCATGTATTCAACTGATATGGTGTGCCAGCATTATAAGTGTTTACAATAAATAAAGAATCAAATTTCATAGACTTACCAAAAACAGAATTATAAACGGAAGAAGAGCTTAAATTTTCATTGTCGTTGTTATTGTTGCTATTGAAATTGAAGTTGTTGTTGTTTGCAAATGGTAAATTATCATAATGTAAACGTGCTACCAGCCAAGTGAACCCATCCCCGCCAATTGCATTTGCAGAGTCCAAAAAAGTCAGTTTAAATTGTTTCATGGAGTCAAAAGAATCCACAATTGCATTATGTAATTTTATACAACCTTGATCCAAAGGATAATTACTACAGATGGTAGTGTTACCATTATCATAATAATTATCAATCTTATCTTTGTTGTTCGATTGAGCTACATTAATATTGCTGAATTCCCAATCTTTCCTTAAACAAGACCATGTAAACTGTAAATTGTGTAGCATTGAGCAGATCTGTACAAGTTCCCTCCTGTTAGCCATCGTAGCGTTTTCTAAAACAACGTCTAGGTATGATTTGTTCATGAATTGCGGTTTATCCTTAATCTGTGTTGCCAGTTTTGTTTCGAGGATTTGAAGACGATCTTTCCAGGCGTATTGCAGGCCCTTTGAGGACAAAAGTCCCGGTATCTCATGTGGCCACAAAGTGGTCTGTTGTGAAAAGGTACGTATACCCAGCTTGCAGATTGCGTGCATTGCAGTGGTGCTGCCCTGTTGCTGCAGAGTGTTCTCAGCCAAAGTCTTCTCGAGAGGCTGCTAGCATGTTGCGTCACGTGCTGCAGGTTACCCTCCCACACGGCCGATGCATCCAAAATTTCGGTGAAGTCGAAGAGTGTTTACACTTCGCAACACACATTGATCGGTAGTGTTTGACATATACTAGTACATCGTTAACATGCTAAAATGGATTCAAGGTGGTATATCTGCCGTTACAGGGCTTGCTGAACCAGAATATGGTAAGGAATACATTCATTCTGCAACTGAACGTCTTTTAGACAAACAACCATTTTATATGGCACAAAAGGATGATTTCAATTGGGTTGCACCAGATTACACTAATGTTGAGACTGCAACTTTCTATTTCACTGATTTGGAAACTGGTATTGTCGGGTTTGCTCAAATTATCCATTCTTCTATCTTAGGGATGAAGAAGGCTGCTCAATTTACTTTCAGAATTTTTAACTCCAAAGATCCAGATGATTTAAACCTTTGGACTTCCACTAAATTGGAAAACTTCAGGTGCGAGGGAACAAATTTTTATGCTGATAATCTTTCCATCGAAATTAAAGAGGATTGCAAAGACGATAATTTGTTTTATTTAAAGTCTACTGTATGTGAACAAAGTAAAATTGAGCTTATTGTGGAAAGATTAACGCCAATGGTTCAAATTGGTAAAGATCCAGCAACTTATTATGGTGATAATTTAGATGAACCTTGGGGTTCATTGAAACATCAATTTTGGCCAAGAAATAAATTAACTGGTACAATTGAATTATTAATTGAAATACCACAATCAGAACTTGAAGAGGAGGAAGAAGAAGGAGAAGAAAACGGAAGTGAAGAAGAGGAAGAGGAGGAGGAAGAAGAAGAAGAAGAAGAAGAAGAAGAATATACCACTGATGATGAGTACTCATCTGATTATGAAAAAGTTTATGAAGAGCGTACAATTACTTTCAGTGATGAAAGCCCAGCTTATGCAATGTATGTAAAAGCATTCCAAGGTATGAAACCACATCATGCTGCTAAAGCTTGGAATTTCGAATTAATTCATACTCCTGAAAATTCATTCGTCATGATGGAATTTATTACTCCAAAGTCTTATGGTAACACAAAAGTATCAATTGCTATTGCCACAAGCAAAGATGATATTTTAACTGTTTCAATTGATAACGATTTTAAGCATATTGATTCTGAAACTGATGAAGTAGGTTGGAATGTTCCAAAATCCATTTCCATTGACTTTAACGGTTGGAAAAGTAATGTTACAGATGAAACTATTACCAAGTTTAGTGCAAGTGCTAAAGAGACTGAAAATGACAAAGATGATAAACCAAAAGAAATTTCTAAAGAAGAACAAGCAAATAAAATTAAAATTCATATTGATGGTCCATTAGATAACTTAGTAGAAAGAGTTGATGTCATGGGTGAAATACCTGGATTTGTTAAAAATATTGTATCTGGTATAGCTGGTACAAAACCATTCATTTATCAATATGCTAATGATAACTATAATTTAATCATTGATGATAAAGAACAAAAAAATTGTTTAGGTTGGACTGAAGTTACCTTTATTTCACAATCTGATGTTGTTACTGATGATGCCTATGATGAAAAATAATTTTAAAAATAAAAAATAACTTTAATTGACCACTAATTAAAAACGCATAAAAGACTGAACAAAAACAAATAAAACAATATAAGATCAAAAAATCATATGAACAATCATAATTAATCAATAAATATCATCATCACATTTCATTTTCTTCGTAATTTCTATAACCTTAGTATAATTTTCTATATTTCTTTATAAAGCATTTATTTACATTCAAATTAAAGAAAAAATATTACATTTTATTTATATAGTTATATACCTTGGTTGATTTAATAATTTCTAATTTCTTTATTCCGTTTGTTCTAATAGTTCATTCTATTTAAATCCTTTTTCTTGATTCGGTTCAATAAAATGTGATTAATTTTTCCCATCTTCGACAATATAGGGGAATTAGCATTTTTCAGTGAAAAAAAATTTAAACTTTCCCTATGCATTCTATATATACTTACACAATAAAAAAGAAATTAATTATAGCAAGATTTAAAAATATATTGGCAATTTTATATGACGTAGTTTAAGTTGAATTATTTAATAAACTTTTAATTAGTAACCGCTATTATGTTATTTTTTAATTTAGTCGGCAGTTAATAAAAATTAAAATCAATTACGGTTAATAATTAGGGCCCATGTGATGCGGTAATTAATATTGGAGGATATATAAACGACTGCTATCCAGCATTTTATCACATATATATATAAGAAAAGGTTTCCTTCTCGTAGTATTTTTTTTGCAAAGTATGCAATAAAACAGGTTATTAGCTAGTTTTGAATGTGAATTTTACTATTTTCTGGAATTTTTATAATAAGTTTTCGAGAAATCAATTTTTTGTTTATTTGACATAACTGAAAAACATTTATGTTACTAAATATAAAAATACAAAATAAAAACCTTAACTAAATGGACATGAAAAATAATTTTAAATTACCATTTTATAGCAAAACATTTCAATTATCATTTAGTATTGCTAACTTTTTAAAACAATAATTCTAGAATTGCATATTTTTCAAGGTGCTCTGTAGGTATTAGAATAATACAGTGTTTTAG
The DNA here is from genome assembly GCA_003709265.2 of Grigorovia yakushimaensis. Classification (NCBI taxonomy): domain Eukaryota; kingdom Fungi; phylum Ascomycota; class Saccharomycetes; order Saccharomycetales; family Saccharomycetaceae; genus Grigorovia; species Grigorovia yakushimaensis. The sequence goes on along the minus strand of PPOC02000520.1, from coordinate 24,730 downwards.
TCAAGAAAGAGAGTCAATTCATGGGAATATTTAGTTAATTTACATCAAAAGAAAACTAGAAATTTAACCTGAAACCTACGAAGTATTTCTGAAAATTTACTTATTTCAAGAACGGTATTTCTAATTTTTTTTGAACTAAATTCTGTCCAAGGAAACTCACATTGCTGTTTAATTTTTTACTTCAACTTTCGCGTACAAAAATCTAGACTGAGTAGACAAAAAAACGCCAACATATCCAAAAGATTTTATATTTTTGACGAATATTTAACAAAAAAGCAGTTTTGAAACTTTCTAGGAAATCTACTGAATTTACTAAAGTGAATTATCATTGCATCACCCCACATTAATTAGAATAAAATTCCCTATCGTAGCGCTATTGTGATAATGATTAGTTTTTTTTTAAGCGGAATTAAGAATAATTATTCTCGGTTACAATACCAAATATGGAACGAGTTCTGAAGTCAATATCATTGCTTTACCGAATATGAACCGTGTCAAAAAAAAAATTTCTTTTTACTATTCTTTTTTATTTTCTTTTTTATGGCTTTTTTTTTTATTGCTTTTTTTCCCTTCATGATGCTTTCTGGTATTGTTATTCTTTCTACACGATGGTTAGTCAACTTCGAATTCTTGTTGTTGTATGAAAGTTAACTAACAGTTTATTGTCGATAAAAAATAAAATCAATCGTCTTTCTTGGCCTAATACAACTTTTACAAGTGTCTGTCTTTCATTCCCAAAAATGTTGAGGGATTTAAATCAATTTTTAGTAATATTGAAATCGACCATACGTCCTGTTCTGTACTGTAGTTGTAGTGAAATGTGTTATTAAGTTAAATTGTAACATCGGCATTAAATTATCCGCTAATTCTACGTTGTTTTCTTCGAAGTGGAAAAAATTAATTTTCCGATTAAAAAATTTCATAATTCATAATCTTAAATTTGGCATTATTGAAAACTTTTTCCAAGTGTTACTTTGAAACCGTACATTGTTTTCTAAGCGGATTAATTTTTTTTGGGTTAATAACACTTTGATTATGTTCAAATCGGCTTAATTAAATAATCCGTGTCATTCAAAAAAAACTTCCGGTTTCAACATAGTTATTTTAAAAACTACTGCTATTAGAAAGTATGTGTTGACTATAAATTTTTATGGGGTATAACAAACTCACATAACGAAAGTCATTTCAATTCCTTAAACTAACCTGCTTGCTAAATGCTTATTTTAAAAAGAAAAACACATTGCTTTTTTTTTGGAACAATATCCAAAGATTATGCCAGTTCAATTTTGACATGAACTTACAATTTGATTGTTATGTTCTAACCTAATAAACATATGACAAATTTTCAGGAACGTCACCGGAAAAAGCAATTACTCCTTTGGGTCATTCCACATTAAAAAACACAAAATTGAAAATAATAATAAAAACACAATGGAAAATATTTCCATTTGAAAAGAAACCAATTTCCCAAAAAAGCAATTGTTAAAACGTTTTTTTGTGGGGGATAAAAAACTGGAGTGAAGTGGGGCCCCACGGAATAAATATTATCCGATCGGATATATTTTAATAAGTAAATTCACTAAAACCATCGTACAAAAAAGTTTATTTTTTGTTGTTTACCTTTATGATTAAAATTAATAATAAGTAAAAAGTTTTTCTCATATTTGCTGGGTTGAGTTGAATTTTGCTTTCATGATGATTTCAAAAATATGCTTTAATTCAATTGCAAAAAAACATATAAATACAACAAAAATTTCTCCAGTTTTAATTCTAAACTTTCTATTTTAATTTTATTTTATTTTATTTTAAAATTTAAAAAGACATCGATCTATTCTAATAAACTTAATTATGTCTAGTGAAGAACAAATTTCAAGAGTGGAATCTAATTCTGCTTTATCTACTCCTTCAAACAAGGCTGAAAGAGATGAATTCAAAGATGAAATCTCTAACAACTCCATTAACGCCGTTGAAATCCCAACTAAACCAAATGGTGCTTATGCTACTATTTCCGTTATGTGTATTATGATTGCTTTTGGTGGTTTTGTTTTCGGTTGGGATACTGGTACCATTTCTGGTTTCGTCGCTCAAAAGGATTTCTTAAGAAGATTAGGTCAAAGAGATAAAGAAGGTACTCCTTACTTATCTAAGGTTAGAATGGGTTTAATTGTTGCTATTTTCAACATTGGTTGTGCTTTCGGTGGTATTATTTTATCTAAGGCTGGTGACATGTACGGTCGTAAGAAAGGTTTAACCCTTGTCGTCATTATTTACATTGTCGGTATTGTTATTCAAATTGCTACCATTGACAAATGGTACCAATACTTCATTGGTAGAATTATTTCTGGTTTAGGTGTTGGTGGTATTGCTGTTTTATCTCCAATGTTAATTTCCGAAGTTTCTCCAAAACATTTAAGAGGTACTTTAGTCTCTTGTTTCCAATTGATGATTACCTTAGGTATTTTCTTAGGTTACTGTACTAACTATGGTACTAAGAACTACGATAACTCCGTTCAATGGAGAGTTCCATTAGGTTTATGTTTTGCTTGGGCTTTATTCTTAATTGGTGGTTTAACTTATGTTCCAGAATCTCCAAGATACTTAGCTGAAGCTGGTCAAATTGAAGAAGCCAAGCACTCTATTGCTATCTCTAACAAGGTTTCTATTGATGACCCATCTGTTTTAGCTGAAATTGAATTAATTGAAACCGGTATTGAAGCTGAAAGACAAGCTGGTTCCGCCTCTTGGGGTGAATTATTCTCCACTAACGGTAAGATTTTACAAAGATTAGTTATGGGTTGTATGATCCAATCTTTACAACAATTAACTGGTGATAACTATTTCTTTTACTATGGTACTACCATTTTCACTGCCGTTGGTATGAAAGATTCTTTCCAAACATCTATTGTTTTAGGTATTGTTAACTTTGCTTCTACTTTTGTTGGTATTTACTTAGTTGAAAGATATGGTAGAAGAACCTGTTTATTATGGGGTTCTGCTAGTATGACTGCTTGTATGGTTGTTTTCGCTTCCGTCGGTGTTACTAGATTATATCCAAATGGTATGGACCATGATTCCTCTAAGGGTGCTGGTAACTGTATGATTGTCTTCACTTGTTTCTTCTTATTCTGTTTCGCTACCACCTGGGCTCCAATTCCATTCGTTGTCAACTCCGAAACTTTCCCATTAAGAGTTAAGTCTAAGTGTATGGCCATTGCCCAAGGTTGTAACTGGTTATGGGGTTTCTTAATTGGTTTCTTCACTCCATTTATTTCTGGTGCTATCCATTTCTACTACGGTTACGTCTTTATGGGTTGTTTATGTTTCTCTTTCTTCTACGTTTTCTTCTTCATCCCAGAAACTAAGGGTTTATCATTAGAAGAAGTTGACACTATGTGGTTAGAAGGTACTTTACCATGGAAATCTGCTGAATGGGTTCCACCATCTAAGAGAGGTGCTGACTACGATGTCAATGCCTTAGCCAACGATGACACTCCAATGTACAAGAGAATGTTTGGTAGAAAATAATTTTAACTAAACTAAACCAACGTAATTTCCAATTAAAATTCAATAATTAAATTTAATTTAATATATTTTATACATTTTTACTCGCATTTTTATGATTTAATTATAATTTTAATTTAGTTTATTCTCAATATAGTTATGTTTTATGATACAATTTTAATAATTTATATAATAATTTAATAATATTTCAATAATAGTTCAAGTAAGTTTTATCTTTTTAGTCGTATTGAACTGGAACTAACAACAGCAAAAAGTTGTTGTAAAGTACTTCTGAAAACTTTTAGTACCATTCCGGCAACGTAGCCTTCAATCCTCCAATTTGGGAAGCATCAAATTGCTAAAGTGTCAAAACCAATTGAAGTAACCACGTACAAAACGATAAAAAATCAATGACTCTTCAAAATTTTTTAAATAAAATTTTTTTATATGAGGCAAAAAAAGTGAAATTGTTAAGAAGACTTGAAGAAATAGAGAGTAAATTGTCTAATAAAGATGTCATCTGTTGAAAATTTACTTACACAATTACAAAAATTGTCTGTAGAAGAACCAGAAAAAGTTGAAGGTTCTTACTCAGATGTCAACGTTGTTGACTTAATGAGAAATTATATATCTAATGAATTAAGCAAAATTTCTGGTGTTGATAGATCATTAATTTTCCCTGCATTAGAATGGACTAACACTTTAGAAAGAGGTGATTTATTAATTCCAATTCCAAGATTAAGAATTAAAGGTGCTAATCCAAAGGATTTAGCTGCCGAATGGGCTTCTAAGTTTCCATGTGGTGAATATTTATCTAATGTTGAAGCAAATGGTCCATTTTTACAATTCTATTTCAATACACAATTTTTAATGAAATTAGTTATCCCAGATATCTTAAATAGAAAGGATGATTATGGTTCTTGTAAGATGGTAGACAATAAAAAAATTATTGTTGAATTTTCATCACCAAATATTGCTAAACCATTCCATGCTGGTCATTTAAGATCCACTATTATTGGTGGTTTTATCTCCAACTTATATGAAAAATTAGGTTGGGATGTTGTTAGAATGAATTATTTAGGTGATTGGGGTAAGCAATTTGGTCTTCTTGCCATTGGGTTTGAAAGATATGGTAATGAAGAAGAATTAGCCAAGGATCCAATTCATCATCTTTTTGAAGTTTATGTTCGTATCAATAAGGATATTGAAGAAGAAGGTGATTCCTTACCAGAATCTGAATCAACTAATGGTAAAGCTCGTGAATATTTCAAAAAAATGGAAGACGGTGATGAAGAAGCTTTAAAGATTTGGAAAAGATTCCGTTCATTATCTATTGAAAAATATATTGATACTTATGCCAGATTAAATATTAAGTATGATGTTTATTCAGGTGAATCACAAGTTTCACAAGAATCTATGAAGAAAGCTATTGATTTATTCAATGAGAAAAAATTAACACACGAAGATAGAGGTGCCGTTTTAATTGATTTAACTAAATATAACAAAAAATTAGGTAAAACCATTGTGCAGAAATCTGATGGTACTACATTATATTTAACTAGAGATGTTGGTGCCGCTATGGACCGTTATGAAAAATATCATTTTGATAAGATGATTTATGTTATTGCTACCCAACAAGATTTACATGTTGCACAATTTTTTGAAATCTTAAAGCAAATGGGTTTCGATTGGGCTAGTAAATTAACACATGTCAATTTTGGTATGGTCCAAGGTATGTCTACTAGAAAAGGTACTGTTGTTTTCTTAGATAATATTTTAGAAGAAACAAAAGAAAAGATGCATGAAGTTATGAAGAAGAATGAAGCTAAATATGCACAAATTGAAAATCCAGAAGAAGTTGCTGATTTAGTCGGTATTTCTGCTGTTATGATTCAAGATATGCAATCTAAGAGAATTAATAACTATGAATTCAAATGGGAAAGAATGTTATCCTTTGAAGGTGATACTGGTCCATATTTACAATATGCTCATTCTAGATTAAGATCTGTGGAAAGAAATGCTAAGGATATTACTAGTGATAAATGGGCTGATGCTGATTTTTCATTACTTACTGAACCAGCTGCCAATTTATTAATTAGATTATTAGGTCAATATCCAGATGTGTTAAGAAATGCTATGAAGACACATGAACCAACCACTGTCGTGACATATTTATTCAAATTAACACATCAAGTTTCTTCATGTTACGATGTCTTATGGGTTGCTGGTCAAACTGAAGAATTAGCTACCGCCCGTTTAGCCTTATATGCTGCTGCTAGACAAACCTTATACAATGGTATGCGTTTATTAGGTTTAACCCCAGTGGACAGAATGTAAGAGTCGTTTGCATGAAAGAATAAATATTTGTATATAAGATAATATAATATAACAAACTGAATTTGAGTATACTAAATTACGTTACTAAGTTACTAATATACGGTGGTAGAAGAAAGAGAGCTTTCTCATCTTGTATTGAAGAGTATTTTTCTAAGATTTTTCAAAAATGGGCAGAAAACGGCAAAAAAAAATAAACTCATCGCAAATTTTTTTCCATTAAAGAAAAAGATTGAAAAGTCACTGCAGATAAAGTGAGAACACTTCAGAATACAGACATAGATAGAAGTCTTTGAACAATGGGTAAGGCTAAGAAGACAAGAAAGTTTGGTTTAGTGAAACGTACGTTGAACACAAAGAAAGATAACAGAATAAAAGAAAATCAAACAAAGAATCAAACAAAAGATGATCCTGAATTAACAAGAAATATACCACAAGTGTCTAGTGCACTTTTCTTCCAATATAATGAGTCTATCAAACCACCATATCAAGTTATTATCGATACAAATTTTATTAATTTTTCCATTCAAAAGAAAATTGATATTATGAGAGGTATGATGGATGCTTTATTAGCAAAATGTAATCCATTAATTACAGATTGTGTTATGGCCGAATTAGAAAAATTGGGACCAAAGTACCGTATTGCGTTAAAACTAGCTCGTGATCCAAGAATCAAAAGATTAACATGTACGCATAAGGGTACATATGCGGATGACTGTATTGTTAATAGAGTATTACAACATAAATGTTATATTGTTGCTACAAATGATGCTGGATTAAAGCAAAGAATCAGAAAGATACCTGGTATACCATTAATGAGTGTTGGTGGTCATTCATACGTTATTGAAAAATTACCAGATGTTTTCTAAGCCCATGTTTATACATATATCTCTATATAATTTGTATATTAGTTAAATGCATTCGTTACTATAAAAGCATGTTATACTATGTTATAGTAAATTTGAAAATAATTCCAGTTGGAACAGCCAGATAATTCTAGAAACCTTCTTGAGAATATGAAACCGCCTCCACTACACTAGAGACCATTTTCTGACTTCTTCTAGCAAGCGCAATTACTTTATCTGACCAACAAGTGCATGACTACAAGGTACTTGTTCGACACATCCACGTCATGGGTAAGCGCAGGTGCCAACCACCTCAGCACCTGCAGCAAATGTCTTATCGCACAGAAGAGTGCACAGCACCAGCCCACACGTGGCCCACCGCCTCTTCTCTTCGCTGCTTATAAAAACACGCAAAAACAGGCTGAAAGACAGAAAACAACACCTGAAAAAATTTAATCACAAGTCTCAGCAACAGAAAAGACACACATCAGTAATTTGCATGTCCAACATCTTACACAAAACACTGAGCAATGTACATCCGACCTTGAGAACCACTGGCATGGGGATTGGGAACACTCACAGGAGGATCACTCTTGACTGGCTCCCATCCAACAAAGACAACCCCTTAGTGAGAAAGGCAAATAAGAAAAATAGAAGGAAACTGAAAAAGAAATTCAAGAGAAATCGTTTAGATCAGAGATCTTACAGATCTCTGGGTGAGGATTTTGGTTCGAACGTCCATGAGAATAGTGGTATCACTGGTAGTGCTAGAAGGGGAAGCTTTTATGCCGCTAACAAGGGATCTGCTGATCAAGAAAATTTGAAAAATGATCCCAATGTTTCATTAGATCCAAGCCTTTATTTAGATAACGTAAATGATCATGATAATCATGACAATCATGACCGTTATGATCAAATTGATGAACAAGATGAACAAGATGAACAAGACGAACAAGACGAACAAGACGAAGAAGCTTTCGGGGACGATTTGAGTAGAACAATTTCTTTACCTTCAAGAGTGTCTGAAACCCCTGATTTAACTCCACCTGATGTTAACTGGATTATGGAGGAGCATGGTCGTCGTTATTCTTCTCGATTGAACTCTGATGATGATAATGATAATGATCATAGAGCTAATTTACGTGATCATGATATTAGCAACGTTGAACCTGTAGCTGCTACTTTCCAAGATGATGAAAACGATTTGCAAAATAGAGAGATCAAATATAACGATTTCATTAACAAGATTCAAAATCAAAAGCAAAATTATAATATGGCAATGGAGGCAAGTGGTAACATTAATGCCCCCCGTAGAGCTTCATTAATTTCCTTAAATAATGGAACTTTAATACCGAATGTCATTGAAGATATTGATCAAGAATCATTAAAAGAATTATCTCATGCTCATGTAACTTTCAATTCTGAAGTAAAAATTTTAGCATCTTATTCATTACCCTTAACTTTCACTTTCCTCTTAGAAGATATTTTCCCTTTAGTTTGTTCATTAACTGTTGGTCACTTAGGTAAACATGAATTAGCTGCTGTTTCATTAGCATCAATGACTTCAAATATTACCTTAGGTTTCTTCGAAGGTATGGCAACAAGTTTAGATACCTTATGTCCGCAAGCTTATGGTTCTGGTCGTTATCATGCTGTTGGTATTCAATTACAACGTTCTATTGCATTCTCAATGGCAATTTATTTACCTTTTGCCTTACTTTGGTGGTTCTCTGAACCAATCTTATATTTTATGGTTCCAGAAAGAGAACTGGTTCATTTAACCGCACAATTCTTAAGAGTATTAATCTTGGGTGCACCACCATACATTTTTTTCGAAAATTTGAAAAGATTCTTACAAGCGCAAGGTATTTTTGAAGCTGGTATTTACATCTTAGCAGTTTGTGCACCAATTAACATTTTCATGAGTTATACTTTAGTCTGGAATAAATACATTGGTATTGGGTTTATCGGGTCTGCAGTTGCAGTTGTGATAAACTTTTGGCTAATGTTTATCTTAATGTTATGTTATATCATTTTCATCGATGGTAGAAAATGTTGGAGTGGGTTTTCTAAAAAAGCCTTAACTCATTGGAAAGATTTAAGTAAGTTAGCTTTTTCAGGTATCGTCATGTTAGAAGCTGAAGAATTATCTTATGAATGTTTAACCATTTTCAGTGCTTCTTTTGGTACTGAATATTTAGCTACTCAGTCTGCCGTTTCCTCCGTCGCAGCATTAATCTTTATGATTCCATTCTCTATTGGTATCTCAACTTCAACAAGAATTGCTAATTTTATTGGTGCTGCTAGAACAGATTTAGCACATATTTCAGCAAAAGTTGGTCTCTCATTTTCATTTCTTTCAGGTTTCTTAAACTGTTGTATTCTTTGTTTTGGTAGAAATTTTATCGCAAGTATTTTCTCAAAAGATGAAAGTGTTAGATATTTAATAAGAAGTATTTTGCCAGTAGTAGGGTTTGTTCAATTTTTTGATTCATTAAATGCTGTGGCCGGTGCTTGTTTAAGAGGTCAGGGTATGCAATACATTGGGTCCATCGTTAATTTCTTAGGTTATTATTTTTTCGGTATACCGCTTGCTTTATTTTTAAGTTTCTCTTTAGATTTGAAACTTTATGGGTTATGGATCGGTATTGGGTTAGGTATGTTAGCAATTGGTTCCATAGAGTCATATTTTGTTTTATTTCCTAATTGGAATCGTATCTTGGAAAATGCAGAAAGATTAAGAAAGGCTGATGAAGATAGTGATGAGGATGATAATATTTCAATTTCATCATCATCTTCTTCAAGTGATGATGATGATGATGATGATGATGAAGCCGAATATGAACAAAACTACGCTCAAAGGAATGAGGCTGAACCAACTGAAACATCGCCATTATTACAAGTGTAACATACGAAAAAAAATACAAACTAAACTTAGCAGGACATTTTTTATTGAGGGTCATCGAACGATAATATTTTTCTTTCCTTTTATTTTATAAATTGAAAATAACAAACTTTTCATTGTTTTTACATAACACATACTATAACATTATTTCAAATGACTTATTAAATTTTTTTTTCTCGAATATATATATATATATTTACAAGTTCACGTAGTTTACTTATACATACAACAAATTGCTATTATGAAGGTTGGTTTTAACCATTAATAATAAAATTATTCTTTTGCTGACTCTTTATTTAGTCTTTTATTTAAATTTGGTAAAACTTTTTCATACCTGGCAAGTTTACGTTTCTCTTGTAATTGTTTTCTAGTCTCCTTAACTAAAGTCTTATCACCAAAAAACTTAAAGTCTTGCATATATCTTCTACCCAAATGAAATTCATGTGTTACTGCATAATCATCCAAACCTAATTTTTCAATTGCCCAAAAGTATCTTTCAGGCTTATCCCTTTTCAGGTATTTTAAAATATTTTGTCTCTGTTGCACAAGCATTCTTAATTTTCTTGTATTAGCAAAATCTTTACGATGATCTTTAGCATGCTGCGCAATACTTAAGATTTGCATCGTAAGACAAGCTGCTTGAACTTCACTGGACCCAGTATCACCGGGAAACCTTTCAAATTCTTGTACCGCTAATTTTCTAGCTAATTTTACCTTTTCCTTATTGGAGGCATTCTTCATGTTAAGTATCCTTAAAATTGCTTCACGTTTGTTCTCTAATAATTCTAGATCTTGTGGTGGATAAATTTCTTCATTGAAACCTGATTTAATGATATCATCTCTTTCTGTAGGTTGCAACGAAGCCATCAATTTTTCAACCTCTGGTTTGGAATAATTATGCGATAAAACATCAGGCTCATTAATAGAAGCCATTATTCTACTAATAAATGGTGTGTTGGGCCTACCAAAAACAGGATCAATTTTGTCCTTGGTATCATTTAGTTTAGCTTGTAAGATTTCATTTTTTATTCTTATTCTTTGTGCTCTAGCATATTTAACTGATTTGGGGATGATGGGGGTAAACCTACCCCTTGAGTACAACCTAGTTATAACTGCACCATGACCGAAAACAGATTTAAACATTGTTTAGTGGACTGTCTACAAAACGCTTACTAAACACTTCTTATGTTTTCAAAATTATTTTAAGTAATTTTTTTTATGTTTAATTTGATTCTTCTCGAGACTTCGAAGGATCTAATCTTTTGGAGTGTCACAATCACTCTTCAAGGCTTCACACAGCTCGACATGATACATGACCGTAATATATCTATACCATACCGTTTCTTACAGGTTTTGGAGACCAGCGAGTTGGTAAAGATTAATCTTGGCAAACTTGGCAGCATCTTTACACCACTCTCCTCAATAAACCTACTTATTTGTTCCAAATTTTTGGCTTTATCCATCTTTGTAAAAACGATGTCAAACGAATGTCCCAAAGAGATCAGCAGATCAATTACTTGCTTGTCTTGTTGAGTGAATCCATGATTACCTGATATTAGCACGTAACATCTAAGCAATTCTTTACGCTTTTGTAAATATTCCATAATAGCCTTACCTTGCAAAGAATTACTATTAAACCCATACCCAGGCGTATCAATTATTCGAAACTTATTGCCAACATTAAAACAATTCAAAGTCTTGGTAAAACCCGCCTTCTTGGAAGATCGTGCAGCTTCAATCAATTTATCAGACTTTAATTCTGTAACAATAGTATTCAAAAGTGTTGATTTACCAGCATTAGAACGTCCCATGAACACAATTTCTGGTAATGGATTAATCAACTCAAAGGGTATACCTGTTCTTCCACCATAGATTTTATTTTCTTTTGGATTTTTGATGGTCTGTGATATCAATCTGGCTCTTTCACTCGGAATTTGTTCAAATTTACTGTTGCTCCATTCAAATTTAACTTTGCAGTGGTTAAAAAATCCATTAGCTTTAGTGATTTCTTGTCGGGTCGGGTATGGGTACTCCAGATTCTCTGTCTTGTTTAATTCCATCCAAAATGGTAAAGCATTTACTTTATTTGAATTTGTCACCTCTTTAATTGATGTAATTGAAGCATTTATATTTGCAATGGTTCTATATCCTGTACCAAGTACCCCAATTTTATAACCTGGTTGAACTGTTTTTGAAAATATCCGCAACTGCTGTATCATGACTGAAGAGATGCAACTCAAACTTTTCAAGCAAACATTTATATATTTAATATTTTATAATAGCATATATAAATTTCTTCAATCAACAATACTCCTAAAAAAACACTCAGATGTTCAAATTTACTAAGCTTAATCTCCAACAAACTATTTCATATATTAGGTTGTTCTTTAATCATTATAAATTTTTATATATAGTTACAATTATATATTTATCATATGCAATTAATTGTCCATTAATAATAATAGCCATTGGCAATAAGCTTGATCATATACTCTTCTATGTGGTTTGTACCTTCATAAATATCATCCTCAGCATCTTTATCGTCTTCTGTCTTATCCTTATTTGCAGCATTCTCATCAAAATCTTCATTATCAATGTCTACTTCTCTCATAGCTAATTTCGCTGCTTTCACATCATCTTCATCTTCCGCATGTGCCAGTAATTTTTCCAATTGTTTAGGATTTGTAGTCACATCAGAATCATTTGACAGCAATGGTTTATCACTTGAAATACCATTTGTAGCATCTGAACCAAAAAGATCTTTCACCGATAATTTACTGAAATAATCCGTTGTGAAGTCACCCCTTTGGATAACAACATTGTCTAGTTGTCTCTTTTGATTTGCCTTCTTTAAAATATTACTCTCAATAGTATGTTCACTGACAAATCTATAAATATGCACATCACGGGTTTGACCAATTCTATGACAACGATCTTGACATTGCTTGTCCATAGCTGGATTCCAATCTGAATCATAAAAGATAACTGTATCGGCACCAGTTAAATTAATACCTAACCCACCTGATCTACTCGATAGAATAAACACAGTCACTTTAGGATCGTTATTGAATCTTTCAGTTAAAATTTGTCTGTCTTCAATTTTGGTGGCACCGTCCAATCTCATATATAGATAACCGTGATAATTTAAAAATTGTTCTAAAACATCCAAAACTTTTGTCATTTGTGTGAAAATCAATGCTCTATGACCATTATCTTTCAAATCTTGCAGTAATTTAGCTAATTTTTGTAATTTACCACAATCATATTGTAGAAGTGATTTATCAGGGAATGCAATGGTTAATTTAGTTTGTAAATGATGAAATGGATTGTCCATTCTAGATAATTGTGATTTCAAATGATTTTTCTTTAATGTATTACCTGAGTTTATATCATCTACACCAAGACTCATTGGTCTTGTATCCAATGTGATAGCGTTAGGAGTCAAAACTGCAAATGTATCAATAGTCTTCTTTTCCTTAATGAATCTGGTTTGTAAAGGTACAATAAATGGTTCTAAAACTTCATTTTCAACAGAAATATTTGGTTTAATTGTTAATAACTGTAAAAGATTTTTACCATACATTGGTTTCCTATTACATCTTAATTCATTGATGTATTTCTGGAACTCCAATGAGTTGATAACATCCTGAGTTTTCTGTTGATTAAAATTTTCATAATATTTCGTTGCGTTCTGTAAGTACAAAATAGACTGTGAATTTTTTTCATAATCTTTCATATATTCTCTTTTACGCAAATTGTCAATTTCTTTAGTAAATTCTTGAACACATTGAGTCTCAGAAACTGCATCCGCAATATAAGTGGTCACTTCACTATCAAATTGGGTAAATTGAAGATTTAAGTTTTGGTAATCAAGTTTATTATTGCCAATAGATGAAATTAATTTAGAATACTTTGTTTTACCAACTAGATTCTCTACGTATGGTTTTATCACAGAGTCTCCACAATCAAATGATGTTAAAATTGGTCTCACTTCAAACAAGTCGGGATGATTACAGACTTTTCTCAATTGCATTAAACAATTAACAATAGACATGAAATTACCACTGGCTAAAGTAGCTTTAGTTTGAGCTCTGGACATAAAATCATCATAAAGAAATCTTTGTCTTTTAGAAAGTCTACAATAAACAACATGTTCATATTTACCTGGCATTTGCTTTTCTACATCAGCTTTCAATCTTCTTAACAGGTATGGTCTTAAAACTTGATGTAATTTTTCGACAGTTTTCTTAGTCTCTAAATTCTGTTCATAACCACCACCAGTTTCTATAATTTTATCAACTGGACGACCAAACCACTGTTGGAATGCTTCTAAATCTGCAAAACCGGAAACTTTCTTACCACCAATCATTGTTTTAGGCATCAAAAAATATAATAATGACCACAATTCAGCTAAATTGTTTTGTAACGGTGTACCAGTAAGTAGCAATCTTCTTTCGGTGTTGAAATTTAAAAGTGCTTGCCATCTAGCTGATCTAAAATTTTTAATGTTATGCGCTTCGTCTAAAACCATATATTGCCATTTTTTTCTCTTAAAAGAGTGTTGATCTTGAACAATTAATTGATATGAAACAATACAAACATGGAATGCGTCAGTTTTATTCCAACCTTTTCTCTTTTCTTTACGTTGCTGTGGTGAACCATAATAAGTTAACACTTTAAAACCAGGGGCAAATCTTTTAAATTCCATTTCCCAATTCAATAAAACTGAAGTCGGTACTACAATTAAATGTGGTCCCCAATTTTGCTTTTCACATGCCAAATATGCTAATAAAGAAATTGTTTGAATAGTTTTACCTAACCCCATTTCATCAGCTAAGATACCATTTGTTTGGTTATTATATAATGATGCTAACCAATTTAGACCCTGTTTTTGATATGTTCTCAAAGTACCTCTTAATAATGACGGAACGGGAACATCGACAACACTCAAATTATCATCAATTGGTAAAATTTCATTACTATTTTCTTGTTCTTCATTAATCCTAGAAATTTCTTGAATACCCTTTTCTTCTTTGATATTATTCTGTTCAAGTTGTTCATCCTCACTAGAGTTTGGTGTTAATTGGACAGATGCACTCTTTGAGTCAGTCCTGTCTGATTTAGGTGAACTAATCGAACTTTCCATGTCTTCGTCAAGGTTGTTGTTAAAATCTTCTTCTTCTTCTTCTTCCTCCATAATAAAATCTTCAGTGTCATCAATATCCATGGAATCATCTTTGCCGTTACCTAATAAATCAGATAAGCCAACAGTTGATTGTCTGTTATCTATAGACTCATTATCCAAATCACTAGAGTCATTTTCAGACTCAGATTCAGTTTCATCATCTTCACCAGTTAATACTGAAGAAACGTCACTATCCTGTTGTGTATCAGTTTGTGAATTTAATGCACTACCAATTTCACTATCAATATCTTTGTACTTTTCTTTCAATTCCAGGACAGATAATTGGGCATCTGTTGGTTCATTTTTGTTATTATTTTCATTATCATTTGAATTTATCTTGTCTTCATTTTGATCATTTTGATCACTTTCACTTGAAGAACTTGAAAGAAAGTCATCATTATCTTCATCAGAAGAGTTCTTGTCTGAATCGATTTCGCTACTTGATAAATTGGAACCAGATTCATCTTCATTTTCGTTTTCATCCAGTTGATTCAATTGTGCACCTAATAATTGTGTACTTTGTTCTAAAATTTTGGATAAATGTTTTTTACCTTGGATTGTTTTCAATTTTTCATCCTCGTCTTTTTTTAAAACTTTATATGCCTTTTCAGCAACATTCCATCTTTTTTTAACCATTTGTGTTATTGTTCTACCAATTGTTTTAATCTGTCTTTCATGTTCTTTCCTTTTTCTTTCATCTGCTGTGGCAATATGTTTAAAATGTTGTTCAATCATTTGTGAAACTTTTCTTGCTCTTGCAATTCTCGATTTTTTGTTTGTATTGAACAATTTACTCATATGAATACCTTGATTTAATAAAAAATCATAATGCGGTATCTTATTTTGTTCTTTATAAAAAAATTGAATTGGATCAGGTCTATTGGCTTGTGTCATTCTAGTATCTTTTGTTGTGACGGGCTGGATTGAATTGTTATTGAAGTCATATTTTAAGACACCTTGCGTTAAACCTTTTTGAATCAATTTGACAGTTTTCCTTTGTTCAAGAATAAATTTATCATATTCTTCTAGATTCATTTCTTCATCAAATAATTTGAATGAATTTAAGTAGTCTGGTAAGTTTTTAAATTTTGGTTCAGCGATATTTTCTGGATTAGTTACTGTCTGTTTTGGTGGATTAACATAAAGTTTGATTTTCGTCATATTTTTAATTTCGATCTTGTTATTGTTAGTTATGTTATTTCTTCTTCTTACGCCCCTAGTTCTTTTATTATTAGCTTTACTCAATTTTGGCATTGACTCATTATTATTGTTGTTTTGTATATTAGTGTCATTTTCAATATCAGTGTCATCACATGAAGTGGTGAAGTAATAAGTATCACTATCACCATTAAAATTCTCATTACCTAACAATGGGGCATTTAAATCAACAATTGAATTATCAGTATTTGTTTTATTATTTTCATTTTTTGCATCGTCATTATTTGATTTGACATTAGTCCTTTTCGTTATTTTTCGTTTTTTACGATTAAAGGCTAAGTTGTTATTTTGTTTATTTTCTTTAATTTCTCCTTCAGCTTGACTATTTTCAACTGAGCTAGTTTTATTTATCTTCTCCTTTTCCAGTTTGATCTTTTGTTTGTTTTCTGCAATTAGTTTTTTCAAATGTTTATTTAAGGCTAAAAATTTGTCTTGAACCAATGGTTTAATAATTTCTAGATTTAGGTTAATATTGTCGTTAATATCATTACTGTTGGTTACATTATTATTATTACTATTATTATTATTATTATTATTATTATTATTATTATTATTATTATTATTATTACTATTATTATTTTTATTGTTATTTTTATCATTATCATTATTATTATTATTATTATTATTATTATTATTATTAATTAAACTATTATTTTTATTTGTAGTTGAGGCACGCAAAGTTCTTCTTCGTATTTTAGTATTGTTATCGTTATTTACAGAATTATTTACAGAATTATTTATAGTATCGCCTTCAAATTTTATATTATTATCATTTATAGAATTATTAGTCTTAGATTCATCCAGTTTTAACACTAAATTTTCATCATTAATAAAATTTCTAAAGGTTAAATTATTATTGTTTAAATGAGTAGGATCGAAATCAATCAATGAAACATATTGTTTTAAATGGAACAATTCATTTGTTAACATATCAAACTCAAATTTCTGTTCAATGAGTTCATTAATTGGTGTGTCATCATTTCTTTTGTTTTCAACCAATTGATTTGGAGTATCCTTAAGAGTCAATTGAGTCTCTTTCTTAATGGGTTTCCTAGTTGATTTCCTCTTATATCTAGCCATTTTATCTTGCAAATTCTTTCAAAATGATAGTTCTAGTATGATTATTCCAAAATAAATAAGATTACAATTGCCACATATATTTAGAAATACGCAATTTAAAATACCTTATGGGACAGCTATAAACACCGTTTAAAAACCAATTGAAAGTGTAAAGATGTGTTCAACCGGTATAGCAGTTTTCAAGCGCCTATCGATTACCAATGTTCCAGAATGTGCACTTTTGCAGTGGTAGAGTTGTTTGATTGTTATTTTCAAAATTGTTTATTTTTTGCCAACGGAAAAATTTTAAATTGCGCTTTCGTTTTTTGACGTCCGCAGTGATATATAATTTTTATGCTTCTACGCCTTTATATCTCTACACTTCTATACTTCTACACTTCTACACTCTCCATGCTACTCTTCTACACCTGTCTACACTTGTCTAAACTATACTTCTACACCTCTACACATTTACACCAACCACAAGCTGCTTCAATGTATTCGCACTCTTCCCACACTCACCACCATCTTGGATCAGCAACGCCGTCTCTTTCAATATCGTGGCCTTGAACTTCTCCACAAACACCCGTTGACGAGTTTCCATGTCCTGATTTGCCAATGAATTCGTATCTTGTATGTCACTATCGTTTGTAGACTTCTTAATGCTCTTAGCAAACAACCTCAAATGCAAATATGGCTGTGGCATCTCTGGTGACAAATATTTATCTTGTATATTCATATGTGGGGCAACATTTTTGCCATCATCACTACCGTCTTTCCCATTAGCATCTAACTGCGCCTTACTGAAACAACCGTATTTAATTAATTGATATAGTGCATCTAAATGGATCTTAATATTCAGGGCATCACGCTTCTTAGTTTGTAATACACCTGAACTAGTATTCGCACCTAATTCACCCCAGCCTAAAACGTTTAATACACCATTCATTAATTTAATCCATGAATTTCTTACTATTTCATCACTACAATATTTCAAAACACAAATCAAATATTTTGTCGAATCAGCCTTAATTCTTGGTATAATATGTGTCATTGACATTGTAATATATAATATGAAAAAATTGCAATGTAATTGCAAGATTTGTGGATTAAGGCCACCAACACAGTCTAAAAATTCAAGTAACGCATCACGAGTAAATTTATCATCATCACAAATCATAGGTACACATTGCTTCAATAACGGTGTCATCAAATTTGTATTTATGATTTCTGGCATATTCTTAATATAAAGTTGTAATGTCTCTTTTCTAACTGTATCATTATGATGCTTCAATAATGCCAACCTCTTGAAAAGTGAATTATGTTCATTATCGCCAAGATGTTGATTCTTAACATTAATACTCTTAGCAACAAATGAAGTATCAGTTAGATTGCTTGGTTTTGCTGAAGCTTTACCAACTTTTAACTTCTTCTTCAAAAAATCCTTCTTCTTTTGTTTCTGTTTCCTAGATTTAGTCATCACAAATACCTCTTCAACCGTGTAAAACACAACTTCTCACAGCTTCTTCTGTTTTCTTCTCTCGATAAAATTTTCGATGAGCTTCAAAAAAAATTTAACATGAAAAACTGAAATTTCATTTTTTTGATTAGAAAAATCATCTTTTTTTCATTATTGCTGCAACGAAAACTAAATTTCTTTTATATGAAAGTAAACGTTTAAGATGAGTAGCAGAGCCATTAGGAAATTACAAAATGATGAAGATTTATTAGAATCTATCTTGGCTAAAAATTCTGTATCCAATGATGATATAAATGCAACTCAGACCAGGCATACAATCAAACAGAAAAATATTTTCCAATTTATGAATATGGATGATGATGATGATGATGATGACTCAAATGATAGTGATGATTCAATTCGTTCAACTAAAATTGAACTTGAAAAACCAATTGAAAAGCCACTCATCAAACTAGCTACAAAGAGCCAAAAAAAGAAAAATAAAAAGAAACAAAAGGCTAAGAAACAACAATTAGATTCAAATAGTAAAATAGATGATAACGATAATTTTAATGACGTGGATGATGATGATTTAGATAAACTTTTATTAGAATTTAAACAAAATGATTACAAAAACTCTAAACTACGTAAAAATAATAACAACAACAATAATAATAGCAACAACGTACATGACGATGACGAAGAATTCTTTACTGCTTCAGAATCGGAAGATGAAACTGAAGACTATGATAACTATATTAATCCACAATTAATAAATAATTCCATCCTAAATGATAACTATTTCTCAAAATTCCCAATAAAATATCTTAGAGAAACCACTGATTTTTTCAATCAAGACATGAAAAAACTAGACGCACATACAGAATTTAAACTATTATTTAATGATTTAAGTGCAGAATCATTAGATGATATCGATTCCATGTCATCTGTTTCCATCTCACCACAGCAATTAAAACAAATTCAAAGATTAAGAAAAATGGTAAGAAATTGGGATGGAAAAGATCATCGTTCCGTTCCAAATGGTCCAGGTGGTAGTATTCGTCGTTTACAATTTACTAAGATTAGACAAGATTGGTTACCTACACCAAGAGGTGAATTGAATTTAAAAAGTTTAAACAAACAAGATTTGATTGATTGGCAATTATGGCAAAGACCAAACGATTGGAAAGACGTTGTCGAGTCAGATTTGAAAAAATGGTCTAATTTTATTAAATTTTATAAATTTGAACCAATCAACTTGGATACTAATAGAAAGGCAATGACTGAATTTTATATGAATATTATCACACATCCTGATCATGAAGCATTAATTAATTTGATTTCATCTCAATTTCCTTACTATGTACCAGGTCTTTTACAAGTTGCATTAATTACTATAAGACAAGGTGATAATTCAAATACAAATGGTCTTTTACAAAGAGCTTTATTTGTCTTTGATCGTGCTTTGAGGAACGTAGATTGTTTCAATAGTGTGAATTTCCAACTACCTTACATTTATTTCTATAATAGACAATTTTACTTAACCATTTTCAGATATATCTTAGCGTTAGCGCAAAGAGGTGCCATGATCACCGCAAGTGAATGGGCTAAAACTTTATGGTCTCTAAGTCCGTTAGAGGACCCGCTAGGTGTTAGATATTTCATAGATCATTATTTACTATCTTGTAATGACTATCAAACTATCATTAAAATGTCTAAATCACCATTAATGAATACTTATCAAGAATGGTACACTTGGGGGTTTTCAATGGCAACTGTATTGAGTTATTTGAAATTAGATGATGAAAAATCTGCCAAATTAGAATTATTAAAATGTTTCAAACAACACTCAACGAAATTGGCCAAACTTTTCATTGAAAAACTAGCTGGTGATGCTAATCTAGCAGAAAAGTTTTTGAACGAAGTCAGCGTATCAGTCGCTATTGAATATAAGGCATACCTAGTAAGATTCTCATTGGCATGGAAAGAAGTTAGTCATTTAACATTTTTACATAACGAGTTGAAAAACTTGCTTAAACAATATGCAGACGGTAGAATAGAATTAGCGGAGGCTATCAAAATTGAATGTGATGACATTGACAACGTATTCTTCGTCAATAGCATACCCGTAAATTTATTAAGATTTGTTGTCCTTTCAGAGGAAAATTCTGTTATGGCATTAATTCCAAATGAAATTTGGTCTCAATATGAACTATATGAATTTGATGTCTTACCACCCACATCGTACTCAAGAGAAACCGAAAATACTGTAGAATCAGTGAAAAGTTTTATTAATCAAAATGATTTAGTAAATGCTGAAGCTATGAGATATCAAGATGAAGATATAATGAATCAAATAAGACAGTTATCATTAAATCAATATATTCAACAAAACGAAACAAATCAAAACAATGACTAATCATATAAAGTAGTTTATAAATTATAGATTAGATACTTATATATACTTATAAAGCAAAAAAAATCCTAATTTGATTTCAAAAATTCAAAAATATTGTTATAAATAAATTTACATATAATACAATAATAACAAATACTTTTTATATATTTTTTTTAGATAAGAATGAATACAAAATTTTTTTTAAGTGTCTTTCAAAAGTCCTACTCTTAATCTGCAGCATCAACAATATAATCTGTACTGACAGAATTATTTTCACCTGGTTTACTATTTTCAGAGACATTATCATTCGCGATGACATTACTAATACTATAATTAACATTACTCAAACCAGCACTATTCGAAATATTGGGCATACTAATTGGCTTCCTCGACTCTCTCATTCTCTTCTGGAGGTTAAGTCTAGTTTGGCTACTATTTTTACTAGGTATAGTTGGTTTACCAATTTTACCCATCCTTATGTATTGTGGTTTAGAGGTTCCAGGTGTCAAATTATGTATTTGTCTCCTTCTAGCAACTTGAGGAGTTTTATTTTGTGTGTATATTACGGGAGTCTTATTTGCATAGGGGGACTTAATCCACAGATTTGGATTTGTTGTTCTATAACTTGGAGTATATGCATTTATGGAATGCGCAGATACTGGAGCAGGGATACCCGTTAAAGCTGGTTGGAATAACATATTCCAATCAGGTAAATCTACTTGTTGTTGTGCTGTCTGTTGCTTGAAAAAATCATTGTATACATTTTGTGGAGTATAAATGTTTTCGAATCCCAGAAGAGGTTGTTCTATAGACTGTGCAATAATATCACCCTGGTATGGTACATTAACCATATTGGGTTGAGGCATTCCAAAATATTGATTGTAGTTAGGTTGTGTGTTATAGTATGCAGATCGAGGATCTGGTTTTTCATTATTAAAAAATTCATCTTGCTCAAAAAATGAAGGTTGTTCTATTTCAGAGTAAACTACACTTCTTTTTTTAACTTTAGCAATGCCTGACTTCAAAGATTCATTTATCTCTAAATTTGGGTTCGCAAGTTGAGTAACAGAAGTTGCAGTTGAAATTGGGTAGCTATTAATCTCATCTGGATATTCAATATCAATGGGAAAATACTCTAATGGTAAAGCCTCCAGTTCTTGTTTTTCAGAGTAGGTATTCTCACCTTCTATTAAAGGCGTTTCTTCTCTGTTTTTCAGTATAGAAGGTATGTCAACTTTTTGAGTACTTTCATTACTATCAAATGGGAAATCAAAACTTACACTTTGAGGTGCTATCGTCGTTTGCTCGGTTCGTTCAGTGTCAGGAAAGTCAAGGGAATCATTAGAACCATTCTTACTTTCTTCTAATTTTATTTTTGGCACAACTTTACGATTTTCTTCTTTATCATCAGCTATTAAATTAGAAATGAAATCATCTCCTGATGATGGGTACAATCTCTTAGAGTCGATATGAGCTTTCACTTGATCATATAATTTTTTACCACAGTTTGCATCATAAGTAAATGAAAGTGCAGGTTCGCTAAGTGGTTTAGTCGTAGATTGTTGTTGTGAGGTTTCTTTTTTTAAATCTCGCTCTAGTGCGTCTGCAAATAATTTGTCATGAGCAACACTAAACCAAAAAAACACTTTTTGTTTTTTCTGTGTCTTTAAACATGAATTTCTATACAGAAATGCCAAAAATTCTGATTTTGGTTGCTCTAATGTAGCATCAATACCACATTTCAAACTTCTTAGATCAGAGAAGATACCTTCTTCAAATTTTTTTCTTTGAACAATTGTTCTACCAAATTTCTGCATTCTATAAAGACAACATTTGACAATATCTGTACCAGTAATATAGTATACATTGTTCCAAAATACACATGATACAAACCCTTGTTCACTATTTAGATAATAACGTCTGATAATTTGATTTTCTTGCCAATTGGCAGGTGCCGTGACGAGGAAACATGATAAATCATCAATTAATCTTATTGACTCTTCAACATCTTCTGGCGTTGTTGTCGGTAAAGCTATATTATTTTCTGGACTTTTCAATATCGTTTCAGTTCTATCGTGAACACTAGTCATCGTAGTAATCAAAATGTTTTATTCATAAATTGGTTTGATATGCTTTACTTTGTTGTTTTGATCAAAACTGAAGTTGTTTTAAAGGGTATTGATACTCACTTCAAACAAAATTTTATTCTGTTTCTTTATATTATATTTTGAAACATCTGAAAAAAATTCTATTTTGAAACTTATAATATGCAAAAATTTAATGCAAAACAAAATTTGACACTAATTTGAGGTTTCAAAAAATAACAATCAATTTTTCAATTTTTTTCCAAATTTGTGAAACTATTTTAAAAGTTATTTGAGAATTGTCTCAATTGCAGCAGTTTCAAGATTGATTTAATTGGAAACACTGGTGCGATCTTATGTGCAAAGAAAATATTCCGTGCTTGACCAACATTTAAATTCTGGGTATATTTTTCAATTGTATCAATTTTTAGATTTTTAAATTCTTCAATGTTATTGTTATAAACTTTTAATAACAGCTTTTTGCAAAACAGTTTCTGTTTGGATGAGGCGTGCATTTGCTTAAAAGAGGAGAATTTAGTAAAATTTCTTCTTTGACCAGTCAAACCATTTTGTGATAATTTTGCAATTACCTGTTCGACTTTACTGACTATATCTAATAAATCGTTACTTTGTTTCAAGTTAACACTATAATATTTTTGTACAGGGAGTGTTTCATTTTTCATGATTCTATGATAAATTTTCAACAAATACGTCGGGGTTTCATCCGACTTTGCTTCCTTATGAATTCTCATATATGAATCTCTTAAATCTAAACTCCAGGAAGTTGAAGTGGTCCTAATCCACGGATATTTAGACTTTTCAATCAAATTCATTTCTTTAAGAAGTATTGGATCATTTTTATCATTGTTACTATTATTCAATATGAAATTTTCGAATGTTTTATATGACGTTAAAGTAATATCAATATCATCAAGCGATAGATCCAAATCGTTTTCATTTTTCTTTTTCAGAGCTAAACTTTTCATCTTATTCAAACTATCTTTTTCATCCAGTCTTTCCTTAATTTTCTCTAAAGTTGATAATGTAACATCATCTAACTCCTCATTATAATTATTAATACCAACTAATGTCGGTACGGATACCACACCTACATTTGAGGCTCCAACAAAATCTATTATGTGGCAGTATTCTTTACTATGATGTAGTCTTAAACCTCGACCAATCATTTGCACTAATAGGGATCTTGATTTAGTTGGTCTACATAATAAAATACAATCAATATTCGGTATATCTGTACCTTCAGTTAAAATACCACAATTCATCAAAACTTCGGTTTTACCGTCTTTGAAATCTTGAATAATTTTATCCCTATCAGATGTCTTGAAATCAGACGTGATACATTCAGATCTTATGCCATTTCGTTGAAACAGATCATTCAGTGTTTTAACATGATTCTTATCAGTACCAAATAATAGAGTGGATTTAATCTTGTCATCTTTTCTCTTCTGTAAATAAGTGTTTAGAATTATTTGATTAATTTCAGGTTTATTCACAATCCTAGATAATGCATTCAATTGGAAATCATTACTATTTTGTTGAACATTATCCAAATTCATATCAACTGAAACAGTGGTAAATTTACCTTCACAAAGCCATTTATCATTTATCATCTCTATGATACCCCTATGATAAATGATTTCATCCAGGGCTTGCGATAGGGCAATATTATCAGCTCTTTCAAAAGTAGCACTGAATCCAATAACTGGTACTTTGGCATCAGA